>JAZHEH010003403.1:6675000-7202500 GCA_036589455.1 Ateles fusciceps
CAGAAATACTGTCAATACCTTTGACTTGTAAAATATGCTATAGTCAAGTTGTGCATCAAAAGCTATTAAAACAGGTAAGAGTGTAATTAATTCTGTCTAATTAATTGGAGGGGGGAGATAAGGAGTGGAGAATGCATATACAAAATAGTACATAAGAGTTATAAAATGTTTGCTCAAAAAGCTGACATTCAATGGATAAGAAAAATTAATGTGCATGAATATATAGGCATGGTCCTACTAATCAGAAATGTGGTCATCTTTGGCTCTCCTCTCTCTCTCTCGATATTTAGTCTCTTACTAAATTGTTATTTCTACCACCTTAACATCTCTTGAACTTGTCACTCTTCTCCATTTTTGCTGCCACACTATTATTTCAGGCCCCTGTTTCCCTTGACCTGGTGATCAGAATAGTCTAAGTCATGCAGTGATAACATATAACCCCAAACTCTCAATGGCTTAACTCAAATTTCTTACTCACATACAACACATCCAGCAAGTGTCACCTGGATCTCTGTTTATCATAATCACTCAGCCACCCTGGCTAAGACCCTAATGGAAGCTCCATTATCACCAAGTTAGGAGTAAAAGAACAAGATGAATCATGATCTGACTCTTAAAATTTCCACCCAGAAATGACACACGACACCTCAGCTAACATTTCATTAGCTAAAGCAAGTCACACAGCTATGCTCAGCCTCACAGGGACCAGTACAATCAAGCCATGTACCCAAAAGGAAGAAAACTAGAAATATTTGTGGTTGCACAGCATGAATAACTACCACATCTGCTTTAACTGAATAGCCACTTAACTGGTCTTCAAGCTTCCAGCCCCACATCCTCCAGTGTATCCTCCACAATGACCTTTCTTAAGTTCAAATATGATTATCTAAGAATATTATCACTCTGATTAAAAATATTTACTGCCACATATATCACTTGAGATGAAGCTAAACTTGTTCGGCATGTTGAGCAAGCCAACTTAGATCTGCCCTTGGGCTCACTTACAGTTTCTTCCCCAGCCACCACCTCTATGGAAGGCATCCCAGTGTGTACCCTATGTACCATGTACTCCTGTCATACAAAAGCACAAAAGCAACATATTTTTGTTACCTTTGCACATGCTGTTTTATCTCCCTAAGCCTAGAATGACCCCCAACCTATCCCATCCCTTTCCTCCTAAGAGAAGGCATCCACTAAGACTCATCTAAAATGTGACATTCTCTGAACCACTTCCCTGACATCCACAGGTTGAATTAAATTATTTTTTTCTCTGCTCGTATGGTGCCACCTACATACTTCTTTTGATGCCTCTTTTTCATGAGAGTTACTATTTATCTATTCAGTTTCTCTACCAATAGATTTTGAGGCCCCAAAAAGGAAAAAGACTCCTTTTTACAGCAAGAGCCTAGCTTATAATAGGTTATTTGAAAATGTTTATTGCGTAAGTAAAGTAAAACACACATACACAGTCAAGTTCTTTTTTTTTTCTTTTTTAAAAAAAATTTATTTATTACACTTTAAGTTCTGTGGTATGGTACATGTGCAGAACATGCAGGTTTGTTATGTAGGTATACACGTGCCATGGTGGTGATTTGCTGCATCCATTGCCCTGTCATCTACATTAGGTATTTCTCCTAATGCTATCCCTCTCAAATCCCCCCAACTCCCTGCTATCCCTCCCCTAGCCCCCCACTCCCCAGGCCCCGGTATGTGATGTTCCTCTCCCTGTGTCCGTGTGTTCTCATTGTTCAACACCCACTTATGAATGAGGCATACACAGTCAAGTTCTAAGTTCCAGAACATATTCTAAAGTCTATGGGAATACTGAGTAAATGAAACACAAGTCTCAATCCAAAAGTATATTCATTTTCTCTTATTTGCACATATGTGTTACAATGCTGAATCACTGAGAATAATTAATGCACTTTCTCTTTTGTCTTTTCAAATACGGGTCCTTCATTCCTGTTGACTTGGGACATCTATCTTCCAAGGGAGAAGATTAGAAAGTCTGAACACGGAATATGAAGAGGAAATAAGGTAATTTTCAGTTCCTAACATTCAAATACGCTGTATGAGATTTCGCGGCAAGACAATCTTGCAAGCTAGGCTCTTATATTAAGAAAAATTGTCTAAATTTAGCATATTGAAAGCCAGACTTAGTATGCTGGAGGGAAGTTCAAATGAGAAGAAGAGAACACGTTTGTCCTCAGGAGTCAGATGAGTAGATACTCACTGATTCAGTCTCTACAGACTTTACCTGGAGAGGGAGTGGATTGTTAGGCAACTGGGAATAGTAGTTAAGGCAGAAAGAGGCTCTTCTTCTTACACTCCTGCCCTCTAACAAATTCTCTAATTAATATTCAAAGAGTAGGCCGCTTTGCAGATTACTTTCACCAATGTGGAATAGAACCACATCCAAGTAAAAGAGGGACCAAACCATGTGAAGAAGGAAGATCTGACCTTTATCCTTTATCCTTTATCCTCACATATCCAAACCTGTGCGGTATATGTGAGACCCAGAAGTACCTACAGTGTTTTCCCAAGGAAGTCAACAGAGCTAGGTAAAGTGCCTGTAGTATGAGCTGTGGAGTGGACCACTGTCTCAGTACATTTTGTGCTGTTATAAAGGAAAACCTGAGCCTGAGTAATTTTTAAAGAAAGTAGGTTTATTTGGCTCACAATTCTATAGGCTGCATAGGAAGCATGGTGCCAGCCTCTGCTTCTGGTGAGAGCTCAGGCTGCTTCCACTCATGGCAGAAGGTAAAGGGGGAGCTGGCCTGTGCAGACACCATATGGCAGGATAGGAAGCAAGAGGGAGGGAGAGGGGTGGAGGTGCCAGGCTCTTTTTAACAACCAGTTCTCCTAGGAAACTAATAGTGCAAGAACTCACTCATCCCCCACAGCCAAGGTGCACATTAATATATTCATTAAGGGCCCACCTCCATGATTAAACTGCCTCCCATTAGACTTCCACCTCAAACATTTGGATCAAATTTCAACAGGAGGTTTGGGGAGACAAATGTTCAAACTACAACAACTACTAAGAGCAGCTTTCAGCCAGAGTTCAGAGGGGCTAAACATGATCCTAGGTGAGACCAAGTCAGGTATGACTCACCATCATGAGCACTGTGCAAGTCAAAGAGAGGACCACAGGTGCAGCAGATTCCAAAATCAGAGGCCAACAGGACACTCAGGGTCTGTGAACATGAGTCATGACCTCAGACATCAAAAACTACAGCCTCAGCACACACACCCAGGAGCAGCCTGAAGCACAAAGCTTCTTCTCAGTGTTATGAGAGTATGTAAGTCTCAAATCCCTTCCCCCCATTCAGCTGGATGCTATCAGATAGAGAGAATATTTGGAAAAAATAAATACATTTTAAAGAAACTGATAAAATTATTGCAGCAATGAAAGCTTTAAGGCAAATTAGACATTTAATTAATATTTTTCCCACCTTCCAATGGGTAGGGGAATGTAAAAGGCTAAATTACTACAAAAAAAGAAATCTTTCTTTGCTGTACATCCAGTTAAATTTGCAAACCCACTATATATGTATATGTGTATTTATACATGTACATTTAGGAACACGTTCATTCTACTTTCATCTCGAAAGAATTTGGTAACATCTTTCTTTAATATCCCATTTGGACTTACACGTCTTACAGTAGGAAAATATATTTCAGATATGTTTCAATCACATATATTTCATCCCTTGCCATCTACACAATAGTAGAATTTGGACTTATTGGTTGTAAAATTCATTTCCATATCTTCTAGAATTGTCCTTCCAGAAGGTCACAGCTTTCATTTTTAACACCTGTGCTAGAGACGTCTGGTACTTTCCCAAGCCTGGTTTCTCCTCTTCCAGGCACACAGGAAGATGGTATTCCACCACCTTTTTATCATGCTGAAGGTCCTGTACAACTGTTTTTGGCCAGTGTGTTGTGGAAGGTGTGATGTGGTCACTTCTAGCAAAAGAGATGAGCATGACCATTCAAATGTCTCTTACTCTGCCCCTGTCACTGAGAAGGTCATATATTTCAGGTGGTATATTGGTAGAATAGGTCTTCAAGTTCTGTGTGAAGGAAATGCCCCAGCTCTCTCATAGGATACATGTAACATGAGTGAGAAATAAACTTTTGGTCTGCTAATTAAGGGAAATTTTGGAGGTATTCGTTACCACAACAAAACCTAAACTATCTTGACTAATACACTACATTTCAGTTTCTCAGACTGAAAAATAAAGATACAAATTGGGGTTTTATCAACAAAATGATATGAGTATGGGAACAAAAAGATCCTTTAAGCCACTTAAAAGAACAATACAAATAAAATCTGCACCCAAATATCACAATAAAGAATGAGTAACACAGCATCCTTTATGTCTTGGTCACCGAAGCTCAGATATTTACCTCTAAACTACAGGTTCCTAGACCATCAGTGGATCTTTGCTCTTGTAAGCTTCAACTGCCTCATTCAGATGTCAAGCGTGAATATGATGATAGGAAGCATCATCATATTAAAACAGCACACCTAGCTTCAAAACAGCAAAGTGAGATTCCAAATACCAGCGTGTTACTAAAATGTGATACTAGTAGAACAAAGGATGCGATGATAGTCCAACAAGTTCCAAAACACTTTCCCTCAGTTGTTTTCTTTAGCTAGCTCTGTGAAAAACTATTGCATACTCTCTCAGGAAACACAAAAATGGTCTTGAGTGAACTTAAAAGCATGGGACAATCTCTATATATGCTTTTGATTGCGGAAATGAATAAATAAAACACTCTTTAAAGAGTACAATTCATAGAATTAGCAATTCCCAAGACATAATAGTATGTTAGGTGCTGTACCTGTGGCAAAGTTCCAGTACAGTGGGTTGTGGCGCCAGGCTTAGACTCCTTTGCAGCAGAGACGTCATCATTACAACCATCATTATAATCGTGCACTTATAATCCATTAATAGACAGCTCACTCCACAAATATGTACATACATTCAAAATCTTAGTGGTGGTATTATCATTCTAATGGAAATATTGTACATCTTAAAGCGATAGAGCTGCTGCATTTAATTTAGAATTTGAGTTTCTGTGACAATGTTTCACTGCCTTGAAGAATCACATTTACTCTGTGGTGTCTTCATCTCTGATAATGGGCCTTAGTTTTCTGGTTACCTGAAAGCTAATTACTTTTAGGGCCTTGGAAATCAGTAGTCAATCATTTTGCCTTTGTTGGATCTTAGATGTATAGTGAGCCATTTTCTCATTCTTCATTAATTCACTCAACATATATCTATTGTCTAATATGTGACAGAAACTGTACCAAGTATAGCAGTGAACAAAACAAATAAAAAATGTTTGTTCTCATGGCACTTATGCTATAGTGGGGTGTCAGCTCAGAAAGTCGGGGTGAAAGTTTGGCTCTGCTAATCATCAGAACCTCAATTTCCTCACTGATAACCATGGAGCTGGAGGAAGTTCTCAACCTAAATCTTAGAGGGTGTTTGGAAATACATTAGAAGGTTTTTGTCACAATAATAACTGAAGGATGCTATTAGTATTTTGTCAGAGGCCAGGAATGTTAAACATCTTTAAGACAGGACAGTCTCTCACGAGAAAGCAAAGTTCTACCTAAAAATCCAAAAATGCAAATGAAACTCCCTTTGAAAACCCCAGATGCTTTCCAAAGCTCTTTCCAGCACTAACATCATATAAATTTGGATGAATTGGCTTCTATCTCTTCTTGAGAGAAAACAAGTAGGTGCTTGCTATCGCAGAGGACACATCTAGGGAAGAGGATTCCTGATATTTCTTCGTTTCTCTTGGATCTTTTAACTGAAAGTATAAACCTAGAGCCTTGTGAAAATGAAAATGCAAGCCAAAGACACATTGTCTCATTCCAAGAACAGATTCCCGACAGAAAGGTGTCTGGATTTTTTCCCCCAATAAAGTACAGTAAGAGTGTCTTAAACCCTGAGAGAGCTGAGAGCATTCTATACCAAAAGAGGCACACTATTCACACTACAGATACAAGAAGCATACATCAACCTGGAATCTGAGTCCATCCTGAGCACAATTCTGTGGCTTAATTAACCAAATTGATCTTCGAACCACTCCCCAGCTCTTTCTGAACCACAATAGATAATGTCAGTGTTTTCTTAGTATGAGTCTATTTCTGGCACCAAATACCTACAAATGAGTTCCATGATGCTCAAACATAGACACCCTTCTCAGGTTGTCCTTCTTTGGAGATGTCGTTTACTTGCGTAGGGGGAAAAATAAGAAATGAAATCAGTTCATTTCATGAAGGGAGGAATGTGTGCATCGCTAACTATTCCCAGGTGACGGTAATGTCCCTGGCCCTCAATTTGAGAACCACAAGTTCAGGCAAACTTTCTTCTGAGTAATTTCTGGGCTGAGCAAATGTCAAAATTGTTCTGTAGCTAGAAAATGCAGAAAATGATTCCAAAGTCTAACCCTACTTTTGATGCCCAACTTTGGTGCCAAACTTTGACAAATATTGAACTCATAGTTTTCACTCAGTGTGGCTGATGGCCACTAACTACTAAAACAGCAACAACAAATTCCATCAGTGGTATTTCTACCCAGCCCAATGAAGAAGCAAGTTTTAGGGGTAACAGCACGTAGTTCCTGGAGTTCCCGCCCTTTAAAAACAGTGCTTCCCTAACCCAACTGGATTGAGAGCATTGGATTCAAGCTTAACACACTGGAGTCTGGATATCAAAGGGAAGCTAATAACCAATGCCAACACTCCCCCACAAATTGATCTCATTCTGGCTGAGTTTAACAGTGATACAAGTTTTTGCAAGGTCACATTACCCTTCAGGATATTCTGTGCCAGAGGACACTGACGTAGAGCAATCAGAACTTTCTAAAGTCAGGATATGCTGTGGCATAAATTGAGAAGACTTGGTAAAATGACTTAGGTTAGACTCTTAACTGCAGACATTTTCTGCCAGTAACAGTGAGTCAGTGATTTGAAGACTCTGATGATGCCTTATCTCCAGAATGGGGAGTTGACGACCTGTCAAGGATTGCTGTGAGAACTTAATGGAATCACATACATAGAAGAACCTTGTAAATAGTCAAGCACTGCATTGAGCAAGTTTTTAATACTAAGTCCTATCTCATGGTGAACAATAGGGAATAGTCATATTCTGTTTCTACCTAGAAACTTTATTCAGCAGCCCAAAGGGGTTAGAGTTTTCTGAATTAAATTTGTAGACATGTCCACAAAAATATAAAGACAAGGTTTTTAAACGTATCTATATCTATATCCTTAACAAGACATTTCATTTGATTAGAGGTCCAAATAGTTTTCAGATCTCTGGCCATCATGTTAGTTTCTCTCATTTTCTTTTTCATACACTTATGCATATCCTACAGTGTTTCTAAAATCCCGAGGGTGAAGGTGGGTGTCTCTGGCTTGATCCACATGCACAATTACTATATCATTCAAAGTAAGTGTATATACTTGACATACAATAGCTGGGAAATGTATTTATGCTTTACATTATGTTGTTTTAAACTTTGAATAAGATTCTTGGGAGGCTAAGGTGGGTGGATCATGAGGTCAAGAGGTTGAAACCATCCTCACCAACATGGTGAAACCCCGTCTCTACTAAAAATATAAACATTAGCTGGGCGTGGTGCCGCACGTCGGTAGTCCCAGCTACTCAAGAGGCTGAGGCAGGAGACTGGCTTGAACCCAGAAGGCAGAGGTTGTAGTAAGCAGAGATCATGCCTCTGCACTCCAGCCTGGTGACAGAGGGAGACTCCATCTCAAAACACACACACATACACACATACACACACACACACACACACACACACACACACACACACATACACACAAAAGAATAAGATTCAGGACTCACACTACCTGATTTTGAGATTTACTATGAAGTGATAATAACCAAGACAGTGTGGTATTCAAGACAGGCTAAACAGATCAATGGAATAGGCTAGAGAGTTCACAAATAGACCCATATATAGGGAGGGGTCTAGAGATTTTTAAGAAAGGTGAAAAGGTGAATAATTTAATGGAGAAAGATACTGTTTTCAACAAATGGTACTAGAACAACTGTGCCCATATGCGAAAATGCAAAAACAAAGCTGCATTCTGTACATTGCATCACATACAAAAATTAACTCAAAATGGATCATAGATCTAAATGCAAAACTGAAAATTGTTGGGCTGGTAGAAAAGAAAATACAAAAGTAAATATTTGTGACCTTGCACAAAACAAAGATTTCTTGGATTTAACACCAAAAGCATGATTCATAAAAGAAAACAAAATTGAGCTCATCAAACTAAGAAATTCTTCTGTTTGAAAGACACTGTTAAGAGAATTAAGACAGGCTACAGGGGGTGGGAGCAGGTTGGAAAGATGTTGGTCAAAGGATACAAAATTTTGGTTGGATAGGAGAAATAAGTTTAAGAGGTCTAACGTACTATGGTGATTATAGTTAATAACAATATTTTGCATTCTTGAAAATTGTGGAAAGTAGATGCTAAATGTTCTCAAAAATAATAAGTATATGAGGTAGTACATATGTTAAATAATTTAGCCATTCCACTATGTGTGTGAATTTCTAAACCACATGTTATACAGGATAAATATACACAGTTTTTATTCATCAATTGTAATTTTTTTGTAAGTTATATAATTAAATAAATAAGACAAGCTATAGACTTTGATAAAAGACTTGCAAATTGCATATCTGATTAAGGGCTTGTAAAATATGTATATATATACATACATATTTAAAAATTTCAAAAATAATAAGAAAACTTTGTAATTTTACAAAATCTTACAACCCAATTCCAAAAAAAAAAAAAAAAACAGGCAAAACATTTAAACAGAAACTTCACCAAAAATACAAAGATGGCAAATAAACATAAAAAAATGCTCAACATCTTTATTTGTTGGATTAAATATGGATTAAAACTACTGCATATTTGTTACAATGGCTAAAATTAAAACAAAAATATTCTGACACTTCCAAGTGCTACTGAGAATGTGGAGCCACTGGAACTTTCATACATTGTTAACAAGAATGCAGAATAGCCCAGCCACTTTGCAAGTGTGATCATCTGTTACAAATATAAACAAATATTTATCATGTTACTCAGCAATCACATTCCTAAGTACTTAGCCTAGTGAAATAAAATTTATATTCACAAAAAAGTATGTTCACAAATGTTTATAGCAGCCTTATTCATAACTGCCCAAACCTGGGAATAACCTAAATGTTCTTCAACTGGGTAGTGGTTAAACAAACTGTGATACAATTATACAATGAATACTACTTAATAGCAAGAAACAAAGTACTGAAAAGCACAATATAGATGAATTTCAAATATTTTAAGGTAAATGAAAATAGTTAGACCAAAATGTTAGCATACTATATTATCCTATTTATATGACAGGCTTGAAAAGCCAAAACTATAGAGACAGAAAATAGATCAGTGATTCCCAGGGAATGCGTATGGGGAACAGGTTGTCTGCAAACAGTTTTCACAGAGCAATTTTTAAAAATGATAAAAGTGCCCTATATCTTTATCACAGTGTTGGTTACATAACTACATGTATTTGTGAAAACCTGGAGAACTAATTGTACACTAGAAACTACTCCTTTTACTGTACATAAATTATGCCTCAAAAAAATGAAAAAAAGACAATGTTTATAATTCCATTTTTAAATGTAAGATTATGTTGATTATTGAATATAGCCTTGAGAGTACACATATGCTTTTTCACTTTTCTCTGAGACAGTAACCTAGCCCGGTATAAGTAGTCATGGGCATAGCACCCAGATTGAGAACCGCTGTTACAGAAGTAATGTTATTCCTCCCCCTTTCCTGTGATGGCCTTTTATAAACCATAGATTTCTAGACTAATTTCATAGATGCCAATGACTTATTAACTGTCACCCATCCAACTTAGTGCCTGAAGTAAGAATCAGGCTGCCCAATTTCCTCCAAGCAACACAGGCACCTCAGCAGCATGCCTGGGCCTGACTTGGAGTTGAACTGAGATAGCAGCTGCTGAGTGCTGAGAATTCTGCACAAACAGGAGTCAGGTGCCACCAAGGAAGATGCTACTGACGAGGTCAGTTTTAATGACATGTATCCCCTTTAAAGCAATTTCAGTGCTAAGAAATAGAGAACTGATGAAAATAATATCTGACATTTATTGAGCATTTATATCCTTCTGTTTTACACTATTATTTTATTTAATCCTCATAGTTACTTTTTGAGGTATATGTGATTATAATCTGCTTCTCATAGATAAGAAAAACAAACCATACAGAAGTCAACCTCTCAAAAATCACGGTTAGAATATGGGGGAGCTAGTATTTGAGTCTTGACTCTAAATTCAATTCTCTTAACTAAGGTGGAAAAAACTAAAAAGTCACTTTGGGGTTTTTTAAATTATTTTTTTAAAGTGTTCTTGGAGGTGCCTAAAAAGCCAGTACAGCCAACTCTAATGGCTCCCAACCCTTATTATTAATGTCATATAGATATTTATGTATTCTCTAATTTAAAATAACTCCCTCGCCCTCCTCCTCTTTGCAACTGTTCATCTCCCCCCCCCCAATGCACCAGCCAAATGGTGTGCCAGGCTGTGTTTCTAACACTTGCATAATAACTTAAGATCTCACAACCCCTCTATTTATCAAGCAACAATGTTACTAAAAATAGCTGCACTCATAATCAGAGCGGGGGAAACAAGAGTCAGGGAGAATCTAATACATTTGGAAATGTACAATGAAAAGCCAGTAGAAGGGCTTTAGTGTTCTGAAGTTGTATCTTTAGGGCCCTTGGAATAAGCAAAGGACCACTGGGCCATTGCACAGAAGCTGCAGAACTTAGATTGATGCCAAAGGTAGCAAGATGGGACAGGGTTTTAGTTCTGTGTCACCAACAAGTGGCACTTTGCAGCAGCAGCTATGACTTGGAAAGACAGAAAAAGAGGTGGCTGTCACAATACTGTAACACACATGCTGAAAGGGAGCTGCAGGCACACTTCTGGAACCCAGGCCAACCTCAGCTCCAAGTAATCAAACTCTCTTTCACATTCCTCTCAGGTCCCCAATCTAGACATTGGATGCCCATCACAGGTCTTCCCAGAGGGCTAGCAGGGTTAGCATAAATGGTTGCTGGTGGAGTGTTTTCCACAGCATCCGAGGTAACAAGTGGCAAGGAAAAGTGGCAAAGAGTAAAGCAGCTTTTTAGAGAAGCCCCCTCATCCTCAAAGTTTGCAAAATGCCATCAGCACTGCTAAACTCATGAACCACAAGAAACTGTTGTGCATGGCTTTTACACAGGCAGTTCTATCAAGATACAGAATTGTGAGGCCTGCAGTGTGGCACTGCCTCTTCCAGGTACAGCTTCAATGATTTTTATCTCAGCTTGGAACACAAAGTGTGTTCTGATACTAATACTGATAAAAGCATAAAGGCTGGCGCCATCTGCCATGGCAACTATCAAGATGGCAGATGCTTTTCATCAGCTTTATCTGAACTTTGCATTAATGGGAATTCAGAGACTGTGGGTACGTTTCAAAAAAGCGGGGGGTGAGACATTAAAATGATCGCACTCCTCTGAATGGAACCAATTCATCAAATATCAACATATTCTCATCTCCTTTATCTCTCTTGTTAAAAAAAAAAGAGGAGGAAAGAATCTTGTTCTTTGTTGTTGGTGGTGTTTGTTTTTTGCTTTCCTGTGTGTGTACCACTTCGTTGTCCTGTGGCTTTATCCAGAACACTCCCAAGGGAGCTGACCCAGGGAGTCTCTTCAGAGGGGGCTGTCACCTCCAAGCAGTCCTGTTGCTGCTGCAGGCAGCAAATGGGATTTAAATGTGCAGTCCCTGAGGGCAGGGCAATCAACAAAACAGTGTGTGAATGCTCAGAGCCTACAGCAGGTAATAATAGAGACATTTTTCACATTTAAAAAAAAAAAAAGAGGCAGGGGTGGGGAAGAAGAAATCATGCTCCAAGAGTACTGCCTAGATCAGGGATCTGTATTTTCTAAGTTTATAGTTTATATCGGACACATCTCTCCATCATTCGTTAGCCACAGTAGAACAGGACAATTCACTACATCCAGAAAAGATGCTAATTGCATTCAGCCCATGAGCTTAGCTCTGTTGACTAGAAAAGCATGATGATAATAGCAGGCAGTGTACATGATGCCATTCTGCTTCTCTGGTTTATTATATATTGTCTTGAGAAGATATTTTCCCTCCTTTTTGCTTGTTAATTACATCTAGATTTTATTTATCTACCTATAAATATATTTTTGAGAATGTTTACTTAGGCTTTTCTTATAAGTAAGATATGGGAGTTCATATATATAAATATATATTTTTAATATTATTTCTATATTTTATTTCTATGCTTCTGTGTATGTGTACATATACACATATATACACACAAACCATAGAAATACATATATAAAGCATAGTAATACATATATACATACATACATACATACACAAATTAACCATTTATGTGAATAAACATATTCTCACATATAGCATAGTAATAAAATGAGCAGGAGCATATGAATTCAAAAGAAATAAACATTTATAGTCAAAAATCTTTACAAATGCACAAATGACTACCAGGAATTGTGGGGGAGCCCTTTAAAAAGAACTTTTTTCAGTCTGAAAAGAAAAAAAAGAAAATCAAAACCAGAGAATATGAATTTGTAAAAAAAACTGAATAAAAAGAGCAGCACCATGGAAGGGCCATGAGCCCTTTTATGAAACTTGAGCTGGACCAGTGACCTCCATCTGGCTTCAGAGCTCAGGAAGACATAGCAGAGAGCGTGTCCACCCTGCCCGCTGGGTAGGGTAATCTAACTTGAGCTTCTCACACAAAGAGGGTTTTGTGACTATCCTCCTTTTCCTGATCATGACCAGGGTGATGGTGGGTTTCTCCCCCAACATTAGCACAAGGATATTTTTCCCCTATAATTTCTTCATACAAAGATTCACTCTCAGGTATGTTTCCAATTTTGTTTCTGTTAAAAATATAAAAGAAATAGCAGCATATACAAGAGCGTGGCTGTTTGCTACTGTGCTCTCCTAGAAATCACCCACAGTATTCAGAGGGTGAAATTCTATGCCCTGTGAAGATGCAATGAACAGTTTTACTTTCATTTTTAGTTTATCCAGTTGTCTACTTTTCAAAAAAAATAAGGATGGGCTATGTTTAAAAACAAACAAACAAAAGAGTCTATTTCAGAAATCCTTATACATCCCTGAACATCTCATTTAATAATTTATAATTTCCCTTGGGCTGAAAATTTACCCTTAGCTCTCCCCATAGGTTCTCAGGTTGAAGCATTATTTTAGGGGAAAAATAAAAGGCCAAGCCCCACATTAATCATAAGGAAAAACAAGTTTTAATGGATCTTTTTATTATAATAAATGATTAAATAACCACTTAGTCCTAACAACTCAATTAAGTACTAAGTAAACAAGTTTGTGTTTATAAAAGGAACAAAAAAGGTAACATCATGTAAAAGGAAATGCTATTACACACTGGAAGCAAATCTCTAAGAAGACGACATAAATACAAATTTTTCAGAATGAGATGACTAAGAAGACACACGCAGAAGATGGAACAATAAAAGGCACAGTGAAAAGAAAGTGTCTCAACTAGCAGAAAGTTTCTGGGAAACAGGGTTCAAACCCAGCTTAAATACTAGCTGTGTGTTTTTGTACAGGTTACTTATTTTCTCTGATCCTGGAGATCTCTTAAAATCAGGATTGATTAAAAACCCTTCCAATGACTTCCTGTCTTCTTTAGGATAAAGCAACAAAATGCACACTTTTAAAATAAAATGTAAAAAATTAACATAGGGTGCAATGTACAACTGCCAACGTTTTAAGTAAGGACATCAAAAGATAGTCATATTTATAGAGGTGTAACCCACCAATATCTCAAAACAACAGTAAGTTGTAACCCCCTAAAATAAGAAGACATAATATTTGAATAAATAGCAGTTATTTAATTTGAAGAAATTTAGTTTTAGGGAAATTTCATTACATTATCCTTATTTTTCTCATCACATCATGAACCCCAACACAAAGGGGACCACCATTGCAATGAGAGCACATGAGAGGAAATATATCTGATAGTCATGTTAAGTTAGAATATGCTGTAATAACAAAGTAACCACCAAAACTCAACACAACAAAGATTTCTTTCTCGTCTTTGCTCCATATTCCACTGGTACTCTGTACTCCACATGGTCAGAGCGCAGCTCAGGCTGAGGGAGATTCTACTGTCTGGAATGCTACTTATCACCATGAAGCAGAAAAGAGACAGAAAAATCAAACATGAGGTTTCACTGCTTATGAGATTGACTCACGCCATTTCTTCTCTGCATCTCACCATGTTTTGGCCAGAAAAACTCATGTGACTCTGCCTTACTGCAAGGGGACTAGAGAATACAAGAGACCACTTAGAATGGTTGGCAAACATTAGTGTGAGTCTGTGCTGCAATAACCTAGTCTCCATCGGAGAAGTCCCCACGGAAGAGGTAAAGTTGAAACTAAGATTTAAAGGTCAGGTGAAGGGGGAAGATAATGGCAGCAGTGGAAGAAGGAAGGAGAACAAAGGGCTCCAGGCAGAGGGAATTATACACTTGAAGTCCCAGAAATAAGAGACAGCATGGTACATTTAAGGAATTAAAAGCATGTAATATAGTTAGAAGGCAGAGATTAAAGCAAAGGCTAAGGAGAGTTCATAATATGTTGCTTTATCCTAAGGAAGACAGGATGTCTTGGAAGGGTTTTAATTTGAAATTTACCTGTTTAAATAATAATTTTGGCTAATCAAGTCAAAACTTTTATTTTCTGATGACCTCTTCATTAAAGTAACTATAAATGATATATATTTTTAAAAGCAGATTAGAGGGAAGTCATTATGAAATGCTTCTGGAAGCAAAATGTAATTTCTTATTCATAATTTCCTAATGGGATCAACCAAGTGCTAATCTGTTAATTACCAAATACTAATCTCTTTCAGGGTTAGTGGCTTTCTCCATCTTGGCTGCCCACTAGAATCCCCTGGGAAGACTTTTAAAATCCCAATGCCTAATTAAGGCAGAATTCCTTGGAGTGGGACCTAGCTAGGTACCAATAATTTTTAAAACTCCCAGGTGACTTCAGTGTGCATCCAAGTACAAGCTTTTAGGAATAGTGATTCTCAGTGGGACATGGAAGTGAGAGAACACATACGAGAATAAACTGAGGCATTTTAGGGACTCCCTCTCACCCAGATTCTAAAACACAGTGGGAGGTACTGTTTTTAATGGCATTGTATTATATACCTCAGATATGTTGGAGGTATAGAAAAGTTGAGAACAGCAGATGTGGAGTGGCACTGTTAAACAGAACTTACTGTGGTGATGGAAATGTTCTGTGATCTTCACTGTCCAACATGGCAGCCACCAGACACATGTGACAATGGAACACTTGGAATGTGACTAGTGGGACTGAGGAATTGAATTGTTTAATTTTATTTCATTTTAATTAATTGTAACTAATTTCAGTTTAAATGGAAATAACCAAATGTGTCTAGCAGCTAGTGTATTGAAAAGCATAGCTCTAGAGCCTTAAGCTAAAAATGGTTGTCTTAGTTACATGTCACAAATATTACAAATGCATGTATCTAATGCTTAAAAATATTACATATAGAATGCATCATTTTTCTATAAAATTTTCTATCTTCTCATCAAGATGTAAGTATTTTGGATGGTCTGCTTCTAATATTAACTGGCAATCTCTGCCCACTTGACAGTCACATGCTGTTGAGCTGCCTGGAAGCTTCAAGGTCATCTAGTCTAGGACTGCAAAACCAAAAGCCTAAGGGTGCCAGGCAGGTTAAATAAATGAGTAAAGCATGTCATCTGCATATTAAACTCATAGAAACAGTCTTCCTTTCCACAAAGCCTCTCTTCCAATTTTCTTGAATGATAGAGTCTCTGTTTATGTGTTCTTTTCTGGTTTTCTAGCTTAGTATTTCATCATGTAGTCTTAGCCTCTCATATCAAAAATGCAAAAAAGAAAACTTTGAAGATAGTCAGGGACTCTGAGATGGGAGAAGTAGGCAGCTGGCTGAGGTCAGAAATACAGTAGCAGGATAGAGTTTTAAGGCTAGAGGAGACTTCTGAGCTCTAGAAATCCAACAGCATTGGAAAAGCTACTTAACCTCATTTGCTCCAGTTTCCTCCTCTATGGAATGGGAATATGTGCCTCTTTACCATACTTACCTGAGGTCACAGGACTAGCTACTGCCAATTCCAAAGCTAGAACCCCCACCCCCTCAAGTAACATTATTAATTTGCTTTCCATTAAAGCCTTGCTAAGGTTTATTGTAATGAGCCAATAAAATCAGATCTGTAGATATGTTTTGCAAACTATAAATCTCTATACCTAATATTGCTCTTGTTACTACTTATCTGAAACAGCACACATTTAAACCATGGTCTTCAGTAAAATAAAAAATAATTTCAGCATATTTATAACTTGGATGTCCCAAACTCTGCCAGCTTGTAACTATTATATAAATATCCTGCATCCAGTTAGAAATTATTTTTAGCTGCTAATAACAGAAACTGGATATAACAGTTGCTTCAACAAGAGAGAAGATTCTTTATGCTCATGAAAATGAAATTCAGAGGTGTACAGTCCAGGGTTGGTAGGGAGGCCACCAACATTAATAATTCAGTCAACAACTAAAAAATTCCCAAAGAAAACTTTAATTTTCCCATCTTAGAATGCAAAAACTGGAATTTTTGGAGGGCATTTTTTCTAATTTCGAAAAAATCATTAAGATTCAGTTTTTGCCTGGCATACCATTACAAGAATGTTTCCTTTCTAGACACATCTCTTCAACACGGTGCCCTGGAGTAACGAAGAAGTATTATACCATGATACAACAAGAGTATAACCATAATCCAACCATTTATATACAATCTAACACCATTTCCTGTAAATCTTTTACAGGTTGAGTATCCTTCATCCAAAAAACTTGGGCATAGAAGTGTTTCAGATTTTGGATTTTTCAGATTTTGGAATATTTGCATTATACCAATGTATTATGCATTCAGCATTCCAAATCCAAAAATCTGAAATCTGAATACTTCAATGAGCATTTCCTTTGACTGGCATGTCAACATTCAAAAAGTTTTGAATCTTGGAGCATTTTGGATTTTGGGTTTTCAGATAAGGAATGCTCAACCTGTATAATATTTCTGATTGCCTGATGATAGGTTTCCAGAAGTAGAAATACAGGCTGTTGATATGCATTGGCAAATTGCCATTAGGAAAGTTTAGAATCATTTTCATTCTCAACAGTGAGGAATGAGAGCTTCTCTCACCACAAAATCACCAAAGTTGAGAATATTCTGCCTTAATTTTTTTCCCCCGAAGGTAGGCTATAAGGGAAAGGGAGGAATAAATAAATAACATTGAAATGTTGTCTTATTTTGTACCCTTTGAATCATCACTGGACAGTCATGAAATGCAGTTCAAGGAGTGTGATCACATTATTATGAAGACTGCTGGAAGAATAGCTCCATCTGGGCTGCCATAAAAGCAACTCCATAAAATGCCCGTCATCAATAAGACAAGAAAATCATTAAAATCAAAAAGATTTATCAAAGTGCAAACTGAATGGTTTACGGAGGGTCTCAAACATGCGTGTTCTTAAAAATCTTGCCTAACTCATTTTGATACCCCTGCCCCTCTCCCAGTACACACACATGCACCACACATACACACCCCACAATCCCTTATGAGTTATTGCATAAAAAGTTAAGTTGTTCCTATTCAGATATTTCTAGTCATTTCAAATTTGCTACGAAAATCAAAAATTTACTAACCAAGTGATTACAAGTCATTATAGTTTGTCTGATTTTTGAAACCAATTGGCAGATTAGCTGACTATAGTTGATAAAACTGCTCCAAATTTCCAGTCGCTTTGGCACTTCTGGGATGAATATGCACATCTAATGAATACAACTATTTCTGACATGGAGGCATGGTTTTAAACAAATATTTGCATTTTACCGTTATTACATGAATATATTTGAGAGAAGCAGAGTACTGATACAATGGATTGTGATTGGATGATGTTATTTAAGGAAAATTTTTAGAAGTTGGACATTAGCAATTTAAAGAGATGGAGAAAGGAGATTTGAAAGATGTTGGGAAGATGTTAAAACATGCATTTGAGATAGCTGGGCAGGGGAGAAGGGGACAAACACGAATGAAGGCCAAGTCTAGCAGAAGCAGCTAGGTGACAAGAAGGCAGTGACATGGCATACGATTACTTCAAACAAGCAAGTCCACTTCAAGTTGCTGGAGGCCTTCAAAGGCAACAGTGGAAGGATTTATTTGATTAGAGCCATGAAGACTCACTGGAGGATTAAGTCACTGAGTAGCATGATCCCAGTGCCAGGCATGAAAAATTATTTTGGCAGCCATGTGCAGAATAATTTGAAGTGTAAAGAGATAGTGTATTAGAAGCGAACGAGAAGAATATTCTGGTAATCCAAGAAGTAAACCAGAAATCGCATGTAGTAGAGACATAGGGAAGAATTGGAAGACTCAAGGTGGATCAGAAAAGGACAGGAAATATCACAGAAGCCCACAAGATAGGTCCACTGAGGGCAGTGGTCATTTCTGCCAATGGCATCAACATGGCAATGGCCTTTATTGAGCATGACTATTACTTCCTTGAACCAAGAAAACTTTAGCAACTTACCTCCTATGTCCCCCCATGAGTTCATTAGGGTTGTCTCATGTCTAAATGTCTCCAACTACTTCTTGAGTCTATTTATATCTTCAGCAGGCACAATTTCTTAGTGTAATCAGTTGTCTATTGCAGGTGACTATTTGTGACCAAGGACAGATAGAAAGAAGCTGAAGATAGCCCTGAAGTTTACAGCTTAATGGGCCATTGGATGATAAAGAAAGCGTAGAAAGAAAAAGCAATAGGGGGGAAATTCCAGCAGCAGAAGAATAAGAAATGGAATACTGGATGCACAACCACAGAATACAGGTCAACAACAATTATTGCATTAGAATGGAGGGGGCTGAAACAGTCTCCATTTGGAATGCAGCGAGAGCAGTCCTACAAGACGGATCGCATTAATATGAAAAGAATATTATTGAAATCAAGAAGGTACAACAGAGGGCAACCAGAATGATACAAGGACTCAAGGACCTTAATTATTTACAAAGGTTGGAAACACAGTTGCTCTACTTTCCTCCATTAAAAAAAGAAAACGTAAAGGGAATTCACTAAGAACATCCTCAATTCCAAGGTAGCAGAATAAAGGAAGATTTGCAAAGGCTAAATGCCAAAAAGAAAAGAGAAAAGAGGGGCATGTACTTAAGCCCAGAAAGAATATGGTATTAAACAAGTTTTAGTGGGATTTCTTTACAAAGAGAGAGATAAATGCATAGTGAAAACTACTATGCAGGTTCAGATGGCTAATATATATGTAGTGTTCATATGTACATGTATATTTATACAAATACTATATATTTTAAGGAGATAAGCATTACAAAGGAAAATAATTATGGGGTGCCACAACTGTAGACTCAGCCAGACTTACAGAGATTTCCTGTTCTAAAATTTCCTGTGTTCCATAGCCCTTCCATGTAATTTTCACTGTTTTGAGTGCCCATTGGCAATACAGACTAAACACTAAAACAATCTAGAATGATATTCAAGTGAGACTTACAGGAAAGTAAATTTGATCTTGAGCTGTCAAAACATCGCTTAAAATACAACATATTGACAGTCAAACTATATACCCTCTGAAGAGTACCTTCTGAGAAAGAAACCAAAGAGAAATTGAAAACCCGTTTTACCCCAGCCAGTACATACCAAACCTACATCAACCTTATGGTGGACTCATTTTTATTCTGTATTTCGACTATAATGTTACCTAAATAAGCATTTGTTAAATGCTTGTAATACATTCTGCAATCTATTTTGCAACATGAAATAAAACAGAGACATAAGGCCTGGTCCCTATTCCCAAAAAGTTAATCCTAAGCCTGCTTTGTTCACAGCTGTATCCCCCAGGACTGAGGGCTGTGCCTGGTATTTAGTAGGTGCTCAATAAATCAGGAGCAATAAGGAAATATATCATTAATTGTTTATGGAGAAGTTACTAAGGGGTAGGCTTTGGGAGTACATTCTTGCATTTAATATTCGTGAAGATCCTGTGAAGTACATAGTATGTGCCCTATGTACTGGAGGAACAAGGAGGCTAAGTTGTCATCTGAGAGTACACAGCCTGCAAGCAGTAGAGACAGGACACATCCCAGACCTGTGCACGTCCCTTTAAGCCATGATGTGTCATATAATCTAGTTGCAAAAACAAGTATACATGTATGTGAAACAATAACTGATACAAAATGCAACATACTTCAAAACTAGGGGAAATGGCCGGCCTGGACGCCACATGTTAGAGAGGTTCAGAGTAGATGAAGACAGAAGCGGTCAGGTACTTCTTAGAAGTGGGACTATGAAATGAGCCTTGAATGATGAAAGGATCAGAGGGGGAAGATCACCAAAACATCTGTGTGGTTAGCTAGTGAAAAAGGGTAATGGTTCCCAAACCTGACTGGGAAGGTTTGGAGTAGGGTTGAAAGAACGACTAGTATTAGAACCTGGTATGTATATGTCCCTGATTATAATGTATTTGTGATGGGAAGAAAGAAATGTTTTAAAACACTGTCTCACGCCTCTTAGACATATATTTTTGGAGGGAAAGTTGATATAACTCCCAAGTTTTATACCATTTCTTTCCACCTTTTTTTTTTTTTTTTTTTTTTTTTGAGACAGAGTCTTGCTCTGTCATTGAGGTTGGAGTGCAATAGCATAATCTCGGCTTACTGCAACCTCCACCTCCCCGGTTTAAGTGATTCTCCTGCCTCAGCCTCCCAAGTAGCTGGAATTACAGGCACATGCCACCATACCCAGCTAATTTTGTATTTTTAGTACAGATGGGGTTCCACCATGTTGGCCAGTCTGGTCTTGAACTCCTGACCTCAGGTGAGCCGCCCGCCTTGGCTTCCCAAAGTGCTGGGATTATAGGCATGAGCCACCGCGCCTGGCCATCTTTCCACTTCTACCTGAGATTCCAGATGTCCCACGTTAAAGAAGGAGTGGTAATTTCAAAATATATAGCAGTGCTTTATGGCACTAAAGCTATGCTATCCAAGATGGTAGCCACTAGCAACGTATGGCAATGGAGCACTTGAAGGGTGACAGACCCAAATTGAGATGTGCTTATCACTCAAATGGGTGAATTATTTCAGCACTTGATGCATCTGCTTTGCTAGGACTGCTACAAGGAAGTCTTTTTTATCACCAGCAAAACAACAGTGAACATACAATCACTTGGGGTAAGCAGTTTCCTTTAAAAACCTAAGCAAAAGGGATGGTGTCAGACAGAGTTCAAGGACCAACCACAGAAGGCAAGCTGTGAAGAAAATCAGAAAATCAATAGGTAAAAGTAATTGAAGAAGGAGGTGACCACAAGAAATGTAAGTCCCTTGAGATTCTCCATAGATTTTGGTCTGAAGCTTGTGAGGGGAGTGAGTTCATTGTCTTTCACCATATGTGAATGTGGAATGAGGACTTGAACCAATTTATTTAACTGTTAACACACAGGGTATAAGGCCACAAGGCTGGAGTATTTGGGGAATGTTCTTCCACTGTACTTTGAGTCCTACCTTGATGAAATTTAGGTTTTGACCATAGGTGTGGAGACTGTTTAATACCTCATTTTATTTCTGTGTATCATTTCATGATTTTCAAAACAATCATTATCTCATTTTATTTTTTAAAAATATGTGAAGTAGATAACTATATTGTACCGCTTACCATTGCCATCTTAAGGATGAGAAAACTATGCCTCGGAGGACTTACATGATTTGCGAACTAAAACAGTAGACATATTCAATGCTTTCCTAATCCTCCCATAGCCTTCTAACATCTCCACCCCCAACCAACAACAACAGCAACAGTAACACACACACACACACATGCGGGCACACACACACGCTCACACACACACACACACACACACACACCCCTTTACATGTATGGACTAGAATCCCAATGCTCAGTTTTATGTTAGAATCTCTCGTTGACTATTGTTTTCTCTTTAAAATTACTGTATTATCCAATTCTAAACACTTCTGATGGAGTAAGAAAATATACTCCAGGAAATTGTCCAAGAAACTAATGCCAAATTGAAAAATATTGTTTAAAAATACCAGCTAGATGTGCCTTACAGGTGTTTTAGTAGAGTGGTGGCCTAAATTAGGTGAACTATCTTAGCACCTCAGATCTGTTCCTTTTTATGGTGATTATTGCCCAAGGCAAAGATTTAAAGAAGGATTGGTTTAAAGTGTGTCAAACAGAAGAGAGAAAGTCTTAAACTTTTTCTTCCTTTATCAGCATGAAAATGAAAACATATGGGAGTAAAGAAACTTTCATTAATGATAGATTAAAATTTTTAGTAAATACAACTCTCACTTTTTGTTTTACACACACCACCTCTCTCCTCAGCATGAATCATCCACAAATCCCCTCCCTGATCCCAGGAAGAATGCCTCCAATTGCGTAGAAGTGATGTAGGAAACTCACTTATCTTTACATCTGAGGTACAGTTGTTTGATTTTGTTGGTTTTTTAAATTTATAATTTACACATGGACAGAAGAGTGCTGTGCTAACACTATTTTTAAAGTAATTGTAACTAAGAAAATATGTGAAATCCCTATACACATCATTTTTCATTGGCTGTGTGGCAAAATATTTAGTGCTTTGGTTGAAGAAACAAGTTCTAGGAAAATACTAGGAAAAGAAATTAAAGAGTCACATGTTTCATTATCCACCAATGGCAATTTTCACACCAGAAGAAAAATATGGGATATTTCTGAAGATCCCCCAAGTCACCTCCCTCTACCTCTTGCTACTCAAAATGTGAGCATCGGCCTCACTTGGGAGCTTGTTAGAAATGCAGGTTCTTGGGCTCAGTGTCAGGCTTACTGATTCAGAACTGGAGCTTTAAAACAACCCCAGCTCGTTCCTACACACAGGTAAGTTTGAGAACCACTGCTCTAGACAAATCTCAGTTATAGCACCTGAATCCTGACAGGGCAGAATGCTAAGTCCTAGCACTATAGCAACACTTGGGGTTAAAAAATCATAGATAAACTTTTCTATAAAAACTTCAGAACCCAGATAGCAAACATCTGTGACCCAACACAAAGCTGGGTGGAATTATGGCTGTTTGAAATATAGCATATAATCCAACCAAAAGTAAGGTTGAAATTCCACAGAAGGTTCCCAAACTATTCTTCAGTCACAGAAACCACATAAGCAAATGAACAGTCTGTCACTGCAGCCCCAAGCCAGAGAATAACTTAGACCGGCTATTACTGCTTCAGTGAGGAAGAGTATGAGAAAGGATGTGGACAGACTCAGAATAGGAACAGAAATGAGAAGGGGGAGCAGAAATGGGAACAAGTGAGAAAACATCTTACGTGTCCTGGGGAGTCAATCGTAGATCACAAAGCTTTAGAAAGAGGAGAAAGAGAAGAAGCAGGAGGGGGGTAAAGATGCCATTTTGAGGCTACGTGAGTCACATGGGACCCCACCAGGTTGAATGAGGTCTCAAAGAATAAATTGCTCTTTCTTGGCTCTCCTAAAGGATATGCCACAGCGCATCATGAATCACCAGCCCACCCTGCAAACTCCTGCCATTTCCTGCCAACTTTTAGGGCCAGAGGACTTGCCCTCAAGCCATGAGTACATCAGCATTTATATGCCAATTCCAAAGTGGCACTTGTGAGGGGGAAAAAGAGCCAATTTGCCTGGTATACTTTAAAAGAATCATCTGAAGGTCTTTAACCTGTTAACGATGAATTGACAAACCCTGAGTTTGTCATTATTGGAAGTGATGCTGGGGCCAGAACCGAGATGGCAGATTGATTGATTTTTTTAATTTCATATTTGTTCATGGGGAGGCTGGCTTCTTTATTGTGGTGGCTAGTGCCATTATAGTTACAAGGCCTGTTGGAGAGGCTTTATGGCGAAGGCTTACTTCTATTATAAATACTGGTTGGTGTGGGTGGTTAATATCCCAACAGTTCCTATTATACTGGGTTCAACTTAGTCTGGTCCACATTGTTAAGTCACACATAACATCCTTACACACACACACACAAAAAATTAAATGCTATTCCAATATCAACGTCATTAAGTTACAGAAGAAATATTATCCAAGTCAATCCTTAAATTAATCATTAACTTCAGATGAAGAATTATTACATCGAACTCTAATAAGTAGAAATAATATAATATGAATATACTATAAATATATATATACATTTGATTGCTAGAAAACTACCTATCTCACACATGCAACTCAGCACATAGATTTCCATTTACTCAAAGAATAATCATACTATTCACATCCCAAGTTCCCAAACTCAAATCCATGCTATGTTTACATATACTACTTGCTAGCAAGGGTAGATTCTATTTCCCCCATACTAATACCTCAAAATGGGTTTTACCTTAGGAAAGTGACGTTTCTAAGCTGCACAAAGTAGTCTAGTGGTTAGGAGCATAGGCAGGAGGTGAAATATACTTAGACTCTAGACCCTTTCTTGTCCTCAGTCCCTTTCCTGCTATTTGACCATGGGTTGGTTAATCAACCTCTTGACTTCCTCATTAGTCAACCAAAGTTTTAATAGTATCCACCATTGTTGTTGTAAAGATGAACTAGGCAATAGATGGCTAATTCAAGGTCAAGGTAAATAAAATACAACATGAACCTGGAATATCTTGTTTTTTCTAGAAAATATGAATGTGCTTGAAGAATGATGGAATACATGTGGGAACAGCAGAATAACAGTCCACCTTCTAATCTCCAGACCTCTGAATATGTTACTTTACATGACAAAAGGGAATTAAGGTTGCAGATGGAATTAAGGTTGCCAATTAGCTAACTTTAAGGAGTTTATCCTTAATTATCCCAGTTGTGTCCAGTGTAATCACAAGACCTTAAAAGTGGGAGAGGAAGGCAAAACAGAGATGAGTCAGACTGAGGCTTGGCAATGCTAACCTGCTGGCTTTGAAGATGCAGGAAGGGGCCACAAGCCAAAGAATGTGGGCAGTCTCTAGAAATGAGAAATGGCAGGGACATGTATTCTCCCCTGGAGCATCCAGAAGAAATGCAGTCCTTCTATTACCTTCATTTTAGCCCAGTGAAGCCAATTTCACCATTCTGACCTCCAGAACTGTAAGATAATAAATCTGTCTTGTTTAAACCACAAAGTTCATGGCAATACAGTTATAGGAAACTAATACACTTGTCAAGCAGCTTACATATATACCTAGAGACAGAATGATAAAACAACTGTTAACATTTGAGGAATCTAGTTGAAAGGTATAAGGAAATTCTCTGTGCAGAATTCAATTGTTGCAGTATGTCTGAAATTATATCAAAATTAAATTTTGAAAAGGAGAAAAATAAGTTTCTATAGGAAGGTGTCAGATCCTCAGCATCCCTCTCCTACTTCACACAGCCAGGCAACTAACTGTTCCTCCCTGGCCTTCAAAAGAGATCAGAATTTCAGTCTCTTAAGAGGCTGTGACCTGGGACCACCATGAAAGCAGAGAGAGGAAAAGAGGCTCAGAATTGGGAATTGGGAATTGGGAATTAGGATAAATTATACCTGCTAACTGGTGGAACTTCCTGCTAATTCTTCCTCCCTCCACTAAGCTTCAAAACAAGCAGCCAGTTTTGATGTTCCCACCTTCTACCCACTGACAGAGTTTGAATTACTTCTCTTACTTCTCTCTGGAGAAACTAAGCAGTTCTAAAGAAAATACCTATAGAAACAGAAAGTCAGAGGCCCCCTCGCACTGATAAAGCAAGGGTGACTGCTCAGTGAAGCCCACAAACTGAGGAAATTCATATGCACACACCGTGGTAGGCAAAATAATGGTACCTCAGAAATATCCTGGTCTAATCCCTGAAACCTGTGAATATGTTAGGTTATATGACAACAAGGGTATTAAGGCTGCAGGTGGAATTAAAGCTGTTAATTAATCAACTTTACAATAGGAAAACTATCCTGGATTATCCAGATAGGCCCAATGTAATTGCATGAATCCTTACAAGTGGAAGAGGAAGGCAAACAAAGAAAGTCAGAGAAGGATGTGACTATGGAATACAGTGAGTTACATGATGTGAGAAGGACTCGAATTGCCATCACTGTCTTTGATGAGGTATTAAGGAGTCATAACCCAAAGATGGTAGACAGCCTCTAGAAACTGGAAAGGGCCAGGAAACAGATCCTCCCCTAGAGCCCCCAGAAAGAAAAGCAGCCCTGCCAACACGTTGTATATTAGCCTGATGGACCCATGTCAAACTTCTAGCCTACAGAATCGTGAGGTAATAAATTTGTGTTGTTTTAAGCCTTATATCTGTGGTAATTTGTCAAGGCAGCAATAGAAAACTAATACACACACACACACACACACACACACACACACACACACACACACACAGAGAAAGAGAACACAAACAGTTCAGAAGGCAATAATATTCCCAGAGAAATAAGTGGATATGACATCTATGAAACAAGAAAAAGGTGCTCTTCATTTACTGTATTTCTCTAACACTTATGCAGAACTTACTAAGTGCTCTACATATATTAAACCGTTTAATCACCATAACAACTCTATGAAGTAGTACTGTTATCTCTATTTGACAAATGAAGAAACAGGCACACAAAGTTTAAATAACTTTCCCAAGATCACATAGCAGAGCTGAGTTATGAACACAGGGACTCTGTCTTCTCAGTCCATGCAAGAATACTTAGGAATTTAAAATATAATGGCAGAAATTGAAAAAACATTACTAGATGGGTTGAAATATAAAGTTGAGGCAATATTTTAGAAATAGATATATTTCTAAAGAGATCAGAAATAGAAAAGCAAATATAAGAAACCCAGCAAATTCAACATCCAACTAATAATAGTCTCAGAAAATAAGAACAGAGAAAACAGAGAGGAAGAAGGCATTTTTAAAAACATTCAAGAACATTTTCAGAATAGCAGAACAGAATTTCTACATTGAAAAGGCTTATAGCATACCCAGCACAAGAAATGAAATATAATTACTATCAAGACACATTGAAATTTCAAGGCAGCCCATATAAAGAAGTCCTAAAAGCTTTCTTAGGGGCAATATAACAGATCTTATTTAAAAGATTGCAAAAACAATGGTATCCGATTTTTTAATGGCAGCAGTGAAAGCTAGAAGACAAAAATGCTGTCAAAATCTAAGAAAGTGTGTTCCATATTAGAATTACATACCCAGCCAAATTATCAGTCGAATGTGAGATAGAATAAGGACATTTAAGATACATAAGGTCTCAAAACTTTACCTTTCACATACTCTTTTCTCAGGAAGCTCATGAGGATATTATCCAAGGAAACAAAACCAAAAAGAAGAAAACATGGGAACCAGGAAACAGAAAATCCCAAAGATGATAGTGAAGGAAGGTTCCACATAATAGGTGTGCAGTGGCCTGTGGAGCAACTCATCCATACATAAACAGGAGAGTAAAGGGTTCTAGTCTCCTAGAACAAAAAATAAAAGTAACTGGTAGATTACTTGATATGTTTCACTAAGCTGAGAGGAATGTTAATGTTTTTAAAGAGTTTGAAGAACTAATTCATAATAGTTACATGGAAAGCTAAATTTTTAAAAGGGAAGCAATTATTAACTGCAAGAAAAATCAAAAGTGCTATAATTTTTTTTCACCTGTAAACAAAATTATACTATCATAATAAAGCAAGTGCTGCAATTAAATTTTTCAAGAGCTTTGAAGCAGGTATAATGAAAGGATGGGAAAGTGGAAGAGATGTCATAGGAAACCTGAGTCCTCATCTTCCAAGGCAGGAAGTAATAAATAATGTTTACAACTGAAAATTCAAGATACTAAAATGCAAACTTTTCATTTGAAAATATGAAGGTAAATAACAAAAGAAACACTGAAAATAGCTGAAGTGGTTATCTCTGGGAAAGGGGACTTCAAAATAGGAGGAGAGGTTAGAGCAAGAAAATAGTATATTCCATTATACATCTTATACAATTTGATTTTTTCTCCTTTTTCCCCTTCTTTCAGTTTGTTATACTATGCACAAGTATTGTTTTGATAATAAAAATTAAACATAAATGTCTTGAACAGGATTTGGCACATAGTATGTGCTCAATGAATATTTGATACTGATGTTTTTGCTACTGTGATCTTTGTTAAATCTGCAACACTAAAGTGAGAATCAATTCATATTCTGCAAGACAACCCTAAGATAAGTTCTTTTATACCTCTCTATTTCTCCATTCAAAGAAAAAAATACTTAGTGAATCAAACTCTCTATGAGGTATGTGTAAACCTTAAAATGTGCTAAAAATATTGAAAGTCAATTCTCTAAAAACATACTTGAATGTTTTCATTAAGATGTGCTATGGTCTGAATGTTTGTGTTTCCCCACCACCAACCAAAAAAATCCATACATTGAAACCTAATATTCCATGTGGTACTATTAGGTGACAGCCTTTGGAAGGTAATTAGGTTATGAGGGATCTGCCCTCATGAATGTGATTAGGGCCATTATAAAAGAGACATCAGAGAGTTAGCTAGCCCCTTCCACCATGTAAGGATGCAGCAAGATGGTACTACCTATGAACCACAAAGTGGCCCTCACCAGACACCAAATCTGTCAGCATCTTGATCTTGGATTTCCCAGCCTCCAGACTGTGAGCAACAAACTTCTGTTGCTTATAAGCAACTCAACTGATGGTACTTTTGTTATAACAGCCCAAACAAATTAAGACAAGCAAAAAGAAAGTTTAGCTAAAGGTGTCTCCTATTAAGTTGTCCCTAGAAAGCTTCAGATCTTATCTCTCTATTTGTTATTCTCTCTACATTTAGTTATTCATTCAAAAAATGCTGAACACCTACTACGTGCCAGACACTATTCTGGCAAAGGATCAAATAAGACAACTTTTCCTACCTTCAAGGAACTTAAATTTTATTTGGAAAGGCAGAAAGAGATTTTGAAAACAGAGACAACAGGATTTGTAGACAGATTTTATATTCAGGGAAAAAAAAGGAATTAAAACTGCTTTTAAAATTATTGCCCTAAGCAACTGGAAGTATGAGTTGTCCTCAATTGGTACAGGGAAAGCTGGGAAGGAGCAGCTTTTGGTAGAAAGATCAGTTAAGCTTTGGATTTAAGATTGAGATGCCTATTGCAAATTCAAATAGAGATGTCAAGTAGGCAGTTGGAAATACAAATCCAAAGTTAAAAGAACAGGTCTTCTCTGGAGATAAGATGTTTTAATCATTGAAATATAAGTCAGGGTTCAGCACAGAACAGAAAAACCACTCAAAGTATTTGAGGCAAAGCTTACAAATGTGTTGGAAGTGCTGAAAGAACAAAATTCAGGGAACACCACTAGATTTTCTATTCTGAAGTCCCTCTATTATATCTGTAATCCAGAAGGCAAGAAACTGCTAACACTACCATCCTTACATGCCTCACATCCATGAACTGGTAAGGAGACATGAAATGTGTAGCCAGATGCTGGAAATGCTCATGTCTGTTGGAACTTGTATGTCAGGTAGAACTGCCATGGGAAAATGGGTTCGGTGTCCTTTTTGTCTTTCACTTCTCATATGAGTAATTCTTGTTAGCAAAACCTAAATTGTATTCATAGTTCAAGCTGCAAAAGAGTCTTGGAAGTATAGTTTTTAGCCTTCAAGCACCTAAAATACAGGGGCGGGGGGTGGGATATAAAGGCAGTCATATGGATGCCAAAGGACAACAGACAATACCTAGCATAATAAGACTGAGTGGGGTCACCCAGGAAATGGATAGAGGAGAACCAAAGATTGAGCCGTGGATCATTCCAGCATTAAGGGAATGGGGAGGTAAAAGAAAACTGACAAATGGTCTATGAGGTAGTGGAATACCAGAATAGTATCTTATCCTGGAAGCCAAATGAGTGATGAGCAACCCAATAGCTTCAGATACTATGTGTGTTCTATTTTTCGTTAAAAAAAAAAGTATTAAGAAAAAGATATAAAGAGTAAATATCCTAGAAATTCTACTATTCAGGTAGAAGTAATCACAAAACATCTGAAAAACTACTCCCTATTAGGTATAAGTATTTATATAATAACAGTTCTGTGTACTCATATACTTACTTGCTATTATCTATTTACAATTAAATAGAAGTGAATTATAAAATTTAATATGATTTTATAATCTACTTTTATCAGCCAATGTAACATGGCCATGTTTTCATGGTCAATAGATGTATATTCACATCATTGTTTATTCCAGGATGCATTGTACAAACATACTATAATTATATTAATATAACCATTCCCCTACTGATGAATATTCAGGTTGTTCCAGTATTTCAATATTATATGCAATATTGCAATGAGCATCCTTGTTAATATGAAATAAAATTTTTGATATCCAAAGCTTCTTTTCATCAAATTAAATATCTGAGGGTAGAGGGAATCCATTATATTCAGAAATGGTCACACAGCTGCAAAGCCTAAGAAAAGAAAATAATTTGGAATGAGATGGTATTATTATAAAATCTAGCTCCTAGTCTTGGTGTCTTGAAGTTGAATAAATAAAATGTCTTCTTATATACTTCATATCAAGTTACATGGGTCTAAACTTTGGTAAATAAACCAGCACAGGTGCCCTTTTGAACTTATTATGCTATTATCAACCTATAGTACTATATTTTTAGAACACTTAGAAAATCATTTTCAGTAAGTTTCTTTAACATCATAATTTGATAGTTAAATCAGTCATCAATGCTCTGTAGATATAAAATTAAAATATTTAAATAGAGTAAAATTTCTACTGCTGGATTTTCAATGTCCACCAACTCTGAGCTGAGTCTTGCAGGCAGCAAGAGGAAAATAAAAACTCATATTGTGCTTTACTTAACCATTTGGGCAGGCAGACTCAAAAAGCTTATAGACATTCTTGCACTGTGTGTATCATCCTCCAACAAACTATTTCACTAACAAAACATTTATTGGGCATAGGGTGACTTGATATCTCTCCCTCTCTGTGTATAATATTAGCTACACTGTGTAGATAAACATGAGTATAAGTGTGAGTGTGAGTGTGAGCCTCTATAAATAGATACCCACACAGTCTCTGGAGGAAGTGCACTATATAGAGAAAGTGTGAGGTGTTATTGGTATGTAAAATAGATCTTAAAATTGTGAAGCAAATTATATCATAAGAACACTAGGCACCAAATGGTAAACAAACATAAACAAATAAGCTTTAAATCATTCATTTCTGTTTCCAAGAATATTAAATCTAAGTCTAAAGCCTTCTTATTTCCTTCCCCTTTTTGTAGGCTGTCCTTCCTTGTCTACATTTCGTGATATATGGTGGCTTCCTCAAACATTGCACAGCCATAAAAATCTCAAGGAAACATTTCACCACTTGACAGACCATTCTGAACTTGGCTGGCTCCAAGAGCCATAGATGCCATCTGTTTACTACAATTCCTTAGGCATCCAGAGGGCTCTTTTTCCTTTACAGGAATGATATCAAGGGCTCTGAAACAAAAGCCATTACTCTTGGGCCTCCCTAAACAGCCAAGACTCCCAAGGACCTTCAAGTTCCCAGGGCCATCAATGGGACTTTTTAAGAATCTGTCAGCTGTTAGTGGAGAAGGAGATGAGGATCAAACAAGAAGGCATAAATAGTTGCCCCTTATTAAACCCTTAAGTCCGGTTCTTCAGAAACCTGATTCTGACACAAATTTTGGTGCAGGAGTCTTATTGGGGGTGCCTTTTAGAGATCAACACCTGTGGAGACATGAAAGAAGCAGAACATGGAAGTGGGAGAACTTGGGTTTTGATGCAATTGCAGCAGAGGCCTCAGCCTATCCCACAGGCAGCTCTGGGGCCATAGTGGCTCTTCAGAGTTGTCCCTCATGGAGGCAAGGGGATCTTGCCTTAGTGCCCTTACAAACCAGTCATTGGATGAAGCCTGCCCCCTAGAAAGGGGTGCAACCTGGAGTGGGGAGCTCTCCTTGGCTGAGGACAATTCCTGAGCAGAGCCTTAGCTGAAAGCCAGCAGCACGCATATCCCCTAGCTGTAGAGGACTGAGTGCCCACATCCTTAAGGGAGACATGGGTAGTGTACTAAGACATCCACTACACTATTCCACCCTCAGGAGTTTCCTGATGCCCCAGAAAACCACTTCTATAGCAGGACCTGAAGAAGTGACCACCATCTTTAGACATGGAAGAATAGTAGGAAGGCAGTTATTGTAGAGCAGAGGTCCCTTTTGGCCCAGGGACAGGCTTTTTGGAAGACAATTTTTCCACAAATGGGGGTCAGAGGAATAGTTTCAGGATGACACTGTTCTACCCCAGATCATCAGGCCTTAGATTCTCATGGGGAGCACACATGCTACATCCTTCACATGCACAGGTCATAACAGAGTTCACAGTCCTATGAGAATCTAATGCCACTGCTGATCTAGCAGGAGGTGAAGCTCAGGCAGTAATGATCACTCACCCTCTGCTCACTTCCTGCTGAGTCTCTGGGTTTCTAACAGGCCACAGATCAGTACCATGGCCCAGGGGCTGGGGACCCCTGTTGTAGAGGAACCACCAAGTTTCAGAATTTCCCAAATGCAGAGCCTCAGCAACCACACAGTTACCATGAAAACTGCTGCAGCAGGTTTTAAAAGGTTTTAAGTAACCTCATGAGGTCTGTGGTGAGAGTGCTCCAGATGAATAGAATTTTCCTTGGAGATATGAAATATTCCTTGGGGAGCTTATACCAGGATATAATCAGCATCATTTATACCTGAAATTTCCTTAAATGTCTACATAGATATTCTGTCCATATCCTTGAGCCCACATCTAATATCACAGACAGTACCCATACATGTCAATGGCTTCCTGCATCTGTCCACCTGAAAGTGCTCCCTGGCCCCTGGAATGCTGGAAAGATTGGAAGAGCTGGGGAATTAATACCCCAGAAGAGACCCAAGGATGGAAGTTGGTCTTCTCATTTCTTGGTGACACAATTCCAAAGCTTGCCCTGCACAGAGGTCTTATGTTGTCTGCTATTTCAATCTTCCCATAATATACCATTTGCTGGCTCTCCTTTCTTCCCTGATTCTCCCACTCTCTCCCTGGTTCCTAGGATTATCTCCTAATAAATGACCTACAACCAAATGTTTGTCTCCACATCGCTTTGGAGAGAACCCAACCTAAGGGGATAAATGAAAGTTATTTTCTTCTTCAATGATCATCATTATTATGATGAACTGTCTCGAAGTAGGGTATAACTATATCCCTGCTGGGAAATGCTTTTGCCATCTTCACCTTCCTCTCCAAAAATTCTAGAGAGTAAATGCTCTCTGGGATCATCTTTTTCTGGCCCTTTACATGTAGAAAAGAATAGATGGATGAGTGGATAGATAATAGATAAAGGATAGATGGATGGATGGATGAATACATAGATAGATAGATAGATAGATAATGTAGTCTCATGTTTTTATAACTATTCTTGCCCATGTACTCAAGGTCTATAAAATTTCTCTTCAGAGAAAATTCTAGCAATGTCACATCTTTTATTTTGGCTGGCTGTCTTCCATCCCCCTCCTTCTGTGTTCAGCATCTTGGATTCCATTTAAGGAAGCAGCCCTACCCACACTCAGCCCTTGTAACCACACTGGAGCTGAGCTTCGTGAACCACAACTCTGCAGTTCATCCACAAACACAGGCTCTGAAACATCTCTCACCTTTTGGAGCCTCCTTCTCTGCCCCATGGCTTCCTGTTGCACTTAAAATAAAACTCCGACTCTTTCCCTGATCTAAAAGTTCATGGGCGATCTGGATCCTACCTATTTCTCTGACCTCATTGCACATACCTCTTCCCCCAGCTCATTCCAGCTCTCTCTTCTCACTCTTGCTAAGTTCATCCCTGCCTTAGGCTTTATCTGGAGAATTCCTTTCCCAAATTTTGTTTGCCTTATGGCTCCTTATTGTCATTCAGTTCTCAGACCAAATGTTACCTGGTCAGAGAGGGGTTCCCTGACCACCTAATCTAAGGTAGCCAACCCCTAGTCACCACTGCATAACCCTCTCTTATTTTAATCAGAGCCCATGACAATATGAAATTATCTTTTGGTTGGTTTACTCATTTAAGTCTGATGCCCCTATGAAAATATAAGCTCCATGAAGCATGGATTATATCATTCCTGTTCACTTTATTATCCTCAGCACTTAGAATAGTACCTAAAACATAATGGGTATTCAACAAAAATATTTAAAATAATAAATGAATGAATGGAATATTTTCTGCTTACATATACAGAGAAAACACAGGCTTTCAGAAAAAAATATAAAACCTCTACTCCAAAAAACATTGGCCATTGTTTTTAAACCACCCTAAAAATCTTTAAAATCTAACTAAAAGCAAAAGGATTATATAAATATGGAATATAGCAATCATTAGTATGACTATTGGTTATCACGTTTCAATTGTTATTCCAGATTGTCTACAACTGTAAGATCTGAAATTCTTTCCGATTCTAAACTTCCTTAATAGCATGAATTTCATTATACCAGACTGAGTTATTTGTAGCTCCACAGTATTAAAGTAATAACAGGCTAGTTAATAAAATAATATAATGACAACGATAGCAAGAAGTTGATGTCACTCTTTTCTTTGATTTACGGAGGTCCTCTAGATGGGAGACTGAATGGCAGCTGATTTCTGAGTCAGGCAAAGAAGTCCATCATAGTTGCGGATACTTCAAGTCAAATCAGAAAAATGTGCCATCCACGGGTACCCATGAAATAGATATTGATAGACACTACCAGTTAAGGAGAAGAAATAAACAGGTGTGCCAGCAAGGATATGTGACTGTGTTGTCTTTCCAGGACAAAAAGGAGTGAAGCCTGAAAGATTTAGCCCTTCAGAGTGACAACTTTGAGAGCTTGCAGTGATTTATTTGACAAGGAAGAGGAGGGTGACTCCCCTCCTCTACAGAATCAGCTCCTTGATTATAAACACTCAAAACTTTCTGGTTAAAAATGCATTTTCCCTCTTGCCTATACATTTCTGATGCCTGCTTTATTATTTCCTATTAGGAAATGTTATTTAATTCCGTCCACAGCTTGGCGACCTTTGTGTGGCTTCCCCATTTAGGAAATTTACAAGTAAATCACCAAGAAGTATGTACACATACACTTATAAAATATACATGTGCTTGTAAATGAAAATGCACCAAACGGAAAAAAAAAAAAGCTACGTGCACTGCAAAAACCAGGCATATGTGCATAAGAGGTGGGGAGGCAGGTGTTTGGGAAATCTTCACACCATCCCAATATTTTTCTAATGGTTTCCATTTTCAATGCAAGGGAGAATTCAGAAAATATTAGCCACTGTGGTGTGATCTGAGCAGTGACATGTAGCTGGCAACGTTGTGGGTGGGATCCCCCCCTTTTTTCCTCTAACAAAGAAATAGGGTGAGTTTATTAAAGCATAAATGCCATTTCCATCCTGCAATGTTAACTGTGTGGCTGAGATCCCTGAGGTACAGAGGCAGTCAAAGCAAACAGCTGTGCCACCTACTTGCAACAGTTGTACGCCCACCACACGGCACCGAGGGGAGGAGCAGGTCAAAGAGAGCCATAAAGAGGATGGGAAACCTCGCTTAGCTAGCTCCACGTTAGCCCGAGGGGAAAATCCTGCCCTTCAGAGGGTAGGTATTGTGTGTGTGGCTCAGAGCACCGAGCATTTTCTTGCAACTTATCTCCTAGAAACCACCTACTGCATTTTTATATTCTACAGTCACATAGACCAAAACAGTGTTCAGCAAATTAACAGAAAGCTAAATAAAAAGACATATCAACCAACCTAGCAGGCAGCTTGTCGATGATCCTGAGTGGGGGGGTGGCAGTAACTGTTTTGATGGCAAGTGGTTGCTTCACCATCCAAGTGTCTTTCTGGGGTTTGGGAAGAACCGGAGCTCTGGCCAAGCTGTTATTAGGTTATCATTGCAGAGCCTAAGGGTGGCCCCATGCCTGCCTGTATCAACAAAGGGTGCAGTGGAAGAGCTCATACAGAAGGAAACTGAGCACCACGTTGCAAACGTTCTGGCGCAAAGAGCTCTGCTCTCTCTCTCAGCTTCTTCCCCAGCCTGTGAGAGGCTGTGGTGGTGTTCTCTGTGAGAGGCAGTGGAGAGAACACTACCACACACCCCAACCCCCCAGGGCAACCTTCCTCTCAACGTTTTCTGTGCATAAGAGAAATCTGATCTTTCTCCCTTCCGTGAAACCCTCTTCTACCTTGATTCCCTGGACACCATTCTCTCCTCCTTTCCCTTATTCACCTTCACAACTTTCTTCTCAACATGGCTGCTCTCAGACATTGGTGCTGTTCCAGTTTCTTTATTATGTCCTTTTCCCACTTGATAACACTTTTCATGGGCAATTCCCTTCTCACCTATGAATTACACTTCCATCTTTATCCTAATGACTCCAGATCTTTTATTTATTTGCCCAATGTTGCTCTGACCTCCAGACCCATATATACAACTGCTCAGTAAATATCGCTACTGGACAGTAGAGGCCACAGAATTTCTATATCAGAGAGGTTTAGAAACAGCACTGTAAAGGGAAGGGGAGGGCTGGGCTTGTCTTGAAACTACCTTTGCACAGTATAAACTGTTTTTACTACAACTGTATACATCATTAGGGCAGCCAACTAGAAGGCTAACTGAAACTATGGGGAGGCTGTGACCCACAAGCTACCTTTTGGTACCACCACTGACATTTGGATGTCCCATATATAGGTTGAGTATTCTTTATCTGAAATGCTTGGGACCAGACGTGTTTTGGATTTCAGATATTTTCAGACTGTAATATCTGCATTATACTTACTAGTTCAGCATCCCTAATCTGAAAACCTGAAATCCATGAGTATTTCCTTTGAGCATCATGTTGGTGCTCAAAAGTTTCAGATTTTGGTGCATTTTTCACATTTTGGATTTTCAGGTTAGGGATAGTCAACCTGTATATCCAAAACTCAATACAAACAAATCCAAACTCCTCATTCCATTTCCTCTGCCCCAGGAAATACCTTCATCTACCTGGTCATCCAAACTCCAAAATGGGCATATATTTTTCATTTCTGAGTATCTTCCCAACACCCTCCCTCCAACATTTTACCCTGGGCCATGAATTCTGTGGTCAACCTGAGTCATTTTTTCAGAGCTCTGTCCACCTAACCCAGCCTTCAATCTCCAGGGGCTTGGCCCTGGGTCTATCCTTGGCTGGCAACTAACTGGGCTTTTGCTCCAAATCAGAAAATTATCCTGAATCACAATCATTCCTTTCATATGAGTTTTTTTTTCAGACAGTGTCTCACTCTGTTGCCCAGGCTGGAATGCAGAATGCAATGGCACAATCTCAACTCACTGCAACCTCCAGCTCCCTGGTTCAAGCAATTCTCCTGCCTCAGCCTCCCGAGTAGCTGGGACTACAGGCACACACTACCATGTCTGGATAATTTCTGTACTTTCAGTGGAGACAGAGTTTAACCATGTTGGGTAGGCTGGTCTCGAACTCCTGACCTCAAGTGATCCACCTGCCTTGGCCTCCCAAAGTTCTAGGATTACAGGCATGAGACACTGCACCCATCCTGATTCCTTTCATATGATCTTAAGCATTATCACTGCCCAGAGAATTCTGCTACTGTGTCCTGCTCATTAGATCAAATGTTCTTGGGTACTGACCTTAGTCTAGAACAAGCCTCATTCTAGACACTGTCAAATGAACTGCTGACCAGCCCCTTCAAGGGCCACCTCTACGGATATGTCCATCCAAACTTTTTTTCCTTTCATATTGGCACTCACTGAAGTCCCAGTGTGTTCCTCAGCCAAGCCAGCTTCTCAGAGTTTTCACAGGCTATATTAGTCAGGATAGGACAGGCTGTCCTGCCATAACAAAAATTTAACACAACAAAGACTTGATTCTTGCTCATGTCAGAGCCTGAAGTGGATCAGACAGTAGTTTTCCTGCATAACACTTTTTCAGATGGCAAACTGGGGATCCAAGGTGACTTCAATTTTTAATTCTATTATCTGAAATATTTGTTCTCCAAAATTGCCAAGGCAGGAAAGGTGAAAGCATGGAGAAGGTATATCCCCTCTTAACTGCCTCAGACCAGAATTGACATGGCACTTCTATATACATTCTGTTGTTAAGAATTAGCCACATGACCCACCTATCTGCATTGGGGCTGGGAAGTATAGAAGACTTGGATGTTTGTTGAGCTCTAATGAATATTATTTCTGATATGGTTCAGCTGTGTCCCCACCCAAATCTCATCTTGAATTGTAGCTCCCATAATTCTCATGTGTTGTGTTGTGGGAGGGACCCAGTGGGAGATAATTGAATCATGGGGGCAGTTTCCCCCATCCTGTTCTTGTGGTAGTGAATAAGCCTCACGAGATCTGATGGTTTTATAAACAGAAACCCCCTTCACTTGATTCTCTCATTTCGCTCTTGCTTGCTACCAAGTAAGACATGCCTTTCACCTTCTGCCATGATTGTGAGGCCTCCCCAGCCGCATGGAACTGTGAGTGCATTAAACTTCTTTTTCTTTATAAATTACCAGTCTCGGGTATGTCTTTATCAGCAGCATGAAAACAGACTAATACAATTTCATAATTATTTCAAGAAGCTAAATATTATCTCCAGGGTCTGAAAGAGATAAAAAAAAAAAAAACTTAGGTTGATCTAAGAGTCATAGTCATCTGTATCATAACAGTTGGACAAGTAAAACAGAAGGCTGATTTAAGGATACCTCCACATGAAACTCATGCTTGGAAACTGCTTAGAAGGCTAACTGACATATAGAGAGTCTGCTTCAGTAGATGTTCCCTGATAATTAAATGATGCCTTGTTTATATTTAGGGTGAGACTGAGTAATTGATGGCTGTCTGACAAACCAGCAGAAACCACACAGACATTCAGAAAAGTTCATTAAAAATACACGCTTAAATATACCAAAATTACTTGTGACTCTTTTCCCGCCTGCAACATAATTAAATAAAGCTTTATCTAACCATTTTACTTGTATGCATTAGGAACTCCAACCAGTGCTCTCTTCTTCCCAAGACTTTAATAGGCCCTTATCTGTTTGTTCTAATTGAGTTTTCTCATACTGCCACATGGGCAATAGCTAAAAGAAGATGAGAAGTCAGATCTGATATGCCTATGGAATGGTGCTAGGGTTCCTAAGGATTTCTAAGTAACCTCGGATCTTTGGGGCCTCAGATTCAAAATCAGAGGTTTGAAAATCTCATGCCTTCATACTAGGTGATCACGTACACACACACACAAACACACACATACACACACACACACACACACACACACAAAACCTCAAACACTCATAAGGGCCAGATGTCTCCATGTATGAGTGGAACAGCCTAGGTAGAAAGCACACACACGATCACACACACACACACACACACACACACACACAAAACCTCAAACACTCATAAGGGCCAGATGTCTCCATGTATGAGTGGAACAGCCTAGGTAGAAAGCACACACACGATCAAGCTCTGCTTAATTCTAGTGAACAGCAGTGGTACTCAAATATAAGCATGCATCAGAATCACCTGGGGGGGCTTATTAAAGACTGCTGGGCCCTACCCCCCGAGTTTCTAACAAGTTCCTAGTCAATGCTGATGCTGCTGATCTAGGAACTATGCTTTGGGAACAATTGGTTAAGAAGAAGGTGGGCTCACAGTGTTGTCAACTCTTTCACTTTTCCAAGATAAACTGAAAATCTGGATACGTGAAATCTCCCCGTTTGTAAAATCTTGGCAACAAGTTCAAAATTATTTTTAAAACACTGTAAGGCAGAGTGTCTAGGCTAGATTTTGCCCTTCATCTGCCTGTTCACAACTCTACCATAAGCCTTTGACCAAGGAATCACACACACACACACACACACACACACACACACACACACACACATCTTTGTATGGGAAGGTGACATCTTTAATTTAGCACTCAGATTTTGAGGACATACCAGCCAGGCAGAGGAGCCAAATAATTTTAGCAATACATGAACAAACAGGTATTGATGTCCCCCTCATTCTTCCTTCCTATCCAACAGGTGACTTTGTCCTGTCACCCTAAAAGCTGCATCTGCCTTGAAGTGGAGTACAACCCTTATAATTATATTAGCCTGGCATTCCCAAAGTAAGCCTCATAAGCTCTTTTAAATGTTGCCAAAGAAAACCATATACTTGAAAGACATGGATCTTATTTGAACTAATTTTTTAAACTAGGAACTCCAGGAATTTCCACCTAACATATCTTATGCACAGGTTTCTATAACACTAAGTTCTGTGTAATTTCACAGGCAACAATTGTGCACTCTGGATGTGCAAGATGCTGTGTGAGTATTTATGGTGCAGGGATGTACAGCCCCTGACAGCTCTGTCTGACTCTGGGTTCCACGGCATCTAGACTTGGAAAGGTAGGAGGGCAAGGAGCAGAGAAAAGGGATGCATGCAGACATAACTCCAGGCTTCATCTGTTCTATATGCATTGGGGTTCCACTAAAGAACTTATTGGGAATAAAAAGGTCTCTCTTGGTAAAAATTTGACCACTCATTTAGCCAGTGATTAAACACATTAAATATTACTTTTGTTCCTTCACTTAGATGGATCCAAACTCTCTGGACCATTCAGTTCCCTTCAGAATGGTTTAAACTTTGAAGGCTAAACCATGAAAAAAATTGTTTCCAGTGTGGAAAAACGTGGGCTATAATTCTGACTATTCTTACCAGACTACATAAAAATAGAACAAAATTATTTTCATTCCATTTGGAATATGGAGAACACAAAATTGTGATAGGCACATCTAGCTTGATGCTAACAGGATATATATGAATACACTTGCTCCAGGCAGAAAGTTCAAATAGGTAATACGTGTAATATGTATTTGGAGTGTCTGCTTCAAGTAGTCCCAGGATTACCCTAGCACAGGATTCCTAACTCCTAGATCTATTCTTGTGCTTAACTTAGGGGGGAAATTTGCTATAATACACATCTAAGAACATGTTATGGCAAAATGTTTAATGAGTGAAAATGCTGTCTTGTCTTTTTTTTTTTTTTTTTTTTTTTTAAGACGAAGTCTCGCTCTGTCACCCAGGCTGTAGTGCAGTGGCACAATCTCGGGTCACCACAACCTCCACCTCCCGGATTCAAGGAATTCTCTTGCCTCAGCCTCCAGAGTAGCTAGGATTACAGGCGCCCACCACCATACCTGGCTAATTTTTATATTTTCTGTAGAGACATGGTTTCACCATGCTGGCCAGGCTGGTCTCGAACTCCTAACCTCAAGTGATTTGCCTGCCTCGGCCTCCCAAAGTGCTGGGATTACAGGCGTGAGCCACCGCACCCAGCCTGTCTTGTCTTTTAAAAAGGAATTTTGATTAGTTCAATCTGAATTGTCCAGTCCTAAATTACATTGCTCTTTTTCATCTATTAAAATATATAATTTCAATATAATGTCAGTTTTTATTTATTCTTTCTTCTAGATAAAACAACAGAGACTGAAGAAAAGGCAACTGTGGTAAGATTATGGAGTTTACATTCACAGCCAAGTGTTCTTATTACCTCTGCCTCAACACGTCTACACCTTTGTTTTAAGCAGAGAAATTTGACCTTCATTGAAGGAACTCTGCTGAGGTGATAAGAGCACTGCAAGCAAGTTCTTTAAAACCGAGAGTCAGGTGAATGAGTGAAAGGGGAAACAGAACTGAGTCAGCAAGTGTAGAGTTCAGGGAATGTCTGAGAATAAGTGAGCTGTCAGTGCTTTATGTTTTTCAATATCTTGTCCCCAGAGACCAGCTGCTTTGTACAGATGGAACTGTCTCTCGCTGCAGCCCTCCCTCTCGGGCTTGGGGCAAAGAACACCCCCACCCCCCACCCCTAGAAATATGCTTTAGGAGGTGAGCTCCTAACTGAAGGAAGAACCAAAAATAATGGAAAAGGGATGACTTTGGAAAGCTACAGTCAGAGGAATGAAGTTCCCTGAGGTTTGGAGGAGACACTGTATGAGTCACTGTAGCTGTTTTGATTGACTACAACTTGGAGGAGAAGAAAACAGTGTCTATTGTCATCAGAAGATGTCCAGGGAGAAAAATCATAATTTGTAATGAATCTTTAACCTATTTAAAGTAATTAAAGATCTACTCCATATGTGAGAGCCAGGCCTTTGTCTCTTTACTCTCCTAATTAGTCCCTTCACTGCCTGGTGCTGGCTTTACCTACGGCAGATTTTGTTCTTCTCCTCTGCCTTTTTGATCACTGCAATGCTCATGATGCCTCCTAGAATTTGCTTCCCCGAAATGATGAAAGGGTGTCGCTTCTGGCACACCTCCAATTGTCTCCTTGCTTCAAATCAGTTCCTTTTTTCTTCCCTTCAAACTCCTACCCCCAACTCCTCTGTTTGATGAGTCAGCTAACATCTCCCCCCACATGGTTTCCCCACACATCTCCACCTTCTTAGATGTAGGAGAATACACTTAGACAGATAAGATATTGATGGCATTTTAAGGCAAGAACTGAAACAGATCAAGAAAATACATGTCAATTTGGCAATTTCAAAATATCAAAATATAAAAGGCACACACCTCCCCTTTGATTCAGCAATCTCTCCTCTAAGAATTTATCCTACAGATAGAATCACAATGTGCTCAGAGACGTATGTATAATATATTGCAGCATCTTGGCAATCTCAAAATTGGAAACAAGTAAAATGTCCATTACTAGGGGACTCCTTAGATCAACTCTATTACTACCATACAGTGGAAAATTGTGCAACCATTAAAAAGACTGGGGCTGCTCTCTCTGAAATAAGTTGGGGTGATCCTTAGAACACGTGGTCAAATGAGAAAAGCAAGGAGTGGAGCAGTATGTAAATAATAATAATTATTGTTATTTAAAAATAAAAGGAGAAATATTCTACATATGTATGTTCAAAGAATATCTCAGTAAGAGTACAAAAGAAAAGTTTGTATTTCCCAGGGTTGTTATCTGGGAAATAGGAGCAGAAGGCTAGGGTGGAAAATGGGAAAGAGACTTCCATTTCACTTTTTAAACTATTTGAATTTTTGAAACATGTGAGTAAATCACTTCCACAAAAGCAAATACATTAATTGACAAGTAAATAATTAACATGACCCGCAGAAAGCAGCATCAAAACTAAAGATTTTCTCACAATAGTGGAGCCAAGATTTGACTTGACCTCTGTCAGTCTAATTCTCCACATAACACTTTCAGTGTTTCTGATAAAATTCTTCAACTGACTGCAACAAGTGTATACTGAGCTAGGAGTATCCTTAACACCAGTAAATGTCTGACATGCTAAGAATAGAGAATCTCAATCTGTACTCCCTAAAAATCACAGCCTGAGATTGGGTGCTTTATTTGGAAGGTATAGTCCCAGGATAGGGAGAGTGAGGGAAAAGGGAAGTGAGGCAGAGGAAGTTGGAAGAAATCCCAGGTAATATATTACTGTGTGGGCCACAGCTTCAAGAGAAGCCTTGAAAAGGACACTGCTGGTTGCCTGGTAGATAAGGGACATATCCAGACAGGCTTTGCAGAGAAACCATTCTCAGAAAGCCCATCAGGGAGAGGAAAGAGAGGGAATTTATCTGCTCACCTCCCTCCTGTCACCATCTCCATTGTTCGAAGTTTGAGCCACAGGGAGTTAATGCCCCTGCACTCTGAGCCAAATCATCTGGCCCCTTCAGTAGCCACTCAGGAAGCCAGATCTTGCATGGTGTTTCCTCCACATCCAGAAGTGGTGGGGAGGAGTCAGAGAGACTGGGCCAACAGCCTTCGGCCTCAGGCAATAGGACCCTATAGGCCCACAGGGAGTCTGGTAGCCATGGCAGCAGCTGGGACAGAGCAAGTGAGTTGGGGTACAGCAGGCAGATGAAGCCAAATGAATCTGATGAGAACAGTGAGATGTGTCTGCTACAAGGAGCAAGATAGAAACTTTTTTGCCCCCAAGAAGTGTTGCCTAAAGAAAGAAACTGACACATTTCAAAAAATGAAAGTATCAAAAACTTTTAAAGAGATTTGGTCCCTATCAGTTAGCTTTCAGTGAATCACAAACCACTCTGAAATTGAGGGGCTTAAAACAAGAACCATTTTATTATTGGTCACAAGTCTGTGTATTGATTGGGGTCTGAATTAACTAGAACAGCCTCTCTAATGTTTGGAAGTAGGAATGGCTGCCAATCAGTGTTGGCTGTCGGCTGAGGAATTTCTCACCCTCCAGTAGGCAGGTGAGCCAGGCTTTTTCACATGGTGGTGATTACAGAGGAAAGTTCCCAAGGGTAGCAAGAAAGGGCAAAACACACTGTACTGGTTCTTTTCATGTCTTCCCTTGCTGATGTCCCATTGGGAAAAGCAAGTTACATGGCCAATATGCAATTTCAGGGACGAGAAGACAGACTTCTTCTCTTGGATAGAAGTGGCAAAGTTATTTTGCAAAAGGGTATGCATAGAGGGGTGGGAGGAATTTGTGGCCATTTTGCCGTTGACCACAATCTACCAAACACCCTGATAACCAGAACTATTTTCTTCAGCAATACTTTCCCAAGCAGGAATGAAGAAGATAGTTTTCTGATCACCTTTAGCACTGGCAGGTTAATTTCCTTGTTTATCCACACTGACTATTGAAAACACTAGGGGTGTTTTCACAAAGAGACAGGAATTCTAAAGATAGCAGGCAGCTCTCGCCCTTCTTCACAAAACCTTGAAAATTCACAATTCAGTCATTCAACCAGATGTTCACAACGCATGACCTCATGTTGAACTCCTTAGCAATAAAGAGTTTACAGGATGATTATTTACATCAGTATTATTACTTATGCTCATTCTTACTGATGGAATAACTAACATTCTGGCAATTTGCACAGAATTTTACGAGAATCTATTGCAGTCAACCTAAAATGACTAAAATGCCATCGCTACTAAGAGCACTGCTCCTTTTCATTCTATTAAGAGAAAATAAGAATCTTTTTGATGCTCAATAGCTAGGCACATACCTCAAGGTTTACCGTCACCTTGAGAAGATTTGGTAAGGTTAACACACGAAACAAAATCATTTCTTCTAGGCACTAATTTCTTTTCAATCCAGGTAAACTGCTCCCAATTGCTCAAGCCACGGCTTCATGGTTTGAGAAGTCAGGCATCCTATAATGTGGTTCACTAAATCACAGAAGATATGTCTCACTCTTAAGTACCTTATTACTCTTAACCTTAAAAAAACCTATTTATTAAATAATTATTTTAAATAATCATTTATTCTTAATTGCTATAACTGAAATGATATACAAAATTTAAAACACAATTTAAGATCACTCCTAAGAATAATTCTTTACTTAAATAATGATTACTAACTGATGTGGTTTCTCATATCTGTAGTACTTTGGGCCTTAAGCAGAATAATTTCACCTGTGTCTCCAATTTTGAGATAAATTCTAGGGCAGTTTTCACAAAGTATGTTGCCTAAATGGTCTGCATTAGAATCATTAAGAAGGGTAGGGAATGCAGATTTCCAGGCCCTTGCTCCAGACATTCTGATTCAGAAGAGGTGAAATGAGGGCAGAATATGCAATTTTAACAAGTTTCTCTGGTGATTCTAATGTACACTAAACATTTGAAAAATTCTGCCTAGGGTTTGCCGACGGCTCTAATAACTGCCAAGTATTTAGGGAAGGTTTATGTCAACAGTCCTTGCGGTTGTCTTCCATATAGACTTTGGTTTCTTTTGCAAGATGAACCTTTAATTGACTGCTAAAAAGTTAACAAATTATTGGGAAAAGGAGCCTGTATGTATTGCCATGTCTCTTTGTTTCTCTTTTCTCCCCTAATCTTAGTAGGGGAGAAAAGGAAAAAAACAATTACACTGTTCTAAGGGGCTACAAATACATTTGAAATAGTCTTCTTTCCAATGGGCACCCTGTTTATAAGTCTTCATATTTCTTATCCAGTAGAAATTGTCTGCTTCCCTCTAGACCTTGTTTTTGATCCATCACTCGATCTTTGTTTGGTAGGTCTCTGAATAACTACAGTTTTCTTTTATATACATATGTGTGTGTGTGCGGTGTGTGTGTGTGTGTGTGTGTGTATAAAGTCACAAACTTAGAACAGACACTGTCAAATCCAGTTGTACCTCATAACTACCTGGGGATCTCACCTCAAACAGACTAGCCTGGAGCTTAGGAATGTATAGTTTATAAGCCTCCCAGGTGATTCACAAACATAATCAGATTTGATAACATACTTAAATCCAATCCTGTTCTAAAACCTAATACTAAAAATTACATATGATGAGCTCATAACAAGACGGTTTATAATGATTTCTCCAGTAAGACATTTTGGCTCATGTAGCCACTCCAGAATCCAGACATAGAAAGTTATATCAAACAAAGGATATATAGCTCAAGATTTCAAATGAATTTCTTACACATTCTTCACAAGTTAAATTCACATTCTATCGGGAGTAAGAAAAAGAAGGAAAACATTATTTTCTAGCACTCTACTCTTAGCAATTACATTATCTTCTACCTTCTCAAGATAGCAGGTATGTTCATAGATTTTGTAATCAAACCACCCTAATATCTCATTTACTTTTTCTACTGAATGGTGGAAAGTATTCAACTTCTCTCAGCCAATTTCCTTATCAGTAAAATAAAGATTTTACTCTCAAAACCTGTTAGAAATCTTTTGCTTGCCAGGAACAGAAAATCCAATTCAGTTTAAATGATGAAAGGAAGTTATTGGCTAAAAAACCTAAAAGTCATATAGGCTTTAACTGAGGCTTAATCTAGCTGATCAGTGAAATCAACAATGTTCCAATTTCTTTCTTTTTTTCTTTATCAACTTCTTTGGTGTTACTTTTACTCAACACTGCCTCCCCTAAGCAGCTTCCATGCTTCCGCATTAGTATTTAACATGACAGGTATGTCTCTCCAGATATTTCTATGGAAAAGCCAGGGTCCCACAGAACATTTCTCCAAGATCTAACTGGTTCAAATTGGGTCACATGATCATCCCTGAACAAATCACTGTTGCCTGGAGAATGAGATTTGCCACTTGACTTAAGTCAATCAGGGCACATCCTGGAGATGGGGATGAGATCTATTTCCCTCAAAGCACACTGAATATTCATGGCGTAGAAATGAAAACCTGGATGCTCTTAATGACAGAAAGGGAGAGAGAATCTGAGTGTCCTAAAACAGTGAATACTCACTACCCTTCTACTTAAGGATTTGTAAAGATTACATAATCTGTATAAAACATTAATGGCTGGCACACAGTAAACACTCAATAAAAGTTTACCATTATTATTATTGCCCTCAGCATCCATTAACAGACTCAAAGCCTGACAATGTTATTAAGGCCCGAATATTACCCAGAAAATATTGGCATCTGCTTCTTATCTGTGGAAATGAAGGAAGGGATGTCATGCTTAAATTCCATTGAAGCATGCATTTCTTGAACACATATGGTTAAGAGTAAATTGTTCAGCATGACAAGGTATGAAAATTCTAAGAAAAATCTACTGCTTGGTCTTAGCTTCTCATAAAGCTACCTCTCACCACCAAAAAGGACACCTTTATGCTACCTCTAGACATACCATTATAGACTTCCATCTGTCAAGATTACATTCTGCAACTACCGTGAAAATGAGACCCACACAGTAAAGACTTATGTTGACTTTTACATGTTGTTCTTACAGGCAAAGGTGAAGAACTGATCGATGTAGTCAAAACTCTAACTTCACTGCACTGTCAGCCAGGCAACGTGGCTCACACCTATAATTCCAGCACTTTGTGAGACCAAGTCAGGCAAGGCGGATCACTTGAGCTCAGGAGTTCAAGACCAACCTAGGCAACATGGTGAAACCCTGTCTCTACAGAAAATACAAAAATTAGCCAAGTGTGGTGTTGTGCACCTGTAATCCCCACTACTTGAGAGGCTGGGTTGGGAGGATGGCTTGATCCTGGGAGGCACAGGTTGTGGGGAATGCAGTGTACTTAGACTGTGCCACTGCATTCCAGCCTGATCCTGTCTCAAAAAAACTTAAAACAAGGAATGTCTTTGTTATTCATTCCTTTTCATTGTGTTTTTACACTGTAATGAAGAGTATAAGGGTATGAGTTGATGAAGGCAGGAAATGAGGGGGGAAATTTGGACAAGTCATAACTATTGATGACCAAACATTCTACTTAGCTGGCCCACTGAAACCAAAACAAATCTAAAACTACACTGAATTAGAAAAAAAAAAAAAAAACCAGAAATTCCTACCCGATTCCTCAGGTTATCTCTATGTACATTCTCTGCTCCAGCCAATTTGGACCTATTTTTTATATTAGGGACTTAACTGGGTGGCAAGGTGTAAGTTATATTCTTCTGCAATTCAGTTAACCACAACTAGGACCCTAGCCTACATACTCCTTGGTCATTTACTCTGATTGAAAAGAGAGTGTCTAAAAAGAAACTATTCTTGTGTCTCCTGCTGGCACCCCCAACGGCTTGCTGTGGTTTTCACAAAAATTCTTTCATCTCTGTTTGCCTTTGTCCTGTCAGCCACAAGGTAAGACAGCCTTTTCACACAAGAAATTATTTCCAAACAGAACATTCTAAACCAGTACCTCTCAACCGGTTGTACAATAAGAAAATCCAAGAGGACTTTTAAAATTTTAGAGGCTGGGGCCTCATCCTAAAACTATTAAATCAAAATATCTAAGGGAGAAATACACACACACACACACACACACACACACACACACACACACATACATGCATATACAATGTTTTTATCCTCCAAGTCCATTTCAGATAAACATATCCATGGTTATAAATCACTATAAATATAATATAAAGGGCCCACGTGTAATAAAAATGTGCATTCCATAAAAGAGAAATTCTATACATTTCTTATTTAACTCCTCTTAAAAATGAGCTAATCTGCTTTTAAATTCTTTTACTTTACTGCCTTCCTAAAATGGCTAAAAACAAATTGAGAGCATAAATGGAGAATTCTAGAATTAAATTCTATGTAAAAAGATAAAAGTAATCACAGAAAGGGTGTACCTTATTTACATGTTGCCAATAAGGTTATGTACCTATCACAGAGGTAATATCACTTTACAAATGAAGACAAAGAAAACAGTAAGTAGGCTGTGTTTTCTCTTATTGGACTATATAAAATTCAGAAGAGCAGGTTTTTTTTAGGAAAATCATATTCTTTTCATCAGAAAGAGAAAGCTGCTAAGACCAAAGAAGGAAAAAGAAAAACAGGGGCATTAATTCTGACCTCCTAATTTAATCCAGATCTATAGTAATCCGGAGGGGGAAATAATTTTTTAAACTAGTTACGAGGTGTGAAATGAGATAATTCTATTTCAGAAAGCTTTATCTTGACTACAATGAAAGGGGAACCCCAAAACAGGAGGAAGTGGAAATTTTTACCAGCATTACTTAATGATGTGATATACTTTAGAGAGAGAAAAGGCATAAATAAGTAAATGATTGTTTCTTGCATTAATGTACTGGTTACTGTGTACATGAAAATTCTATCTTTTGGCCTGTTCTAAATTATCCACCCCCAGTTTTTGCAAGCAAATTAGAAACAGATAAGCCATAAAAAATCAAATGACTACAGGCAAATATATTTTGATATGTACTCTTACAATGAAAAATTAGAACACTTTCCCAAAGGATTTCTTTATGTTTAAGACCCCATTTAGCCTCTCATATTCCAATCAGAAGAAAAGTCCTAGAGAAGAATGGAGACAACATTATCATCACCCATTTTACCATCACCCATTTACTTTACCAGTTTAAAGAAAAGCAGCAAAGGTGAATTCAACATATTGCAAATATTTATCACCATGCAATGATGTGACTATTCATTCTTCTCCTTGGTCAAGTAATCACTGTGTTTTATCATTCAGCTTATGACTTAAATCTATCCAGCAGGAACTAAACAAAGATGGAGGAGCCGACACAAAACAAAAAAGACGTCTGAGGAAGAGTATAAAATGTGACATTCCTGGAATAAAGAAGATGGTAGTAGAGCATCGTCTAGGTCATGTAAAACACTAGGTCAGCATTTCCCTAAATATGTTTTCTAGAATACCTGTCCCATGAGAGGCTCCACTGATAATAGGCTCTGCGGCCAAATGGGTTTGAGAAACATTGCATACTGTATCTCCCCCACCTCCCTTGCAGGTTTGCAATATACATTAGCACAAAAAGACTCTGGGAAGTCCCTCAGAAAAGTGATTTACTTAGTTTAAACCAAGTTACTCACAAATTTATTAAACTGTGTAACATTTTATGTGTATCCTGGCACCTATAAATAGTTCATGGAGTTAGCATTCTATAGAATACCTAGGAACTGCTTGAGATAGCAACATACAACTAGTGGTTGAAGGTAAACCAGAAAAACAAAATAATGCTTCAGAGATTAGCCAAGAGGAGAGATTCTTCTTGTTTTCATTTCTGTGATAGACTAGAACATGTGCATGGAAAGAAAGGGGTAATGCCATCTTCTCCAATGAGACGCCACGCATGAGATGAGTGCATCACCGAAAACTCAACAATTGTCAAACTGAATTAAACTATAAGAAGACAGAGATGATAAGGTCACCACACCATCAACTATTTTAATAGACAAAATAGTCTTTCTGGTAGACAACCATGCCTAACAGAAATGTTAGAGTACTAACATATGTTTACATCTAGGATGTACCAGGCTTCGGGTGGCTGCTATTACACAGCTCATCTTAATCTCTGACTCATCGTGACAATTCTAGCAAGTAAACATTATTATTCATATTCAAAAGTGGGGAAACAGAGCTTCGGAGAGAGTAAGTGAACTTTCACTACCTTCTGATGTGTTTTGGGAAGATAGAAGAATATGGATAGGGAGAGATGGTAAGAAAACTAGAAAAAAAAGGAAGGAAAGGCCCTAACTTTGTGTAAGGGAAGATGCAGAGAGTCATTATCTACTTAGTAGGGAAGAAGCAAGGCTACAGAGGTTGTGAAGTCATCCTGAGGCCCACCTAAGTGAGGGCTTTCGCAATGCACTGGTATAGCATCATTGGGTCTAAGTAATCCACACACAGAAGATGCTTATGCTACATGATGAGTTAATCCCAAATGTCACTCTCAGATCTTCTATTTTATTAGTGAGTCAAAAGAATAGCAAGCAAAGACAATTCAGGACTTCCCCAAATTCACAACAAATCAAGAACAAACCCAGGATTCAGTGGCTGATGAGATACTGGGCATGAACTCAATTGAATTAGGTGATGAGTCTAGGAGACCTGAGGAGTAAAGAAGAACACACCTATGACAGACGAAGTAATCAAGAAAGTAAGTGGAGGGAGAGAAAAAGCAATAAAAGAAAAGATGGCACAACTAAGCAAGATGATATTTTTCTATATTCAATCTCCTTGAAATGGTATGCCTAAGGACAGTCATTATTGAATGAACTCTATTTCTCCATTTATTCTTAGTAAGGAATGTATCTTATGCTGCCTCTCTTGCTCATATCATCAGTAGATTTTGGTGTTTTTGGCAAGTCACAGTTTCAGCTGTTGGGAAATTCAGAGATCTTCTGGTTACATAGGAGAGAAAATTCTGCTAAAAATGGTATAAGCTAATAATATAAAATGTAGTTACTTCACTGAAAAGTTCAAGAAATAATGGTTGCTGGCTTAGTTAACCCCAAGAGCTCATGGCTCAAATTATATTCTCTCTCTCTCTCTGCCTCTCTCTCTCTCTCTCTCTCTGTTTTTATTTCTACTTGTGTGTCTTCCTCTCTCCGTCTCACTTTCTTCTGTGTTGACATCATTCTCAAGCAAGTCTTCTGACAGGAGGCCTCAGACAGCCCCAGCTCCCATTATTCCTACAGGTATGAAACCAAGTGGAAAAAAAAAAAAAGAAGTTTCTCTGTCTTAAAAATGCTAACCAAATTCCCAGCATTGAGTCCCACTGCACCAGCTTGAGGAACCTGCTCATCCCTGCACCAAGCACAATGTCCAGGGAATGGAATACTCTGATGGGCCACATGTGCTCCCCTGCAGCTGACGGTTTGGTCAGCCCCTCCCAGAGCCATAGACTAAAGGTAAAGGAGAGGTTTTCTACAATGCAGAGGAAGAGAATGGGTGCCAATGGCACAAAAATAACAGATGTCGACTATAAAAGACCAAAGTTGTCATTTTTAAATTTCATAAGGCTCAAATTTAAGGCACTTGGGCCTCAATATCAGTTATCAAGATATGTATCAAAGCACTGTGGAAACATAAAGAATGAAGCAATTTATTATCCTTGGAAGGGGCAAATGAAGCTGTGAGTCTTCACAGAGGAAGTGCTCTTGATCTGGGGCTTGAAGGAGGAGTAGGATCATGGCAGAGGTTATCGGTGCTCACAAAATATGCATGTGCTCCCCAACAGTTCTCAGCCTCCTTTGCATTTAGGTTGGAACCACGTGACTAGTTCTGGCCAATGAGATTTGAATGGAAGTGACAAGTTTCCATGGTTAGATTGGAACCATGTGACTGGTTCTGGCCAATGGTCTTTGAATGTAAGTGATAAGTGCAACGATAGTTAGCTGTATGCTGGGCCAGGCACGATGGCTCACGCCTGTAATCCCAACACTTTAGAAGGCCGTGGCAGGCAGATCACAAGGTCAGGAGTTCGAGACCAGCATAGCCAATATGGTGAAACCCATCTCTACTAAAAAAATACAAAATTGGCAGGATGTGCTGGCGTGCACCTGTGATCCCAGCTACTTGGGAGGCTGAGGCGGGAGAATCGCTTGAACACGGGAGGTGGAGGTTGCAGTGAGCCAAGATCGTGCCACTGCCCTCCAACCTGGGTGACAGAGTGAGACTTCATCTCAAAAAAAAAAAAAAAAAAAAAAAAAAAGTTGTATGCGGCAGAGTCTGAGGAAGTTGTGTGTTGAAATAGCAGAGTTTCAAGATGGAATCCTTGGGTTTTTGCATAAAAGAGTCACCCAGTAAGTACACCAAACTCACATGGATCTTTGCATGAGTAGGAAAATTTCTGCTGTAATAAGTTACTGAGATTTAAGATTAAGAAAAGATGACCATACAACAAGATGTCTTTTGTTTCTGGACATTAGTCAAAAACTTTGTTTCTTTGTGAAAAAAATGATCCCCCCCTCAAGAGAAAGAAGTCACAGTGTTTGTGGGTATTTTAGTCCATATGTGCTGCTATAACAGAATACCTCAGACTGGGTAACTTATAAATAAAAGAAGTATATTTCTCCCAGTTCTGGAGGCTGAGAATTTCAAAATCAAGGTACTAGCAGGGTCAGTGTCTAATAAAAATTGCTCTCTGTTTCATGATGGCATCTCGTTGCTGCATCCTCTGAAGGGGGAGAAAGGCTGTGTCCTTATGTGGGGGAAGTAATGGAAGTGCAAGAGAGTGCTTCCTTCAACTCCAAGCCCTTTTATAAAGGTACTAATCCCATTCATGAGGGTGTAACCCTCATGACTTAATCACCTCACAAAAGCCACATCTCTTAATACTATTGCATTGATGATTAAGTTTCAACATGAATTTTGGAGGAGACACCTTCTTTCAAATTGTAGCTGTGGACAATTCAAAGAAAAAGTAGGAATTCTAAGCTCAAACAGATCAAAGTTTACAGTGAGTTAACAAGTATTAATTTTCTTAAGAATGGTTTTATTTAGTTAGTTATATATCTTATTCATCAGCTATGGCTGTGAAACAAATCTGTCAAGAACTCATTGGCTTAAAACCACATTTACTAAACCTTATGCATCTAAAGGTTGTCTGGGGGTTGGATGATCTAAGCATCTCTGCTCTGCATATCTTTCTTCCTCCTTAAGCCAGTGAATGAGATATCCAGGTCATTTTCTTATGATGATGGGATAGGCACATGAAAGCAAAAGAAAATGAACAAGGCCTTCTCAGGCCTAGGCCCAGAACTAATACACTGTCAAGTCTTGTGCCGTTAGCCAAAGCAAAGTCACATGGCCAAGCCCAAGTCAAGGGATAAGAAAATGCATTCTACCCATGACAAAGCAATGGAAGAGATGTGAATCTCAGGAAGGTAAAGATTCAGGTCTAACAATTCCATTTACCCCTTAGGTATTTTACATCATGGCATCAGAACTCTTGAAGGCATCAGAAGACATCTATAAGGCCATGCTATGATTGTCCTGTACTATGAAATCAAAGATAACTACCTCTAAGCTTCAGAATTATGCTTATTTGGGACATTCAAAAGCCACAAGCATCTCTCTCAACCTCTCCGGCCTTCTTTGTCCACCAACAAACTTTCTTACGTTATGGACTGCAGGAGTCATTCAGTAGATCCCCCACAGATCAGAAGTCTGTGTCTGTGTCTTTATTTACCCTGGTGACAAGCAAGGAGATGTAAATAGGCCATAAGGAAAGCTGCTTTTTCATTTGCACTACTTCATTCGTTTTGTATTTATAAGATATACAGCCCTGGAAAGCTATAAATAAGAGGCTAGAAACAGCTTGAGGGGCTGGTGATGGAATCACAAATCACCAGAGTTACATCTTCATTGGTATCCTGATGTAGAACCTTTATAATTGCCAAAATATATTTATCTCTGCTCAGGCTACACAATTTGTATATCACAAGCTAAAACTAAGTGACCTCAACTTTCCTAAAATTTCTATGAAGTTTCATATTGATCAGCCCGAATCTGGGCTGGAGTGGATGCTACTATTTCTTGTCTTGCCCAAGGCAAAATTAGCCATTCTGGTGCTTCTGCTTATATGTGTTTGCACGTGTCCTTTTTCTGCTTTTATCTTTATATAACACCCCCAAGTGAGCCAAAAAATGATAGGAGAGTTTAACTCCAGTAATCTACTTACCCTGATATAAATTCTTACCAGTTGAGTCCCTTCGTGATTTGCAGTATGAAGTGGGAAAATATGGGAAGGTAGAAAGTGTTGCCTCAAAAACATCTCACTTAAAATGCACCTAAGATTATCTGAAACTAATTCATTTTACCCTCTTCATTAGAAAAAAAAATGAACTTTCAGATAATCAAGCGGATGTTGTGGATTTAAAAGAATGAGACACACATTTTGTTGAAAAAAGAATCTTGGATGCTAGAAGATTTGATTTGGTAGAAGTAAGGAGGCAGACGGCTCTGAATGGACAAAATTTGGATATGGGTCCTAGTGGGTCACAGAGAGAAGGGAAGAAGAGCTGTGGCAAGAAAAAACAATCAACAAAAATACAATCTATTAAGGGCAGAGACAAATTTACTTTCTTCACAATGTTGGTCAGGTCTCCTCCTGAAAACTGGCTTCACACAGAGCCAGCACTTACTGAATGGGTGCCCTGAGCCAGGCATTATGCTAAGTGTGGACATGCCTCATCTTATTCACTCTTTACAGTGGCTATCATTATGCCATTTCAGATCAGAAAACTGAGGCTTGGGAGAGTGTGAGTGACTTGCCCAATGTCCCACAGCCAGTACGTGGCAATGGGCGGAATGTGAAAATAGGCACAGGGATTTAATCAAAGCAGTCTGACTCTTACCTCAAGAATGTGACCACTGTCCTGCATTTCCATAATTCCCTTTAAAGAAATAAATGGACATGGCCATCAAGGTGCAAAGAAAGGACAAAAAAGAAAAGCAAACAATGGCAACAACAACAAAAATCCAACAAATAACAAGAGAAAAATAATGCTGAACTTGGAGGGCTCTGCCTTAATTATTTGCAAGACAAGACACAGGTTCTCTGGGCTCAAATATCTCACACAAAATGTTTACAAACAGCATAATGGGATGCTAACAGAGATGGTCTGTTGCCCAAAATTGGTGACAATCCTCAAAGAGGGGTCAAGTACCCTAAATTCTAAAGATAATCATAAGTGATTTGGTCCAGATATCTATACCAGAGATTACTAAAAGGCAGGCAAACAGGCTTTGCTACCTCAATTATCACCTGTAAAATGCTGTCAGTGTTCCACCCACATCTCCTTGGCATTTACCATTTCCATATACTCCTTCAGCTTTCTACAGAAAGAACCTACACATTTCTGCCTGTGAATTTTCTCCATCAACACGAGCATGTTCAGCCTGTGCATGAAACAGTCTAGAAGTACAGAGAGTCATTTCTTCCAGGAGCAGTCCTTAATCAAGAATGGAAATGAATTGTTAGAAAAATAAACCAGCTTCCTTCCCTTCAGGAAATATCTCCATGAATTTTCACCTGCTTTTTTTTCTCATTCTGAAATGCCACCTTATATACTTGGGAAATTCCTTAATCATAATAGGATTGACTAACTTGTAATTACAAGTAACCCTAAATCTTAGTAACTGTATTAGTCCATTTTCATACTGCTATGAAGTAATAGCCTAGATTGGGTAATTTATTAAAAAAAAAAAAAGAGGTGTAATGAACTCAGTTTCACATGGCTGGGGAGGCCTCACAATCATGGTGGAAGGTGAAAGAGGAGCAAAGGCACATCTTACATGGCACAAAGCAACAGAGTGTCTGTAGGGGAACTGCTCTTTATAAAACCATCAGAACTCATGAGATTTATTTACTATCACAAGAACAGCACAGGAAAACTCACCCCCATGATTCAATTACCTCCCACAGGTTCCCTCCAACAACACATGGGGATTATGAGAGCTACAACTGAAGATGAGATTTGGGTGGGGATACAGCCAAACAATATAAGTAACTTAAAAAAAAAATCTCAGTATCTTACCACAACAGAGATTTTCTCATTCATGCAAAGATCAATGTGAGTGTCTTTACTGAGTGGCTCTCTACCATACAGTAATCCAAAGGATCTCATCTCAAGGCTCTACTATTTGAACACAGAGCTTCCACAGACTCTGCCAAAGTGGAAAAGAGAAATGGATGAGGAACACTGGCTTTTATTTTTGCCCAGAAGCTTGTCACTTCCACTCAAAGCCCATTGGCCAAAACTAGTCACATGGTTCCTATCTAACTGCAAAGGAGGCTGGGAACTGTTGGTGAGCACATGTATATTTTGTGAGTGCAAATCACTGCTCTCACAACCCTATTCCTTCTTCAAGCCCCACTCAAAGCCTCCTCTGTGAAGGCTTGCATAGCTACTCTTGCTTACTTCTGAGGAGAATAAATTGCTTCATCCTTAATGTTTCCACAATGCTTTGATATACATCTCTAATTCAGGCTTCTCAGATTGCCTTGTAATTTTGCTCTTCTATTATTTTGTGAGCCCCGCAAAGGGAAAAAGCATGCTTGTTTCTTTTTCTAACCCCCATCACAGTGCCAGGGATGTAGGTAGGATTTAATAAATGTTTACTGAATGACTGAATTAATGAATGAATGATGGTTTCATAACTAGATATAATCTTGTGAATTTCCTTTCATGTCTAATCACTGGGTGTGCAATCAACATCTCTAAGAAGCCATCCTTGACTCTTCTGATGTGGAAATCCTTCTTGACTACATTTCTCCTTCAGGGAATGGCAAGGAATCAGTCAGGGAAATAGCAGATAACAGTAAAACCCAGGATCAGGAACCTTGAATTACTACAGCAGGACTCAGATGCCAAACATAGGTCAGGAATAAAAACTGGACCTCTAGGCATCAATACAGTCCCCAGGCTGGCTGCACTGCTCTCCACCAAATACACAGTGTGCCCAGATCAAAGCCCCTAGGGCATCTGGCATTTCCAAGCCTACCATCCAAAACTTCGTAAGAAGACATGAGCTGAGCTGAGCTGATCCCCCGACTGGCAAGAATAAATGAAGAAACTGGAGATATCTCAGCTGAGGAGCCTCTGAGAAAATGAAAAATTTAAGCTTCCTAAAATTCATCACTCTTGCCATATGCTGTGACTTTTCCATTCATACCAGCAATTGTGGGAATTTCAGCTTCTGAATATAACATTGAGAAATTAACTAAGAGTTTATAAATAAGTCCTGACTCAGAACAGAGCCTTTGTTAATGTTCTTGAAGCCTATGGGATCTAATGCCTCAGTCAAGGCCCTTGGACAGTCCCCACCGGAAAAAAAGGCCATCCTGGCCTTCTGTGACCCTGTTACTGCCCCCCTTGCCCTTTCTCTGATATCAGACCTGATACTCTCCAGAACGCTCAGCTTGTCCCGAAAGTCAAAACAGATTGTGCCAAGACAATATCTGGGAGAAAGACGTAGAGGATGGGAATGTGAGAAGTAGAATCAAAAGTTGAAAGCAGGCTAGTGCTTTGTGCTCTGGCCAAAGCAGGGGGCACCCCTAGCATGTGTGGGGCCTCTGACTATATAAGCAATTTGAGTCACCCAGAATTCCTGTGTCAGCACCATTCTAGCAGCCTGACCTTACCTGATCCTGCAAAAGACATACCACATTCTCCAGTATGAGCAATCATCTTGCCAGGGTGCTTTTCTAGAACCAGATCCCTAGACATCTCAAAAGGCACAAATCCTAGAGCTTCTCAGGGCATCTGGTAAACCCCACATGGGAGTTAGAGGGACAGAGCCCTAAGGGGAGATACAGCAATCAGGTTCTGCTCCAGATATAGCCATCTAGTCCAGATAACATAATTCTCTCAACTGGCTACATGCTGTAATTTGTGAGGCCCAGTGCAAAATGAAACGGTAGGACTTATTTTAAAATGATTTGGAATTCCAAGGCAGTGGCAGCAGAGTATTAAACTCATGGGGTTCTTCTTAGCATGGGGCTCTGTGTGACTGCACAGATTGTAGCCCATGAAGCCAGCCTTGACTGCTGGCCTTGGCTGGTTCCAGGCACTAGAGAAGGACTTAGAAAAGTTCAAGGAAGGCACCACAAAGTGTGGGCCCCCTGAAACACAAGGACTGGGATGAGGTCATGCTTGTCTGACTCCAGTGAAATGCTGGGCCAAGATTACATAGATAAGGTACAATATTCAAAGTGATTTACCACTACTTGTCCCCAATCCCTGGATGTCAGGGAACTCATGACAAAAAATAGCTAAGGACTTCATAGTGCACTTGCCCAGTAGAGTAATACGCAGCCACCAAAAACAATGTTTACAAGAGACTTCTAATAGTATAGTGTAAAATTACTGTAATGTAACATCAAGTGAATTAAATATAGTCACATTTATGTAAATATGTAAGCATTTGAAAGAATACTAGTTTAAAATAGAGTATAATTTCAACAGTAAGCGATCCTGGGTGGAAATATTACAGGTGATGTTTATTATCTTCTTCATATTTTTCTATTTTCAAATTTTCTCCAATAAAAATGAATTTTATAAGGAAAACAAAATGTCAAAGACATTAATGAAACATAGCTACAAATTTTAACTATGTACGGTTCCTAAAGGCATCTTCTGATGAGTCCTAAAAAAGTTTTATTATGAAGTTTTACAAGTGAACTCTATGCTACTTAGAGTGTTCTTTAATTTCTAAATAGTAAGAAATGTACAACTTACTTTATTTTTTAATTTTTCACTATTTAATGTTACTTTAAATAAAATTAATTGTTATAAGCCATTTTTTATATGATAGTGTTAAACACTAAAAGAAAAATTATATTTTGAGTACTTGGCAAGCCAATTTACCTAATGTCAACCTATCCTCCTCTGTCCTTTGAAGAGGGGGTCATGTCACTATCTAAATGTAAAAACTATTGTCATAGAGAGTAGCTGAGGACCTGGAAAACAGGTATTTAGACACACATGCAGCAGAGCACAAATTTACATAATCTGAGGCATACTAAAATTATAATTTTCTCTGTTTTTCTATATCTGACCTTTATTTCCTCATGAGCTCCTTCACCCCATTTCCATAAAATTATTAGATGAGAGGAAAAGGGGAAGTTGATTTTGCCAATTGGAGACTATTCAGTCTCCAATAGTTTAATACAGTCCCTTTCAGATTTGCTCAGTAAAAACTCAAAGTTTTAATACCCTTACTTACAAAATCTCAGTTAAGAAAAATAAGATACAAGGAGAATTTCTTGAAGATAATCAGAATATTGATTCCTCTAGATTCTACAAACCTAATCTTTGGATTAAGCAGATGTGAATTAAGCTGGAGATGTTGTTCTGTTATACTGTCAAGTGTTTTTGCTGCCTTTGCCTTGCTGTAACTCCAGTAACCTATTTGAAGGAAGGCATAAGAAATAACTCTAAATGAGATTTATTGGTTAATGCAGGGACAGTGAGAACCAGATATCAATTAGGAAATCCTCTGAGATACATTTTTCTCGGGTATCTACTTGAAATAATAATTTGTTTTGTCTTATGAATACATTGACCATAGAAAGAATCACATTTTTTCTCTTTGCTTTGGCTGCTAGGAAACTCGGAGACAAATGTATAGGTCAGCTTTAATAGGTGCAAATTTTATGCCATGTGTTTTAGTTCACTAACCTTACATTTAATTTCAACTACCTTTTCATTCCCTTATTTTTCTTTAGCCTGAACTTTCTTCACTATTTAGTTTTTGTCTTCCATCCTTTGCAAACCACTTCAAAATTGTTTTGAAACCATGAAACTCCCCTTGAATATCCAGCACTATCACAGACACAACAGAGCTCTACCTTAAAGGTTTCTCTTGTACATACTGCTATTGAAGGTTGTTTCATAAATGATATCTCTCCCACTGGACTGTCCTCCTTAAGAGCATAAGCTATGTCTTACTATGTGGCATCTGGCACATAATAAGCAGTTTTTAAACATTTGCTTGACAGCATGAATGCAAGGGTGGGAGAACACTTTAAACATGATTGAAAAATGTGCATTGTTGTATGTGTTGCATGTGACAGTTTGCTTTAAAGTATTGTGATAATCTGTTATCATAAGAAAGCTGTATAAAAATGGGATGAAATTTTAACATTAGATTTTTCAGTGCTACCCACAAAGTCTTGTTCTGCAAAACGATTGTCTGGCTGTAAACATGTTTGACACTCTTTATTCATTGTGAACGCAAACATGTAGCTCCATGAGGCAGGTCCCATTGAATCTGCTGTCAACTTCAAGATCTTTTCTTCAAGTCACAAAGTCTTTAAGCAAAATGCTTTAGTGTTTGAGTTAACACAAAACAAGCAAATCTTTTCTATGGGGAAACTAGCTCAGTCTAGAAAATTATACTCAGAAACCTCTTAAGTGACTGTGAAAGCCATCACCTTGGTGAGACCTAAATCCACAGCTTCTGTGCCCACTAGGCTTTGTAATGGTTTCAAATCACAATAATAGTCAATGTCTTAGACTGGCATAATACTTTCTAACCTCCCAAACTTTCACCAGGTACTTAATAATACCAAAATGAGAGCCATTTGCAAATATTCACCTTGTGCCAGGCACTAGGGTGAGCACTTCACATATATTTACCAGAAAAAACCTTGAAATTAATAACCACCCCTTCTCCTACCTGTAAAGGAAAGTAGATTTCCAGGACCCCCTTTATATGCTGAGAGAAGATAATGGGTGAGGATGCAAATGAGGAAGCCGATACAGAGCTAAATCACTCTGGAAGAAAAGGGGCAGAAAGTCCCAGAGGAAGGTATAGGAAAGTGGTGGAGCTCAAACAGTCAAGAAGACAAGGAAGACTTCAGAAAGATGGTCTGAAGTCAGAAGAGAGGAGAGAGCTGAAGAAGGATGTAGCAGCTGCCACAGGGAAATAGAAGAAATGCTTAAATGTGACAATTAAAATGTTTTGTGGTGCAATGTGCAATGTAGTCCCTTCTAAGAACTCTGCAGAAAAAAAGCAAAATGTGTGATGTCTCAATACAAAAACCCAAGTGAGGTGTGTGAAAGGGGTATGAATATGAAAATATACCTGGGTTATATACATTCACTGTTTATCTCTTTGTAGGATACATTACTCTAGATCTGGTATCAGCAACCTACAGAGAGCCAGTGGGCCAAATCTGGCCAGCCTGGTTTTGCAAACAAAGTTTTACTGGAATGCAGCAATTCTTTTCATTTTAAGTATTGGCCATGACTTATTTCTTGCTATAATGCCTGAGGTGAGTAGTTGTGACTGAGTCAGTATGGCTGACAAAGCCTGTCTTATTTACTATCCTGCTTTTTACAGAAAGTTGCCAACTTCTGTTCTCAATTTCCAAATAAGAAATATAGAAGGATCAGTGAAAGGGAAAATATTTCATCAATTAGGTTAATGGTGTTGGAGAAATTTTAGCCTGCAAACCTGATTTTAAGATAAATGCACTGTTTCCTTGGCCAAGTTTTTCTGTCTCTAAAATGGTATTAATAATACACACTTCACAGAGTTATTGAGAAACTCAAATGTGAAATTGTTTGTTAAAACATGCTTTGTAATTCATAAGCCTTAGAGAAATGTCAGGCATTGCTGACAATGGCTCAAAGTGGTTACTTTGTAAAAAACTTTAGAGAAGCTTCAGGTTCTCTGGAGAGAAGAGAGAGATCCCTGGACAAGAAGCAGCTATCTTGTCCAGGGATCTCTCTAAACTAAAAGTTGCTACCAACAGTTTAGTTTGAAATTTTCCTCTGTAGGCACTTCTCATTTTCTTGAAGTCCATCACCTATAAAGTTCTATTCACACACAGGAATTTCACCAGACTAAGGAATAAATATGAAGAGGTAATATGACTACAAAGAAAGCTACATGTGCAAGCAATGAAAATGAAGCCATCATAGTGACTTAAGCATGAGAAGACGAATAGTGTTTTAGTCTTTCGATCAATAAAGGGTGTTCATAAAATTCTTTTTTTTTTTTAACTTTTGGAATTTAACTTCTAGATATGTGAGACAATCTGCCAATGGCATTTGAAAGCAAACCCATAAATGCTTTTAAAACAACTAGAATATATTGCTGCATAACTGCCATCCATCATGACATGAGGCTCAGATGATCAGTTTATTTTTTCAGTCTCATGAAAGCTAACTGCCTTAAGTTCTACCGTGAAATATAATTGTGTTGCATCATCAAAGTTCTTAAGATGCTCCTATAAAAGATGATAGATCCAGTTAACAAGTGGGTAAACAATTGATCTACCTTTCTGCAAATGACATTTAAGGGCTTATTTATTAGTTTTAGGATAGCTAAAATAGATAATTATACACTTTCACATAACCATCCTTCTTCCCCTGTTGCCCATTTGCTCCTGAAAGATACAACAGTCTCCTTGTTGATTTGTCATTGATGAAATCCATTTCAGTAAACTTCATCCAAGTAGAGGTTAAAATATCTTTCACTCTACTCTTCTGGTTGAGAGCAGAAAATTTTCATCTCATAACTGATACAGACTTAAATTTGCCAGCCATCTAGCAGTCATCACTGCAATTATAGTTGCCATGTTTTGATTATTGGGCTTGGAAAAATAATAAATTGCACATTATGGAGTTGTCCTGAACTACTTTAATAAATTTACTTCTAAATGGTATTCAGAGGATACCTAGCATATCTTTGATCTAAGGCACAAAAGATAAAAATTGTACAATAACAAAGGAACCCCATCAGGCTAACAGCAGACTTCTCAGCAGAAATCTTATAAGCCAGGAGAGATTGGGGGCTTATTTTCAGCATTCTTAAAGAAAAGAAATTCCAACCAATAATTTCATATCTCATCAAACTATGCTTTAAAACTGAAGGAGAAGTAAAATTATTTCCAGGTAAGTGATCACTAAGGGAATTCACTACCACTAGATCAACCATACAGGAGATCCTCAAGAGAGTTCTAAACATGGAAATGAAAGAAAGATACCTGCTACCCCAAAAACACACTTAAGTGAGTACTCTGCAGACCCTATAAAGCAACCACACAATAGAAACTACAAAGCAACCAACTAACTTCATGATAGGATCGATACCTTACATATCAATATTACCTTTGACATAAATTCCCCCTTTAAAAAACAGAGGGTGGCAAGGTGGATTAAAAAAAATGAGACCCATCTCTCTTCTGTCTTCAAGAAACCCATCTCACATATAATGACACACATAGGCATAAAGTAAATGGCTGAGGAAAGATCTATCACACAAACAGAACACATAAAAAAGCAGGGGTCACTATTCTTATGTCACATAAAGCAGACTTTAAACCAATAACAGTAAAAAAGGACAAAGGACACCACATAATGATAAAGGGTTTAATTCAACAAGAACACTTAACGATCCTAAACATATATATACCCAACACCAAAGCACCCAGATTCATAAGTACTTCTAGACCTCTGTTGGTTCAGCATACGCAAATCAATAAATGTGATTCTCCGCATAAACAGAATTTAAAAACAAAAAAAATGGATCATTTCTATAGATGAGGAAAACACTTTTGATGAAATCCAACATCCCTCTGGTTAAAAACCCTCGGCAAACTAGGCATCAAAGGAATATACCTCAACATAGTAAGAGCCATTTATGACAAAGCCATAGCCAATGTCATATTGAATGGGTAAAAACTAGAAGCATTTCCCTTGAGAAGTGAAACAAGACAAGGATACCCACACTCACCACTCCTATTCAACATAGTACAGGAAGTCCTTTCCAGAGCAGTAAGGCAAGAGAAAGAAATAAAACACATCCAAATAAGAAAAGAAGTCATATGGTCTCTCTTTACTGGTAATATGATTCCATACCTAGAGAACCCTAAAGACTCCACAAAAAGGCTCCTGGAACTGATACAAAACTGATAAAAATAAGTAGCAGTTTTATACATCAATAACATTTAAGCCAAGAGCCAAATCAAAAATGCAATCCCATTTGCAATAGCCACACACAAAAAAAAACCCAAAAACTTAGGAATATATATGCCCAAGGAAGTGAAAGATCTCTGCAAGGAAAACTACAACGTACTGCAAAAATAAATCAGATGACATGAACAAACGGTCCATGCTAACGGTTTAGAAGAATCAATATTGTTAAAATGGCCATACTGCTCAATGCAATCTACAGATTCAGTGCTATCCCTATCAAGCTACCAACATCATTTTCCACAGAACTAGAAAAAAAAATTCTAAAATTCATATGGAACCAAAACACAGCCCAAATAATCAAAGCAATCCTAAGCAAAAAGAAAGAAGCCAGAGGCATTACATTACCCAATTTCAAACTATACCATAATGCTACCTATAGAAACCCAAGCATCATAATACTGGTACAAAAGCAGACACAGACCAATGCAACAGAATAGAGAACCCAGAAATAAAGCCGCACACCTACAAAGTTGATGAAAATAAGCAAATGAGGAAAGGGTTCCCTTTAAATGGTGCTTGGATTTCCTGCTAGCCATATGCAGAAGAATAAAACTGGACCCTCTGCTTTTCACCATAGACAAAAATTAATTCAAGATGGAGTAAAGATTTAGATGTAAGACTTCAAACTATAACAATCACAGAAGAAAACCTAGGAAACACCATTCTGGACATTGGTCTTGGGAAAGAATTTATTATTAAGTCCTCAAAAGCAATTAGAGCAAAAACAAAAACTGACAAGTGGGACCTAATTAATTAAAGAGCTTCTGCACAACAACAACAAAAAAGCTATCAACCAAGTAAACAGACAATCTACAGAAGAGCAGGAAATATTCACAAAGTATGCATCAGACAAATGTCAAATATTCAGAGTCTATAAGGAACTCAAACAAATCACAAGCAAAAACCAAACAACCCTATTAAAAAATGAGTGAAGACATGAACAGACACTTCTCAAAAGAAGACATGTATGTGGCCAACAAGTATATGAAAAAATGCTCAATATCACTAATCATTAGGGAAATGCAAATCAAAACCACAATGAAACACCATCTCACAACAGGCAGAATGGCTATTATTAAAAAGTCAAAAAATAACAGATGCTGGTGAGGTTGTAGAGAAAAGGGAATGCTTATACACTGCCAGAGGGAATGTAAATTAGTCTAGCCACTGTGGAAAGCAATCTGCAGATTTCTCAAAGAACTTAAAACAGAAGAACCATTTGACCCAGCAATACCGTTACTGGGTATGTATCCAAAAGTAATCATTCTACCCAAACCACACATGCACTCGTATGTTCATCACAGCATTATTCACAATAGCAAAGACATGGAATCAACCCAGGTGCCTATCAATTGTAGATTTAAAAATATGATACATATTATGCAACCATGAGAAAGAATGCAATCATGTCCTTTGTAGCTACACAAATGCAACTGGATGCCATTGTCTTAAGTGAATTAAGAATACCACATATTCTCATTTATAAGTCAGTGGGAGCTAAACAATGGTACTCATGGACATAAAGATGGCAACAATAGACACTAGGAACTACTAGATGGAATAGAGAGGAAAGAGGACAAAGGTTGAAAAATTAACTATTGGGTACTATGCTCAGTACCTGGATAATGGATTCACTTGTACCCCAAACTTCAGCATCACGCAATATACCTAGGTAACAAACCTGCATATGTACTCCCTGAATCTAAAATAAAAATTGAAATTACAAAAGAAAAAAATGCATTTAAAAACATACAATAAATTTGTGATGAATCTATATTTATAATGACCACTGTTCCTTCTTATCTCAGAATTCTCAGGGCAATCTTTCAAATGGAGAGAGGCTAGAATCACTTTTAAAAACTCAAAATAATCTTTTAGCACAATGAATGGTAGTTCCCAAACATAGCTGCCCATCTGAATAATCTAAGAACTACTAAAGATTCTGATTTGTAAATTCACTTGAACCAACCAAATCAAAATCTCTGGGGGAATTGGATACCAGTCATTTTTATTTTTAATGAAGACCCAGGGGCTCTTCTCAGCCAGTTTAACACAAGTCTGTGAACTGCTTTGCAAAGCACCTGGTTCAAACAACACTAAATGACACATCATTGTTCCAGAAGACTGACCTTGTACTGTTGAAGAAGACAGCACATGTTGAACATGGACAGTTCACGGGAAAGACAAAGCTCAGAAAGTAAGTTAAAAATGAATACATGACACCACTATGGATTAACATATAATTACATTAAAGTACATAAAAGATCAAAATAAAACAAGAGACCGCTCATGGTCTTGGGTAGTATGATCTACTGTATAAAGATGTCAGTTCTCCCAAAATGCAATTCCAACTGTTACTCTAAAATTTATATTAAGGTCAGGCACAGTGGTTGACACCTGTAATCTCAGCACTTTGAGAGGCCAAGGCAGGCAGATCACCTGAGGTCAGGAGTTCAAGACCAGCCTGGCCAACAAAGTGAAACCCTGTCTCTGCTAAAAAATATAAGAATTAGCCAGGTGTGGTGGTGGGTGCCTGTAATCCCAGCTACTCATGAGGCTGAGGCAGGAGAATTGCTTGAACCCGGGAGGTGCAAGTTGCAGTGAGCCGAGATCACACCACTGCACTCCAGCCTGGGCGACAGAGCGAGACTCCATCTCAAAAAACAACACATAAATAAAATAAAATTTATATTAAACACTGTTCATGAATAGCTAAGTCAACTTTGAAAATTAAAAGAAAAAGTAGGGGAGGGGTGCACTGGCCCTACCAAATATTAAAGACACATAATAAAAACATAATAATTGAGAGTAATATGGTACTGGTACAAGAACAGATAAAGCTCTATGGAAGAGAATAGAGAATTGAGATAAAGAAATGTATGTGCACAATTCAAATTTATGGGAACAGACAGCCTGTATAGCAGATCACACTGGGAAATTTGTTCACTGTATTCCAAAAAAACAAAACTGAATTCTTCCCAACACTACATGTAAGGTTGATATCAGGTAGAATAAAGTCCTCAATATGAAAGGTAGAAGTACAGATTTAATAATGTCAGAAAATATCTTGAGGATCTAACGATGGGGGAAAACTTCTAAAATAAAGCATAAACCATCAGGCCAAAATTAATTAATTTAATTCCATCCAAATAAGGGTATGAATTCAAGTAAGAAAATTATGGACAAAGCTAATAGATAATGACAGTGTGAGAAAAGAGAGTGGCAATGTCTTAAACTATCAAGGAACTAGTATACAGGTTTTAAAAAGAAGATAAAACTCTTACAAATCAACATGAAAACTTCATGAACCCCAATAGAAAAAAATGACAAAAATATATGAATAATTATTAGAAAATAAAACATATTCTGATAAACACAAGAAAGGAAATTCAAACTAATTAATCAATAGGGAAAGGCAAATTATAACTATGAGATATTACTTGACATCACGAGATTGGTAAAAATTAAAAATCAGGATAATGACAAGTGTTGGAATGTGTGGCTACAGGAATTTTCATGCAGAGTCCATACAGAAGGTGCAGCACCACTGGAGAGTCATGTAGCTGTGTAAGCAAATTAAATTTAGTCGTACATTATGATCCAGCATGCTAGCTCCTAGGAATGGTCCAGAGTAATTTCTACACAGGTCAATAAGAGTGCATGCATAAAAATACTCATGAAAGCATTGCTTATGGTGATGGGAAATTGGAAGCAACCAAGCTGTTCAACACCAGGAGAAGCAGAAGTTCAATGTGGAATATTATGCAGCAGTTAGAATCAACAGGCAGATGTGTACAGAGCTACACGGAAAGATATTAAAAACACAGTGTTGAACATAAAAGGAAAAAGAGAATTAGGTCTATAACACAATACTACATATGTAAAAGTTAAAATCCATGTTTTAAAACAACAATACAAATTTTACAAGAACATACAGAAATAAAGGGATACACATCAATCATTTATTTATTTATTTATTTTTTGAGATAGAGTCTCCCTCAGTTGCCAGGTGCCAGGCTGGAGTGCAGTGGCACGATCTCGGCTCACTGCAACCTCTGCCTCCCGGATTCACACATCAATCATTTTAACATGGTTGAGGGAAATGGGGGAAAGGGCAATAATTAGGAATGAAGGAGGGGGAAGGACCTTGCACTACAAATGATTATAGTACACTATGAAATGTGAAATATGAATAAATGAATTATCTGAGTCTGACGGTCAAAGAAAGAGAAATATATATATGTGTGTGTGTATAATGATCCTAGGCAACTGAGATCCTTTGTGAAAGTCTTTGCGTCAGAAATTCTTATTAATCCAAAGCAGTTGCAAATAAAGGTAAATGTTAGTTTTAGCAAATACACATAGCATGTAAGATCACCCAGGTCTGTAAATCCCTTCCACCTTGACCACTGGATTCATTGACAAGGCACAGGAATTGTCTCATATTCCTCGCCCAGCGGCCTTAGAGCTGGATCCTTATCTTTCATCCCTCTGTTTGTCTGTGAATAAATATATACATTATTCTTGTTCTTTTAATTCTGTAACCTCTTCAGAGCAGTTAAAAATTATGTTAAAAACTCATTAACTTTGACGAGATATTGATGATGCCAGCGGTTAATTACGAGCCAGCTGGTGTTATGGCAAGAATTAAAAAGTTAAACATTGGAAGTTTGTTTAAAAAAAAAAAAAAAGCCACACTGTGTTCATATGGGGGATTGTTGAGACAGTATCACTCGCTGATGACTTTACAACACAGGTCAACAATAGATCTGTGGACCAACAGATGAAATTGCATCCCCTTTTCTCCATTACAGTACCGGCGTCTTCCAGATTCTCCCTCACTGAGAAAATAAAAAGTAAGGGCTATAAATTCCCATGCTTCATGGTGTTAATTGATTGCAAGCTGGGGTCAGAAAGACATTTCTCCCCAAGGAGTACTCCTGCACAATTTAGAGGCACTGTGGGGGTTCTAACATGCCTAAAAAGCATTAAGCAGTGGTCATTGTCAAGTACCAAGTAGCAAAATTTAGTATGCTTTCAGTTTGTGCTCACAGGGGAAGCCTGAAAGTGTTGAAGGGTCCCCCACCTCCTCCAGAGTGAGAGCTTTTTATAAATCCTGTTACCCAATGAGACCTTTCCTTTTGTACCAATACAAGTATACTTCTTAAAGAGAAAACAGATTTTAGCCATAGTCGTGATTTTTTTAAAAGAAGGAAAATAAACTAAAAGAAAAAAATCTACTTTTTAATGTATAAATGAAACGAGTATAGGACGGGTCATATAAAACAAGGATTTAGGGTGCTGATTCTGGGGCTCATCAAACCTCACTAAAACAGGAAAGTAGCCTGATGTTACTGAAACTATATAAGCCTCAGTCTCGTTTGTAATGTGAGCATTGTATTTGTACCTGTGTCATCAACTTTGTAATGATTAAATGAGATGACCCACATAGAATACTTAGCACCATCTGGGGAGTGTAGGAAACACATAAGAAATATTCATTATTTATTTCCCAGGTAAGCAGCAGAATGCAGGACCTGGAATCAAACTGTAGCAATTCACTTCCTGGCTTTGCCTCCTATTTCCAATGAGACTGGGTGATTTAGAGGGCCGTGTTAAGCTCAATGTCCATATAAAATGGGAGCAATAAGAGTATGTATCACATAGTATCATATTCAAATTAAATGAAATAATTCATATAAAGCATTAGAATATTTTGCACCTAGTGATCCCTCCCTGTTAGCTATTACTTATTGCTATTATCATTACTATTACTATTAATACTATTGCTATATGAATAATCCTTAATTGATGCTAGTGGCAGCCAGTAGGAATCAACAAACTTTGTGGCACTTTGTAATGCACATAGAAAGACGCATGAAGGTAGAGATATAAATCACTCTCTCCAAAGCCCTGAAAGGGGCCACAGCAGAATGTGAACACTTATTTTTAGCACCTTTGGGTACTACTCCTCTGTTTAAGTTCTGTTTAAGCACCTATATCTCCAGCCTTCTCCCACCCAAACCTCACCTTGAGAGGATGATGGGCAGCCTGTGAGCTGTGCTGAGTGGTTTTCCCACTAATTACCCCTGCCCTCTCCTCCCCAACCCATCTGTAGCTTGTATTTCTCCTAGCCACGGATGGCCCGGTGTGCAGCTCCCTAGCTGAGAACCTAATGGTGGATCAGGCCATTATCATCTCTCACCCATCAGTGAATAATCATTATTGTTTACTCTCTTCTCTTTTTATGAGGAGCACAGTTACCAAGATGGTTTTCTTTTCTTGTTTCCCATGAGGCTCCTTATTTTATAGACCTGCTCTCAACTTAGCACAGCTTTATTCTGTACAAGAAAGCTCCTCATCATTTACGGATGTTCAACATAAAAAAGCTTCTCTTTTCTCCTGCAAATCAAAATGTTCAGCCCAAGCCTTACTGATCTTGACCCCCCTCATTTCTGTAAATACAAACCTTCCAAACTCATCTCAGAACATTTGCTTTTTTCTCTACCTATTCCATATGGCTTCTCTCTCCTAATGTTATTTCATTTTGAGAAACTGAAAGGAGGCGGGTTTGTGTGGGAAATGCCATGAAAAATGAAGCTTATTATATTGTAAATGCTAATTAGTTTGGAACAATGGGACAAATACTTGCCCAAAAAATTCCTTTGTTTCCTTAGAGGTCATAAAAATTATCTTATCTTATTCCCCCATTGATGACCTTTATATGTCCGAATAATTAAATACGTTAAACCACAAACAATTTGTCTAAACTCAGAAATAAAAACAACCAATTACAGTTGGTTGAAATATCATCCCAAATTCTTCCCAGTTCTGTTCTCACTACTAATTTTTTGTATTTTCAGATTTTTTTAACTGTGAGCACAGTTAAAAAGTTATGACTTTTATAATCAGAAAAAAATCTTTTAAAAAACTCTGTTAGGAAAGTTGAAAGAAGTAGACAATCTCACTAATCCAATGCTCTGCTCTTCCCTGCTTTTCTGGATATATTGGGGTGTGATTGCTAATAGCAGCAATGCCTTACTGTTTGTGTCATGGGCTGAATTTCGGAGAGCTTACAATATAATCTCTCTGCCAAGAATCCAATATCACATTTTTAGCGTACTGTTTGGGGTCTCATGTTTTCGCACTCCAACTCTTGACTCATTGTATGTGTGTACGCACACTTTGTTCCAGACTGTCTGTCAGAAGAACACTTCTTCCTAAATGAAGAAAAGTGTTTCTGGTGAATGCCAAGATTATATGAGGAATCATAGTGCAGAGTGCTATTTCTTTGTTCCTGCTGGTTAATTGCTTTAAAGACAAAAATCAAGGGCAAGTGTGCTACTAAAAAAGACTTTGTAGGGCACCCACCACTTGTACCTTTTGAAAGATCACAAACTGCATTTTGCCAACTTTTGATCAAGGTGACAAATCTTGGCTCAGAAAAGAAATTTAGCAATGTGTCAGCCCATCAATAAGCTCTAAAGAAAAGTAATTCATTTTTAATGGAAATTGTGTTTACAAAATAGACTAGGTATATAACCAAACTCTAAGAGGAGATAACTCACCCTGGCAAATAGGCTGCATACCTAATAGAGTAAAATAAAAGTGAAGCAGAACACATTGTACTTACGGAAATGAAGTACATGCAACATTTTATAGTTACTACAACAGTAATTCTACATCATACAGAAGCTTTCATGTTCAGCCTTGATTTAGATTCAAGAAGCAGAAGAAAAAAGTTGGGAAAGATGGAAAAGGAATGGAGCCGTTATATTAGGTAAAATTTTATGCGTATTTTTCAAAAATCTTTAGGCCAACACAAGCTCCTTTTAGCATTAGAATTTATTGGGTCTTCACCAATTTCTAACCTACACTGGTCTAGCTACTCTTGCTCCTTAATAAATGTTATTATTCCTATTACAGATATTATTAAGACATTTCTAATTTCTTTTGTTTCTGTTCTTTAACCTGAATTTCACTATGATCCTATAAGCAAGTAGGGCAGAGCCAATTGGCAAATGCAAAAACAAGGTACCAAAGAGCTCTGCTTCCCGCCTAAAAAGACTGAAATAATCCTTCTAAGAACTCTGGGTACTCACTACCTCCATTTGTCAAAAGAAGAAACAGATGAATGATGCCACCATTTGACCTAATGAACTTAAGCTTTCCCAAATGTATTCAGCTTTTAGCACAAACTCAGAACAAAGGGAATAAACAGAGTCCTTGGAAACTACACAAACAGAAGTTAAAGCCTTATTAATCTATAATTTTCAAGGCCAGAATAACAAAAAGAGACGTATGCAGGATAACCAGTGAATATTATTAAGATCACCAAAAATGTTTGAAAATATTCCAAAGATTTAAGCAACAAAAACAGAAAGAAAGAAAAATGAAAAGAGTCAAAGCAGGAGTTTGACAAAGGTAGATCTGAAATAAAAACATATGGTGCTGAAAATAACACGATTATGAGTTTACGTCCTGCTAGGGTCATTCATTCTCCAGTTCCTAGCTTCTAGCATATAATTGATGCTTAATCATTTTTGATGAAGGATTTAATGCATTAAGTTCCCCCTCTCTCAGTGAATCTAGGTCTAGCAAAATAACAACATGAAAACAAATAATTGTTACAACATAATCTCAATAATAGTAACTATCCGTTTTTGAGCACTCACCAGACCTAAGATTCTTATGTATATTAATTCACTAAATATTCACGACGGTTCTATGAGATAGGACATGTTAACAGTCTCATTCAGCAGATAAGTAAACTGAGGCACAGAATCACACAGATGGCAACCTATAAAACTGGAATAAGAAACCAACAATGGTAACTGTCAGTACCACTTAGTGTAACAGCATTCTGTGCTACAGTGGGAGAATGCTGTATGTTAAATTATGTCCACTGGTAGATTGAAAAAAAAACAAAGTCACAGTTATTCATTCCTCTGTCTCCATATTCTTCACAATTGACTTTGCATTTCCTCCCCCGCAAGAGGTAGAATCTGTTTCCCCCACCCAATGAATCTGGGCAGGCCACATGACTTGCTTTGGCCAACGAACTGTGATGAGAATGACAGATGTTTCAGTTCTAAGCCTACGATTCCAGAGACCTTGCTTCTGTTCATTTTCTTGGGACTCTGCCATTGCCATGTGGGCAAACCTGGGATAGCCTGCTGGATCATCATCACATGGAACACAACTGAGTCAGCTGATTAATCCCAGCTGAGCCCTAAAGATGTGAGGAAGTTTCTCCAAGATCAGCAAAGCTTCCTAGCTGACCGGCAGCTGATGGCAGATGCACGAAAGTGTGCAGGTAAAGTTAGAAGTACCCAGCTGAGTGCAGCCTAAAGGGCCAACCCATAGAAGCAGGAGCTAAATAAATAGCTATTGTTTGAAGCCACTGTTTAAAGTGGTCTGTTATACAGAAATAACTAAGTGATACATCCATTACATCGAAATCTGCTATGATCATGCTTAACTTTTTTAAAAGGCACATTAATGATCTGAGAAGCGAATGCACCTTAGAATTGCCAAGATAAAAATATTTTTGGAAGGTCAATATGACAAACTATTAAAGTCTTATGGCAGGACAATCTCAAAGACATAATCCAAATAAACTGAGACAAGGGGTTGCATTGTTTCTATTTATTTATGTGGTAAGCTGCTTCTAAGATTGTCCCCAGTAATCTTCAACTTCCCTTTAGGGTCTCCTACAAAGCAGCAATCAAGGTATCAGCTGAGTCTATTGCCTCATCTGAAAGTTCAACTAGGGAAGGATCAGTTTCCAAGCTCAGTGTAACTGCTGGCAGGATCCAGTTCCTCAAGGATTATTGGACTGAGGGCCTTAGTTCCTCAATGGCCATTGGCCCGAGGCTACCCTATGTCCTTGCCATTTGGATCCCTCTGTAGGGCAATTCAAAACATGGTAGTTTGCTACTGCAGAGAAGGCATGTGAAAAGAGTCAGAGAGAGTGCAAGCACGGTGAAAGTCACAATCTTTTACAATCTAATCTTGACATTGATATTTCATCATTTTTGCCATATTTCATTCATTAGAAACAAGTCACTGGGTCCAGCCCAGACACAAGGGAGGAAATTACACAAAGGCTTATAAATACCAGAATTTAGAGATAATTGGGAACCAGTTTAGAAGCAGCCTACTATATAACTGAATTCTAGAAAATCATAAAGATGGGAATTTTGTAAATGAACGTATGGATCAAATTTCAAAATACTAGGCCACAGGAACCAACTTTTGAAACTTGAGGAAAGCAGTTTTTTAATTCATATCAGTGATCTTATTGTCTTAAAAGTATAACAAAGGGTGAAACTATAAATAAATTTTTAAAGGCTTAGGAAAATATTCTCAGATGCTGTTTCTATAATGGAATATTAAGGGAGGGGGGTGTAAGAACTATGTGTAGCCAATTCCTAATGTTTTCAGAGTAACATCAAGAAAGACAACCTTAGCTCCCTACAAAACGTCCCTCAGAGGCAGGCAAGATGGACCATTGGCCTAATCCGTTGTGGCATTTCTTATATATTTATGCATAACACTATGTGGGAATGCAATAAAAATTTAAACAAGGTACTAGAGTTCAACAAAATAGGATGCAGCTTTTGAAAAATGGAGACATGGCACTCCTACATGGTCTTTAAGACATTTGATGTGCCAGTGCTCTTTTACATTAGTTCTATCCACAGAAGCTCTTCTAAATCATAGCTTCAAAAACCATGTCTTAGTTCCTCGCAGAATTAAGGAGACAAAACAGGGTTTTGTAGAGTATTACTGCTAAAGAGAGGAAGAAAATATCTGACTCCATGTGACAGGGCTCTCTTTTATGCCTACATTATTTTCAAGTGTTTAAAACAGCAAAGCCATCTATTTTGCCCTCAGGCAATGTCTAAGTAGGTATTTTAGGCATACACTTGGGGTTTGGGGGGATTTGTTTTCCTCAAGTTTATAAAGACAAGAATGAGGATGGGTATAATCAAGGCTTATGCTTTACAATAATACATAGTAGGGCAAATAAATGTTCATTGCTAATGCAATAGCACTTAATTAGAAGATAAACACCCCCTCAGTAAAAAGAATGAATTTAAAAGTTTCTATATAAGCAGAGTCTACATTTTGACGTTGTAAGAGCAGTAGTTTCTGTCAATCAACCTGAATTCTCTTTAAGTCTTAAACATATAAGTCACATTGAGAGGGTTATGCATTTCACAAGTGGATTTCTATATAAATACTTTTGCTGGCTCCAGTTCAACACAACAAAAGAAGTCAAACATTAGTCTGTATTTGTATTTCTTTGCTGAAGTGTTTTGACATAAACTACACACAATCCTAGCTGAAAAGCAGCAGGCAGTTTGGAACTAACTGCTCCTCACACTTGCATTCTTTGTGATATGATTTTTTTTTCCTACTTGGAAAATTAGAAAGCTATGAGTAAAAAGTTTACTTAAACTCAAGAGAAGAAATTTTAAAAGCAGCATAGTATTTTTGAAAACTGCTGGCTTCACACATAATTACTTTCTACATCTCAGAATTCCTGTAAGTATCCAATTCCCAAATTCCAACTGCACAACTTATAGTCAACATTTATATCTTTTGGAGACATAAAGTAATACATATTGTATCTAGAAGTCACTCAGAATGCCCTTTTTACCAATTCACTTCTTCCAATGCAGAGAAAAGACATTCTTAGTTACAACCACTAAACATCCAGGTTACACTGCAAATAATGTTGGAGAAATGTAAGGAAAGAAATATTTGAGGACATATTTATATTTATATACGTCTGAATAGAGTTAGAAAAAAAATCTCTGTAGATGACCTGTATTAGTCAGTTATTGCTGCAACAATGCTTAATAACAAACTTACAAACCACCCCAAAACTCATGAACTTGAAGCAACAATCAAAATTTCTCACACTTACCAGCAGCATGTTAGCTGCCACTTGGCTGAGTGAGGTTGGGGTCCAGGCTCCAGTCACCAGGATAGGCTCAGATCCAATCCACATGTTTCTTATGCTCCTTGGATCAGCAGTTGTCAGAGGCATGTGGTCAGCTCAACACTTCTCAATTTGGGACCCAGGCTGAAACAGCAGCATGTTACATGAGGCAGGTTGTCCTTCCTGGGGGATCTCAAAGTGCAAAAGGCAAACCTAACCATGCAAGCATATGCGAAGTGTCTGCTTATATCATATACCCTATCATTTCTTTGGTTAAAACATGATCAAGTCCAGAATCTAGGGGTGGGGAATTATACTTCGCCACAGTGAGGCCATGGCAATAAATCAGTCTTCCACACTACCATTTCTGGGTGTTATTATAAACCTTAAGTCATCAATGGAAAAGTTCTTCTTTCTTCCAGATTGGATATACATTTACTGTTGTATTTAAAAACTAAGAACTCAGAGGGCATATTTTGTCAAAATATTTTTATACTTCTTTACTGTAAATCTGCACACAAAGGGAAATTCTATGGTTTAAAAATGCCCATGATTGTAAGTTTCATATCTAATATAAATTAATGAATATACAAATAAATACATATAGACATAGATTAAGTTTAGATTTACATTTAGATATATAACTCTTTTACTATTTTCTTTCTCTTCTAAATTATTTAGTTGGAAGTCAACAATGCTATAACCTATACTTCATTAAGTCCTTAAAAATAGCTTATTATTCAAAGAGAATAAATTTTAAGCAAAACAACATGAAAATAATAAACCAAAAAATAAATGTTAAAATTCAAATTGTATTTTGCCAATACGAATGATACAGCTGATATTTTTAGTCCCAGTGAGACAGGGCCGCAGCTTCAACTTCCGTTAATTTGAGACTTTCTATGACAACCCTAAGTCAATGGCCTAACACTTGTACACTATTCCTCCAGAATCCTGGTTTGTCTAAACTCCTGTGACCTGATAAGCTAGAAATCTCTTCGTCCAGATTGTACTCGTTTCTCAGGCAAATGTGTGAGGTTGGCACAGCAACCTCTGTTGCTTGCTTTCTCTGGAGCAAGTTATAAAAAATGTCTATCACAGTATCTGTTCTCTGATAGAGTATAAAAAGTAGTAAAACAAACATTTATTTCCAGTCACTCTATAAAAAAAGCCTCTCACAGTTAGTTTTGGGTGCAATCACTGTTCCTTTAATATAAGTTGAGTAGACGGGTTTTGTCTCTTATAGACTATATCCTCACAAAAAAAATTTGTTTGTGCACATTTTCCCTGTTGGTCTATAACCTGACTGCAAGTTCCTTCAGGCAAGAATTATTCTCTTTGCATCCCTGAAAACACCTTACACCATGCCTTGTATTTAGGAAGCATTTGATGAATCTGCCCAAATGAACTGAATTATTGGATTCCACCTCATAAATCCATTGGCTTAAAGGAGTATTTACTAGTCTCTTGGGGAAGATAATGATTGTTCTTGACAGCCGTAGGTAAATTATGAAAAATGAGGTAAATCACCAAAATGAAAGACCAAACTATGAGTCAGATATACTTGGGCTCCAACCAAAATGGCCAGGAGAAACTGTATTGGCTTCACAAGACACTATTGGAGCTGGACATTATCTCCCGTCTTAAAGAGAATCTTTATTTCCACAAACACATTTTTGCTGGAATGTGAGGAGACTGTGTGCCCTGGTGAAACACTGCATTCAATAAAACAGTGCTGGTTGCAAATAATTTTAGCCATGTAGTAAATAAAAAATTGTGAAAGCTAAGAAACTTAAAAGATACTACAGAATCTATGTAAAATACATGCTTGTAAACTTATGTATAAATTAGTTGGTTAACTTGTTTAAGTAATGACACGGTCAAATATCCAAATAATTCCTCTATCAGCTAAAAAGTATTAAGATCTTTGTTCTATATTCAGAAAATAGCTTAACAAAATTCTTGGGGAAACTGAGACTACAATGTGATTTTTGTGTAACAATAACCCACTTAAACAGTGTTTCTAGCTTATTTTCAGAGGTTCAAAAATAATTGTTAAAAAATAAATTCACATTTTAAAGATACATATCATCATATACTAATTTTGTTTTCATTTTAAATACACACAGATGCGCACTAAAAATAACCAGATAACAAAAAATCGTTATCCCATTTCTTAACAGAAAATGATAGCAACTTAAATTAATGTTAAGTTCTTCCTCTCCATACATGTTACTTGACCATCAAGCACTCAGAACACCATTAAAAATCATCCATGTAAAGTCGTTCAATTAAAAAGTTTTGCTTCACCCATGCCCACACCCACAAATACCCACTTGCCAATTAGATAAACATTTGCCCTTTAACCAAATCATCACCAGCCTGATTTTTTGGAATTAAAGTCAAAGGAATAAATTTTTTAAATTTTTTATTATGAAAAATTATAAATGCACATAAACACATTATATTAGTATATAGGGTAAGGATTTTCTAACAAGGAGATCCCATTGATTTCAGTCTTACTTGATAGAACTATAAACAGAAACTTAACCCAGCATCCTATTCTCTTTTATGTTGCTGATCCTGTTCTTCACCAGATTTCCAAGGCAGGTAGGAGACAAAAGATATTCTACCTCCTCCTTGACTCCATTCCTTGATATTTCTGTCCATAGCACTTCTCATCCATCCTCAACTCAGCTCAATCTCTCTTAACCCCATGAAGAATTTGAGAAAATTCAAAAGACCTCATTCATTCATTAGTTCACTAACTATTTATAATTACATGCCAGGAATTGCAATAGGTGGTGGGGAGTCCACACAGAAGGTGGACACAATTTCTAACCCATATGGCGCTAATCAGCTAATGAGATAGCCAAACTTTGACAATTACAAAAAGGTGTGGTAAGTGCTATAATGTGAACATACCACTTATTATTAGAGCAAAGAGGAGGATTCCACCTAGAGAGGTAAAGTAGCTGGCTGATCAAGAAAGATTGTTCAGAAGAAGTGATATCTAATCAAAGACCTAAAGAATAATTAGAAATTAACCCGGTGAAGATACAGGGCAAAGTGTCCAAGTCAAAGAGAATAGCATATACAAAGATCCAGATATAGGAGAGCTTGGTACATCTGAAAAAAAAATCAAAGTTTAGAATGGTTAGAGCATAAACTTGGCATAAGGAAGAGCATGTTGGAGAGAGAATAAAGGAATAATGAGGCTGGGAAGATATCGGGGGGCCAGTTTTCGCAGCATCTTGTCTGTCAAGTGAAGGGAGTTTATATTTTATCTTGAAGGCAGTAGGGATCATTGATGAAGACCATGACGTGAACAGATTAGATTTTAGAGTAATCCTTCTGACCACATGTGACAAGTAACAATGAAGGGAGGCTGGAGAGGACAAGGAGAGAAGAGGGACATGTGAGAGGCTGTGGCAGTACTGCAGGTGAGAGATGATGGTAGCTTCTTCTAGAGTGGAGGGAGTGGAGATGGAGAGAGAGAGGGGGATTCAAGGATTACATAAAGGGGGAAGACAACAGGATTTATTGAATGGTTGGTTCCTGGAGGAGAAAGAAATCATTATGATCCTCAGGTTTCTGTTTGGCCAACAGAGTAGATGATGGTATCATCTGCTGAGATAAAGAGCCCATTCTGGGCCTTAAGTCACTGGGAAATGTCCAGGAGCTATGTTGGAATTAGGAAGAACAAAACTAAATTGGACAAATATAGATCATGGGAGTCATCATGGAAGTTTGATGGTCATTTACCCTACTATTTTAATGTGTCCCCTATTTGGACATTTGCCCCTTTACCACAGGCCACCAACCTTGTGAAGGTTAGGAATCAAGAAAATTGGATTCTAGTACAAGCTCTGCCACCAAGAAGCTGTATGGCCCTGAGAAAATCCCTTTCAGTCTCTGGGCTTCATTATCTGCAGAATAACAAGATTAAAACTATCCCCAAGTTCCTTTTGGGTTTCAACATCCTATTGTGGTTCCAGTTAATCTATCCCCTGTTTATTGAAGTTTACTCTAAAAATTAATCATTAGCAAGACATTGAACAAGAATTACCATAGGCAATAAAGCTCCCTTTTTCTTTGATATTAGTAATACCTTAAAAAATCTTTCTGATATTAAAAAAAAAAGTATCCTAGGTTGTTATAACAACTATTTTTTTATTATTCTACAAGATATTTGGAAATTTTTTTTTAGTTTTTCCTGCTGTCTTGCACAGCTACCCACCCATTTCAAGTAATTTGTATAACACAGTACCTGAAATTTAAATACTATCCCTGAATTAATCAGCTAAAAAAATCAATTAGTATTTGACTCGACTTTAAAATTATTTTGCCATCTACTATCTAGCCTTATTTTTAATTACAAAAGGAAAAAAAAGAAAACAAAAGCAGTTTCCAATGTCTTTCATTATTTCTTCTAGAAGAACTATATACCAGGTCTTTTTTCTGTACCCCCTCCCTAACCTCCACCCCTCAGGAAGAAATGTTTAATTCTTGGGAAGAAACTTACAAACAGAACCCAGTCATATTTCTTGATACTAATTTTCTTTGTTATTGTGAGTCCCTTGCAGAAGATATATCTAAGATTGATTTGGAGACTACTTTCTTCCACTGTTATATGGCCAATAGTAGCAATCCAAGTCAACAGGGAATGAAATAAAAGCATATTTGAACACCAGAACTGTATTTCCGATGGCTTCTAAAATACTTCCATTGGCTTGTCTCACTGCCACTTCACACGTTGGCACAGTGTCCAAAGCATGGTAATAAAGAGCTATCATTTATTGAGTCCTTAGCAGCGCCACACACTGTACCAGGAGTTTAGCATGCATAGCTCAGTTTTCACATCAGTCTGTATGGGTTTTAATATTATCCTCATTGTACAGATGAGAAAATTAAGACTCAGAGAGTTACTTGCCCAAAGACCCTTTACAGGTAGAAAGTGATAGGGCCTAGGGCTTAGACAACATCCAATGTCAAAGTCTGGATTTTAACAACTCGTCTGCATGGCTTCCACATAAGCACTAAATAACTATTATAGTTGAAAAGATGAGTGGATGCATATATGCTGTCATCATTTTATTCCAAATAAGCATGTCCCAATTTCTCTGCTTTGTCTGTCTCCTTTGCAGTAATATGACTACCGATAGCTTAAAAGTGTTTCTCGCCTGTCTTATATTCATTTGACACAACTTACACATCAGGTAATATTCTAGGAGCAGTACAATGTCTTCTTTCTAGAGTTTACATTCCAGAGTAGGAGACGGATAGTAAACAAGCAAATACATAAATCAACCAAGGACTTACAAATTGTGGAAGCGTTTTGAAGGCAATAAAATAGAATAATGGGATAGAGAGTGACTGGGGGGAGATCTATTTTCCTTTGTCCTCTTTGATATTCCCCCTCTATCTATTCTTACTGCCAGACCCCAGTAGAGGTTCAGTTTTTGGAAACCTTATTATCACCGTACCTTCATAACTGTTCTTGCTTCTTCTAGGTTCTTTTTTTTCAGTCTATCATGCTGACCTCTTTAGAACAACATCCCTAAATTGTTACTTTCACATCTTGCATTTTGCTGTACAGTGGACTCAAACACCTCACTTTATACTCAAGTCCCTCCATCATCTTGTCTCATCCTACAAACTCAAAACACTTTCTTTCCTTCCTTCATCCACAAGTGTCTTTGGAGTATCTCCTATTTGCTAACCAGGACGCACTCCTCAGCATCAGACATCTGGTCCTTTTGGCCAAGTTTCTCGAGCGCCCTACATATGCGTGCTCATTCCCACATGCCTGATGCCAGAATGGCCTTTTCTGCTCTGTCCACCTATGAAACTCTTTTTTTCATTTACAGTCCAGCTGAAGTCTCAGTTTTGCAATTCAGTTTTCTCTGTGCCATTCTACACTAATGACCTTTTCCTTTAAAAATCACATTAATTTTCCTAGCTTTCTATTTCAGAGCTTTCCATTCAAGTACATTGCTTTGCAGTGCCCCCTAATCATTGTGTAAATGTGTGTGCTGTACATGTGTAGGTGACTGAAGGCTGTACCTTTGTTCAGGATAATAAAACAACTCTTACATTGCTCTCTTATTCCTGAGTGTCAATGATCACAATAGCAGCTAAAATTTATTTAGCACTTACCATTTGCAAAGTACTGTGCTAAATGTTTTACACAGTGTAACTTCTTTCCCCTACCCAACAGCAGGGTCGGTGTCACCCTTCTTATCCCCATTTGGCAGATAAGGAAACTAAGGCTTGGCTAGATGAAGTGACTTGGATAGGATCACATTGTTAGCAAACAGCAAGCCTAGGATATCTGGTTCCAGTGTCTGCAATCCACTCTCTAAGCCATGCTGCCTGAACATGACCCTCAGCATTATTTTATACTTTCAATCCCCAGCTACTTCCCAGAAAGGCTCAGGACTCTTTACAGGAAAACACATTATGCTGGGGGGTGGTGAGGTGGGAAGAGAAAAGTTGTGTGACTCCAGAGCAGGATTCTACCTTCTGGGGTTTGCTACTGTAAGGACTCAGCGGGGGAAAGCCATGACCATCACAAATGACAAAGAGGTAAGCCTTCCACTGAGGACCTGGTAGGTAAGAAGGGAGAATATCTTAAAGTCACCGGACAAGACAGCAGTGAGAGTTGCTTCAAGGTAAAGCTGACAATAGTGTGGTGGCACACACCTGTAGTCCCAGCTACTTGGGAGGCTGAGGCAGGAGAATCTCTTGAACCTGAGAGGCAGAGGTTGCAGTGAGCTGAGATCATGCCACTGCACTCCAGCCAGGCGACAGAGCATGACTCTGTCTCAAAAACAAAAAACAAAAAAAAGAACCTCAACTGTAAGGAGTTCCAATGAACTCACTCAGGGCTCTCAGTGAAGGTCAGAGGAATTTTTTTATAACTATGCCATAAAATAACTGGAAATAGAAGAAGGAGATGTATTGGACATTTATCGGAAACAGAGAATGAGCTGTTCAGCAGTTTAGACACTCCTTCAGGTTTTTTCTTTCTTTTCTATTTTTAAAATAGTTCTTTTATAATGTGGTACTTAATACTGAATCGGCTCTGTTCACTGGGAGTCCCACTTTAAAACATCTGGTATTTTGCATCTTAGTGCCCATTATTCATTTTCATTGGTTTTCCTTTGGCCAATTTCTTGTGATCCCACTCTAGCTGCCTTTCTATGGCTTTCTTTGTATATATATATAAAGTTGTGTGGACACTATGGAATAAGGCTACCTTTTCTAGGACTGGGCATTTTCAGGTTTGTCTATGACAAGGTTGATGGATGGGAGTGTGCCCAGTGACTTCCCCAAGGGCCCTGAAGTCCCAGCCAGCAACTACTTCTCTACTAGAATTTATGGGGGAGATGGAAGTTTTCAGAGAACTAAATAGAGGAAGAAAAGGTGCTTCATTAACTTGAACCTACCTCTAAAATTAGATGGACTGGACCAAAAGAGGGAAAATTCAGTTCAAAATGGGCAGAGTAGGTTATGGGTAATAACAATAATCAGCTCCAAAGGTGTCTTCACTGCAGACACAGTGCATTTTTAGAGTTTTAAAATCTTGTCAGAATATGCCACATAATAATGAAAAAGGTCACACAGAAGCATCTACCATGGAACATTGCTATCTTTTGATTTTGTTTGTAGTTATTGCTTGGGACATGGGTTTTAAGTGGTAATTGTCTATGCCAACTACATTTTTAAAAGTAAAATATTTGTAAAGTCTCTTAAAATTTTTTTAAAAGACGCACCATACAATAGGAGTGTGAAATACAAATAAAAAGCTAAAAATCATATACAATAAAGATAACAATCAATATACTGAAAATACAAATGATTATCAAGTTTAATGTAAATATCTCAGCAACTAAAGCAAAAAGGAATTTGATCCAATTGTACAGTTCTGAATTTTATGACATCATCCTCCATGGAAAAAGAAATGACTTCCGCTTTGTTTTTCTTGAAAATTTCCTCACTGCCCTGTATTTTCCCAAGCACATACATAATACAAGCACTGTTAGAGACTTAAGGGGTTTTCCCCTTATTTCTTCGTATGCAAACGCAAATGTCATCTCAAGCATATTGTCTAGTACCTTGTAGTTTATTGAGTTCAGCAAGTTGAAATTTTCTGGTTTTGATTAAAACACACACCTGAAAAATTCATGAATGTAATATATTTCCTTCAAGTCATTCCGAAATACCTCACTCCACCATTACCAACATGTGCAGTTATGTAATTATGTCCTGAGGAGATGAAGCTGAGCAGGGTGTAAGGTGATAGCCTTGAAGAATAAGAGTTCAAAGACAACATCTTGCCCAAGAGCCCTGTCCTAACACAGACCCTGAATCCCAAACTACACCCATTTAGCAACCTGAGAATCAGCCTTCTCCAAGTATATGCACTTCAATAGCACGCCTTACCAAGGAGACAAAACCACAGTTTCTTTCATGCACTATCAAGCTTCCATGAGCGACATGCTTTTGGTCTTTCCTTAGCTGCTTTTAATAGGTTTACAGCCCTGAGGCTGCTGATATATGATTATATGAACTTTTTTTAAGATACACATTTTCTCAAGTCTAAATAAATAGCATGTATTCAGTCTGTAATTGGCTTTTATCAGGAGTTATTCTCCTCTTCCTTCAAAACAGTATGGGCTTTGTGGTTCTCATTCAAAGTCCTTAAAGAAGAAAAATATATGTATTAAAGGTACAGTAAGCTTTACAGTCTTGTATCTATTGTTCTTTGCCAAGAATCCCATTTTAAATGTTTTATTTTCCCCCCAAAATTTGTGTAAAGGAACAAAGTGGATATTATTCTTTAAAACTAAGTTTAAACAGCTTAATGAGTGGAGCCAATTGAAGTAAACCATAATTGCTAAACAGGATTAAGTTTACAACAACCTTGTGAAAGTCTGCAGAAAAGCACAACACAAAAAATAGCCCTAGATAAGAGAAATGCATTTGTATGGAGCCACTGTCCCAAGACTCCTTTCTCTAAAATGCCAGCATTATGAATCAGTGTGTGTAAAACAGTAACCTTCGTGGGCCTACGTTCTAACTTGATCCATATTATTTATGTTCCACACTTTATCATATAACTGGCAAACATTTTCAAATAGTAAGATTCAACATGCCATCAACAGTGATCTACAATCAGGCTGAATTACTTTCTCCTGCATTAGTAAATTAGGGCAATCCCACCCAGTCGTACTCATTTGTCCACCTTTTGTACTACACAATTTTTCTTCAGGCTAATGGATTTTATGCAGGTGATCAAAAGTTGTGGGGCTCTTCTCAATTCAATTAGCTAAATTATTTCTTGCCATTTCAAATTATAGCCTAAGTCTCCACAAGGCAGCAATTTTTTAAAGTTGTAAAGTAGGATTATTTATGCTTAGATATCGGGTCTATAGTAAGAATAGCCCCAACTCTGATAAGATACAGAGAAGGAAAGGACAATAAGCAGGTGAACTGGAACTATTGCCAGACTCCCTGGCCAACTTTATAAGCCCTCTGCCCACAACGATCTACTTGCACTCACTCTTGGAATTTTACTAAGGCCCTAAGATAGGGCAAACACTTTGGTGCAAGTTTCTCAACAAACCTTTGTCCAACCACTATTCCGACCAGATACTCAAAAAAGGGGGTTCTGTGGACTAATAAATTTGAGAAATGCTGCATTTTATAAAGCTCATTAGCATATTAAAAGTTCCCCGAAGTCCTACATAAACTTTTAATTTAGTTAGCTAAACCCCCTGCTTCCCAAAATTAAGAGGACACAGAATCTCATTTACAACATAACATCCCACAGAACCAATGTTCTGCCAGGATTCACTTTGGGAAACCCAATTTTAGAGCTCCAATTTAGCTTTCTGCTTATGTTGTCCTTACTGTTTCAAGCTGGATGATATGTTGCAAATAATCCAATGTGCCTTTATGGAGAGTGCCATAATCTCTAGAGCTTGGTGAATGGTTTGAGTTTTATGTGAGTTGGAATTTCTTGTGGGGGATTAAGCTACCTGCTAATTTTGTGCTTGAACCACGCATTCACTGTGACATTCCACCTTGGTGCAGAGTGAAAGGTTTTTGGAGTGTGCCAAGTTGACCTGTTACTGTAACTTCTACAAACACTTCATTTTTGTCCAACATTAAACCTCACTTGACTAGTATTAGGGTAGGCAAAGTAAATTATTTAATACTTCACTTGACTGGTATTAAAGTCTCCAGTTGACTAGTATTAAGGTGACCAAAGCGAATTGTTTAATTCTCACTCTCACTTCATTGAATCTACTTCCAGCCCTTCCACAGCAAACAAACAAAAAAACCGTGCTTGATTAATTACACTAAACTTCTGATTTCCCTCTCTATGGTGAAGTGACATCCTCAGAACTCAACATCCCATCGAATCAAGCAATGTCATAGACCCTTAGCCCTTAGCTCTCCAAATTCGGAAATCTGCAAAGAGTGTCTCCATCATCAATGTGTTCGGTGGGACCTAGCATAATAAAGTGTTAGCTCCAAAATGCTAAGTTTTGCCAGAGCATATGGGGTTTTAAAAGCAAATGTGTACTAGGCATAATATTATGTCACATTATCGGGCACATTTTTTAAAAAGGCAACACCCATAGGTCTGAACAACTTCAGTTTTATGTAAATTCTGCAAGCACTAAGACGTTTACTTGTCACTTTTTTGTTGTATCAGGTCAGTCCCAGGGAGGAATCACACCTCACTTTGCTTTGCCATTATTAGTGTCTACCTTTGTAAATACTCTTCTCACTTGCTAAAGGTTTTCTGGCTCTACACAAGAGTTCTCCATTCACAATCTTCTTTTGTGACTGGCAGAGAGGAGCTTCTGTGAGTACAATGATGCAACTCAGTCCTCCTTGGGATTTCAATATGCTGTACCATCGATGCCCAACCCCACACGCTTTTTATAATCATAGCCATCATCTTTTTATTATGTCTTAGACTTGAGGAGGCCTGAAAGCAGATGTAACTCATGATGACCTGACTTCAATGGGAGAATGAACCAGGTGGCTAATTGTCTCTAAAACAAATACACTGATAATTAGCAGGAGAGCACAATGCAACAGAAGCCTAACCAGCAACCTTTATTTAAGTTAAGCAAATGGGTGAGCAAATGATGCAGCTGCACCACACTTTGACAAGTTAATAAGGGAGCCATACTTCATCTCCTCAGCCATACTAGCCAAAGCATGCCCTTAGGACTTGGTATCAATGATGCTAAAACTGTGAACTTGGGAAACTGTCAATGCTTGCAGTGAAAACCCCTTGCCTGACTACTTGGTGGAGCCAGGATTTAAGGTGTTAGATTTTCTCACCTATGGGACAGTGGGGGTCAAATCAAAGACAATAGAAAGTTGATAAGATCACCCATACACACTGGAAGTGCTAATAATTGCAGCTCTCTAAGAGTGCTAATTTAGTGACAAAATCATTGCATATTTCATTTTTCTAGGGTTTAGCATTACCTGGCTTGAACTGGCTAATGACTAGATCAGGGTTCAGCAAGCTTTTTCTGTAAAGGACCAAACAGTAGATATTTTAAGCTTTGCAGACTTTATGGTCTCTGTCACAACTGCTTACCTCTACCATTTTAGTGCAAAACAGCAATAGACAAGACATAAATAAATGACTGGCTGTATTCCAATAAAACTTTATTTATGGACACTGAAATTAAGTTTCATGTAATTTTTCCCTTCAGAAATATTCATCTTTTGATTCCTTTTTAACTATTTACAAATGTAAGAATAATTCTGAGATTGTGAACCATACAAAAACAAGCTGTATTTGAACTATAAGCTGTAGTTTGCTAACCACTGGCCTAGATTAATGAATTGATCTTCAGTTAAGGATTCAGAGATAACATGGGGTTATTCTTTCTGGTTTCCTGTTTGTTTCTTAGTTGCACAAGGGAATTCAGTTCATGAGAAAGAACTGAAGCCATGGGAAAGGGCTATTCAAATTACTCGATTCAATAAATACATATTGATAACCTGTCATACAAGTCACAGGTCCTAACTAAGGGCCTAGACTCTCTGAAGTAGGTTATAATTCAGAGTTCTAGTAGCAAATTGATCAACCTTAGTGATCAGGCAAAGGGGGCTCTGCCCTGGATGATTTGTCAATAGGTATTAAAATACATATATTATTTGGCCCAAATTCTTCATTTCTGGGAATTTATCCTAAGAAAATAACTAAAATTATGTGCAAAAATTAAACAATATCAAGGATGTTTATTGCCCTATATTTATAAGGGAAAAAACTGGAAATAAACAATAGAAATGTTAAACAATGACATTGTTATTGTCAATGTTAAATAATAGGAACTTAAACAATTTATGGTAATTCTCTATAAAATGGATCATTATGTAGCCATTAAATGTATGATGTGTAAGACTATGCATTATAGGCAGAGTGCAGTGGCGCACATCTGTAATCCCAGCACCTAGGGAGGCTAAGGCAGGCGCATCACCTGAGCTCAGGAGTTCCAGACCAACCTAGGCAAGATGGTGAAACCCCATCTCTTCAGAAAAATTACAAAATTAGCCAGGTGTGGTGGCATGTGCCTAAAGTCCCAGCTACTTTGGTGGCTGAGGCAGGAGAATTGCTTGAGCCCAGGAGGTCGAGGTTGCAGTGAGCCATGTTCACACCACTGCACTCCAGCCTGGGTGACAAAGTGAGACCCTCTCTCAACAACCAAAAACAAACAAAAACGACTGTGTATTATGGAAGGATGATCATCTAGGGGAGCAATCATGTAACAAAACAGTAAAGACCAAATGATCTCATTTTCATTTTTAAAATTGGAGAAAATATCCAGGAGGATAACTAAGGTGTTAGTTTTCATCATTGAGAGGTAATTTATGACTAGTCCTTAATTTCTTCTTCTTTTATATTTCTTATTTTCAATTCATTCATTCATTCAACCCACATTTATTAAGCACTTCATGTGTTCCAAAACATGTTTTTCTATGGTGGAAACCTTATATTGTGTCATTTTTAAAAAACTAAATATTTAAAAGAAGAAGAGATCCCCCAAAAGTTAATGTAAGAATGTACAAGCAATTGGGGTGAGTTGCATGGGAGCCCACCTCATAGAGAAGATACTGAGCAAGATGAGGACCAGCATGACAAAGACAGAGGCAGCTGGGAACTGGGTATAAGATATCTAAAGCTACATGGTGAGCAATTGTTAGCCATATTGCATGTACCTATGCCACTCTTTCTACCATCTTATAAAACCGTTTCCCAACCCTATAAAGGGGCCAGTGGGTAAGACACTAAAACATGGCAAAGATGTAGCCTAATAATACAGTCCTATAATGCCCCCTTCTTCTGACAGAGAGAGTGAATAAAAGAAAGAAAGATTTGGGAAATCTACCTATTCAATCTGGGGACTGAAAAAAAAAACCCAAGCGACTTAACACAGTATCTTCATCATGGTAGAGTCTAGACTGTACTAGATTGGGATAATTTTGTCAAGCAGAAGTATTTTAAAGCACATACAGCAAAGTATCAGAATAGTGGTGATGGAGAAGTAGAAATGCAAACATTTCCATGTTTTTCCTACAGACCTCTTTGACTTGCTGGTCTCACTGAAGCATGCAGGGTTTTTTTTGTTTTTTTTTTTATATGGAGACTCGCTCTGTCACCAGGCTGGAGTGCAGTAGTGCCATCTCAGTTCATGGCAACCTCCGCCTCCCAGGTTCCAATGATTCTCCTGCCTCAGCCTCTGAGTAGCTGGGATTACAGTCATGTGCCACCATGCCTGGCTAATTTTTTGTTATTAGTAGAGACAGGTTTTCACCATGTTGGCCAGGCTGGTCTCTAACTCCTGACCTCAGGTGATCCACCCACCTCAGCCTCCCAAAGTGCTGGGATAACAGGCGTGAGCCACCGCTCTTGGCTGGTATGTGTCTTTTCAGGTGCTAAGCCTAAATAATTGTTCTTCTGACATTGAAGATGTCAGTCATTTCTACTGCATCTGAGGTTATGCCTTTTGTGTGGTTCAGAAAACCATGGAGATAAAGATTTTACAGGGTTATTGGAAGATGAGGACATACAATTCCAAGACCATAATGTATCACATATTACTTCAGCTATAAGATTTTTATAGTGAAAACTCAGGTGTAGAATAATCGAATAACAATTGAACCTGAATACTAGAGAACATTGTTTTTAGTAAGTTCTCTTATGAATTCAGACAATTAGATGTGGCTTCAACCACACTGATGCCTTATTGAAAACACAGAGTATCTATTTCATTTTCTGCATCTTTCTCTTCTCATTGACATTGAATAATTCTCTTCCAGCCTCCTGAAATAATAGTTCTGGTGTGTAGCTGGCTGACAACCCAACACGCAATCAAAACCATGCTGGCCAGATATGTGTAACTGCTTCTAGGCCATTGCTGATCCATCTGTCGCTTTCCATACATTGGGTTGGAAAAAGTATTCAGTGAGCAGATAAAGTCTACCAAGCATGCATGCATGCACACATAACACACACAGAGACACACATACTTATTTTCCCTGTATGGGATTATGTTGGTGTATGTATTTATCTAGAATATAAGCCAATATTTTTCAACAACAGTTTTATCTCTGTTTACATAACAGTTTGTTGTTGATGTTGTTGTTGCTTAATTTCAAAGTAATCTATCCTTTCTCCCCCTTCCAAGGAGAAAACCAGAAATGTTCCTTTCACTACTGCCATTTTCCAAAGACCCTTATCTGTACTCCAGAGAGAACCCGGTTGGGGCACAAATATTTGCATCAGCTATTTTTGTTCTATAAACACTCAAAGGAGCAGCAATAGGAGGAACAAAAGAGAAACCTAGAAACAGTTGTTCTAGTCTTTAATATAACACTTAATTTTTCCATTAATGTATGAAAATTCTCCAGATGCTAGTTATAAGCTTGCATTGCTATTTTTATTTTTATTTTCATCAATAATAATCTCAGCTTTTATTGGGCATTTCTTTTCCAGAGAGCTCTAAGAAGTTTATGCAAATCATTTTTTTATCTTCACACCATCTTTGAGACATAGCCAAGAAGTAGATCATTTTCTACTTGAAAAGATAAAAAGAAATTTGTAGAGATGTCAGCACAGGGAAAGATAACTGGCCTGGCTCCAACCAATTCTCTTTCCAGCCATTGCCACTCTGGCAAATTGCGATCTTTTTGATTTTTTTTTTTTTTCCCAAGACAGAGTCTCACTGTGTTACCCAGGCTGGAGAGCAGTGGCATGATCTCAACTCACTGCAACTTTCGCTTCCTGAGTTCAAGCAATTCTCCCTACCTCAGCCTCCCGAGTAACTGGGATTACAGGCTCCCGCCACCACGCCTGGCTAATTTTTGTATTTTTTAGTAGAGATAGGGCTTCATCATGTTGGCCAGCCTGGTATTGAACTCCTAACCTCAGGTGATCTGCCCACCTCGACCTCCCAAAGTGCTGGGATTACAGGTGTGAGCCACCACGTCCAGCCGATGCTTTTTAAAAGAAAGTTAGGTCACGTCTTTCTGATGCTTGCCCTGAGGCCTGCAACACCTTGCCTCGTCTGTCTGCTCTGAAAGCATATCTCCTGCCTCCTTCTTCGCTCACTATGCTTCTATGTTATTAACTACCTAGAGTTTGGTATCCCAGAATCATTTCCAGTGACAAAAACTTAGGTGAGAGTCATTTATGAGGAAAGTTTCCAGAAAAAAAAAAAAAAAACTATAGGAGAATGAGGAACTGGAACCAGGAAGGGAAGGAAACCAATGAGATGAAAAATCAAGCAAAGTCCCAGTGAGGACATCTTCAGCTGAATTCCACAGAGGATCTCTGGGAATGTAACCCTCATCAGGGGCAAGGGAGATGGAGAATTATTCCTCCACACTCATCAGTCATTGGTAAAGGGCTTCCCTGAGGGACATACATTCCAAAAGCTTCTAACTCTCAGGACTTGCAGGCAAAGTGAATTCTGGCACCCTGAAGGCAGCTCTCCAACAAAGCAATGCAGGTGCTACCACTGGGAGGGAAACACATCAGATGCTAATAAATCAGAAGGGATATGGGCAGAGCCATGACAGTGACTGCTACACTGAGCTTCTGTCCTAGAACACTCCATGGAGGCATCTTGAGGCCTCATCAAAGTCAGCTCCCCTCTGAAACTCTCTCCACCACGGTCCTTTGCAGGGGTGCCTTCTTTTTCTTAAGATGGCCTCTGATTTATTTTTATCCCCTTCACTCTCCTAAAAATGGAAGTGAAGCTATCTATTTAAAGGAAGCTTTCCCTCAATTCATTCCTCCAATGCCCTGTTACATCCTTCTTGGCATTTAACACTAGCAGTCACTGTTTGCTTGCATCTTGCCCATTGCCCCATTTGCTGCACTACACTAGCTAACTGAAGCATTTCCCCAGTCATTATGTTACAGAACCAAGCTGGACCTGCGTCTCACAACAGCTTCAGTGGATCTCCGTTTTTTGTATTTTTATTGTTATTGCAGTTGCGGTTTTCAAGTCAGTTTAATAAAAGAAGAATCCCAGAATTAATTACCCCAGTGGAATGTATGCTCTATGAAAGCAGGGATAGTGTCTGTCTTGCTGTCCACTGTATTCTAAGCACCTGGCTCAGCTTCTGATACCCAGGAGGCACTCACTCAACTGGTATTTTTTTAAGAAGTAAATAAGCATATCATACTTTTTTCACAAAACAAGTTCATGTACTCTGCTATGGATAGCAATTAATTTTAAGATACCTAAAAACAAACTTGGAAGAATAGAAAAAATTTTCATGGTATTAAAAGCCTAAACTCTACAGTAATATATTTACAAGCTAAGGCCAAAGTCATTCAAGCATTAAAAAAAAAAAAAAAAAAAGAAAGTAAGTTAAATACGAAACTTTCTTCTCTACATTTAGTGGAAAAGTCAACAAATGGTAGAAATGAGAAAAACTAAAAAAGGATTTGGGGGGGGGGGGATGCTTCTATTTTAATAAACCAGATTGTTTCTAAATTGGGTATGGGAACTTCTTTCACACATAATGTTTATTTTTAAATTACTCTCCCCCCCTAAAAATAAGGTGTTTACCATGTGAGCTGAGCTTACTTGAGCTTCCTGTGGTAGATGGATACAGAAATGGCCCCAATTCTTTCTCTCCTATATTCAGTGGGAGTTTGCTGTTCCCCCTTACTGAGAGCTATTGTCTATTTTCTCACCTCTTAAATCTGGATGGCTTTTGCCAATAGAATGAGGTCAAAGTGGTAACGTTCCAGTTCAGATTCTAGGCCTCAAAGGAACTTCTATGCTTCTATTCTCTACTGGAACTCTGCCATCACCATGTGAATATATCCAGACTGAACTGGAAGGAGAAGAGGCCACAAGGAGCCAAGATGATTTCTCCCAGCCATGACCATCCTAGACCAACCAACTCCAGCCAACCCAGCACTGACCACAGGATATGAACAACCTCAATGAGACTGAGATTGGTCAAGTCCAGCCTGTATCAGAGAATCTACCTCGCAACGCACAGACTTATAAGGAGTAATAAATAGTTGCTGTTTTAGCCACTACAGACATTTGCTGCACTACAATAGCTAACTGAAGCATTTCTCCCAGTCATTATGCTCCAGAACCAAGCTGGACCTGAGTCTCACAACTTCAGTGGATCTCTGGGTTTTTTTGTATTTTTATTGTTATTGTAGTTGTGGTTTTCAAGTCAATTTAATAAAAGAAGAATCCCAGAATTATTTAGTATAAGTGATTAACGTAAAAAGCAACCTCAACAGGCAAGCTTTTCAGAACAATAGCTCTTTCAAACCTCCAGTAGTCTACCGAGGCTTAAAAGCAAAGCATTTACTTTGGGAAAAAAGACAAAAAATACACATGCCAAAACAAAATAAAATGAAGAAAACTGTCTAGTTCTACTCCCTATTATACCAATCAACCATATTCATTAAGACTCACTTTCTTCTTAACTTTATAAATAATTAGCTACGATTTAATAGTAAGAATAGGATTAAGTGAATCACTGTTCACTTTTTTTTTAAGCTACAGTGGTACGTGGGATTTTTCTCTTGCTGTTGCTTTTACCAGATCATCTGCCATTTCATTGTCCTGTGCAAAAATAAAAATCTAGGCACCTGCCAAACCAAAAGAAAAGAGAGAAATAGGAAGGAGGGAGGAGGAGGAAAGCTTTGTTCAATGTAACTGCTCATTGGCCTATATGAAAAAGAATAGCAAATAAACAACCTGCCACAAATTGAGGTGTATACGGAGGTATAGACCTTTAAAGCATATTTCAGTTGCCACAGTTACCATTTTGCAAAATAAAATAAAGCAGGAGAATTGTCAAATGAAATTTTGCTGCATTTCTTGTGGGGGTTCAATGCATTTTTTTTTTTTTGACAGCCTTTTCCTCCAAATTTGGGTATGATAGTTTCAGTTCTAATTGTGTATTGTTCTGAGGAATGGCTCATTTTCTGATATGTTTTTATTATATCAAAAGCTGAAAATTTTAAATCAAATCATCCTTTCTTTTTCATTCTTTTTGTCCTCTCCTTCCAAACATGTGTGCCTATACATGTATTGTTTATTGGTTTATAATTGAATAAAGAATAGTTTCATTGCTGCAAAGAATTTTGGAAATGACAAGTTTACCTCCTTATGATATTTAGAATCTACCATTTTACTTGCCAAATTTTGGAGTTGTGGTTCCCTGTGAGTTGTTAAGGCATCCTGTAAACTTTAATTTATCCAATGTAAACCTTGAAAAATCCTTTACCTACATGGATAAAATAACAACAGATCTTTGTTTGATCCTTTGTGCTAGCCTTCCATGGTGGATGCTTTTTTCTTCTGCAGTACTTCCTAGAACCTATTTTCCCTTTCTCCTTTACTAATTTCACTCTGAATTTCTGAGACATGTGGTTTGGGTTGGACTGATCCCATTCCCAGTTGTATCCAGCCATGTATTTGCTAAAGCCAATCAGTGTATCTCGTCTGCTGTGTAAATATAAAACAAAACTGATAGATGCACTATTTGAGCCCAGTGTAAGTTCTCATCTGAATCATTCCCTCTGGACCGATCAATTGAAAACACCAATAAATGCTATTTTCTTCTTTCAGCTAGTTTGAGTTGAGTTTTACACCATAAAGTATTATCAAAAAATAAAAATTTAAAACAGAACTATTGAAAGATAACATGGCAAACTTTTGAAATTATTGTGTTTCTCATTAAGAGTATCCAAGCAGGGTGGAATAGCAGAGAAGAAATCCAAGCATCATAAAAACGGTTTTCTTCTAAGATTACTGTCAACCCACCCTTTTGGTCCTGAATAGTGAATCAAAATGCATGAAACTTAGATTAATATAAAGCCCACCGCCTGTCTCACCCAGATGGATAGTAAAGTCACAGGCAAGTACAGAGAAGCCAAGACCCAGATTCCCTTCAAATAATTAATGCACCAAATAATTGCCTCTGAGCCCCTCTTTGTTTCGCTACAAGAGTCTTAGTCTGTGGGAGCCAACCACGAAAATAGAAACCACTCTAGACACTCAACTGAGAAGTTGAGAAGTCAAACAGGGTTAGGATGGCAACGCAGAAATTAGCGACTGCATGAAGCTGGAGAATCCCCTAGGCAGGAGGGCCAAAGGGAGGAGGTATTACTGAAGCCCAGGGGTGAGGGGGGAGAGACCAGAACTGCAGAGGACCTGACCAGTAGGAGGTGGTGCCACAGAGGATGCTTAGTCTAGTGATGCTGCAGGAAATATAGAAAGGAGGAGAAACATCCTGGCTTTTCCCTTCCTCCCATACTCTAGTCTCTTGCAAGGGCCTCTAGTAGCTAACATAGCCAAAAGCCCATGACGAGGGAGCCTAGGAAACACAGACTGTAGTTATCAGCTCTTCTGTCATACAAGGCAGAGCAGGACAAAGCAAGGGATAAATCTGAGCCAAGGACCAGCACAGGATCTAATCTCACTGGGTGACAGAAACACACTGACCTCAGTTAGCACACACAGGGAAAGGACAAAATCATGGGATGCTCTTTGTCTACATGCACAGTCAAATCGAAGCCAAAATTCAAGGCATTTGTTAAACTTAGTGTCATGTGTTCAATCAGCTCCCACTTATGATTCATAATTGGAGTATTCGATGCTTCCTGATCTTCTGCTCAGAGCCTTCTTCTCTAGCAGTTTTTTTCATCTTGCTAAACAGCAACCCCACTCTAACAATTGCACAGGCCAAAAATCTTGACTTATTTCTATTTTTCTCTGCCCCCAGACCATATCTTCCAGCAAAGCCTAACAGCTCTACCTTGAAAATAGATCTAGAAGCTGAATATATCTCCATATGTGGGGCTGCCAAGCTGGTCCTAGCCACTATCATCTCTACCTGAATCACTGCAATCACTTTGTAGCAGGTCTCCTTGCCTCTGCTCTCGTCCCTCCTCACCCTACTGCACAGAGGCGCTGGGGCAATCTTTGTAAAATATGTTTGTTTCTGTCACGGCTCTGCTCAAACCTCCGCTCCCATCTCCTTCCGTATGTTGTAAATCCAAGGAAACCTTTCAGGAGCAAGACCTCTTCAAGTCCAGTAAATTCATCTTTGGTAATTACCCCCACTATCATTAAATTCATGAAATTAGGCTACGGTTTGTGGTTAAAAAAAAAAAAACAGTTCTAATTATTTGTACCTGCAATGGTACAGACTGCTATTCCATGTCCAGAGCACTATTCCTGACACAGAGTAAGTATTTGTTGAAAGGCGTAAATGTTGAATGGGTAGATGGATGGATGGATTGATGGACATATCAAGAATATGAGATTAACAAAGAGCATAACATAACCACTGTAAAGTGGTTTGAGCTGAACAATAGAATATTATTTTTTAGATTATTTAGGTAGGACTTTAAAAGGAATTCATCCGAACCATGCTCTGAGTTATTTATAAAGTGAACTATGTTATATAACATATTTTTGTAAATCTGCAACTTTGTGAGCTTGAATAAAAATGGTTGTAAAGAATAAGAATTAACCCACACAATAGAGATTTCCAAAGCAGAATTATTGCCCAGAGCCAAACTCTACAACTTAACCAAGCTACCTTGAACAAAGTTTATCATTGAATGCATGAGGCAGCCAATCTCATCTTTACATGAATAGGTAAATTGAGGCCCAAATGGTTTATTCAGTCTACTTTTTAAAGAATTATTATTGCATATCCACTACAGGTTAGGCACCAGATAGGATAGGAATGATTCCAACATGAACAAAGCAGACATAAATGCTAGGCTCATAGGATGCTGGAAGAAGTTAACTTTGATCAAACAACTATAAGTAACATGCATACTACAAGTAGAGACAGGATTGCTGTGAGAAATGTAACAAAGAGAACAAATCAAGTCTAAGAGTTTAAGCTGGGACTTGGAGAAAATAATAGTGCAAACTCTTTTAGTGGTTCTCAAATTTTAGGATGCCTCAGAATCACTTGGAAGGTTTGTTAAAATATAGATTGCTTGGTTTGGCCTCAGAGTTTGTGATTCAGTAGGTCTGGGCTGGGACCTGAGAATCTGCATCTCGTTATAACAAGTTCCCAGATTGATACTGATGCTGCAGTTTTGGGGACTTCATGTTGAGACCTACTGAGCTAGGTAAAGTTGGAGACCAGGGACTGGAGAAATGATCTTCTAGGCATAGGAACAGCATGTGGGAAGCCCCTTGTATAAAACTTTGGAATCAAAATAATGCCTTATTCAAGGTCCCAGCAAGAAACAATGATGCACCTAAGCAGTATAATTTTTAAAAGTTTAATGAAGTGACTATTCACAAAACTTTAGGCAGAGATAAGAGAAATGAACCAGGGAAGAGATGGCACAACATCAAGGGCTAGCTACAAAGGAGCCTTTACCCACCCTAAAACTCAGAGGCATGGGAAGAGATCAGCAAGGAAAACCAGAGACAGCTGCAGCCACAGGACAAAGCCGCCTCACAGGAGCAGCAGCCCTTGGTAGAAAAAGGTAGATATTTCCAACCTACAACCCAGAAGGGAGAGGGCCAAGACTGATTCATCCTCCTCCCCCCGACCTCCCATTTTCCAACCTCATTTCAGTGCCAATGAAAAGCCAGAGGTCAGGGAAATTCAGTTGATGCTTTCCAGAAAGTCAGGTTCCTCAGGCCCAGAGTAGAAGGGAGGAACAGAACACCAGCCTTTGTCATGGGCTAGAAGAGGCAGGCGGACAGGCAGGCACGCAGGACCTTGTGGAAGCCTTTGTAACCAGTTTCTATTGCAGTGTAACAAATCATCCCAAACTTAGCTGCTTAAAATAACATGTATTTCTCATCTCCCAATTCTATGGGCCCAGAGTCTAGGCATGCTCAGCTGGGCTCCCTACTTCAGGGTCTCACCAGGCTGCAATTAAGGTGTTGGGCAGGCTGTATTCTCATTCAGAGGCTTCACCTGAGAAAGTCCTGCTTCCAAGCTCACTCAGGTTGTTGGCAGAATTTAGCTTGCGTGATTGTAGGATTGAGGCCCTCAACTCTCAGAGGCTTCCTGCCATTTCCTCAGCCTGTGGGCCTTTCCCTAAACAGTTCCCAACATGGCTGTTTGTTTCTTTAAGGCTGGCAGGAGAGTAAGAGGTGGAGTTTAACTAAGGTAGCATAAACTCTGGAGTGACAGCCCACCATCTGCCATATTCTATTAGTTAGAAACAAGTCACAGGCCCCACACACACACAGGGGAGGGGGATTAGGCAAGGATGCAAATAACAGAAGGCAGGATCATTGGCGGTTACCTAAGAGCTTGTCCACAATATTGCCTAACATTGAAAATCATATTAAGAATTTAGGATTTTATCATAAAGTCAATAATGTGAAGCCATTCAAAGAGCATACTAGATCAAGGAGCAGCAGAATTAGGTCTACACTTGTGGGCTCACATTAGTCCTCAAATAGTTGATCAGTGGAAAACACAGAGGGTCTACTTAAGGTCACAGAGTTAGTTACTAGCTGAGCCAGGCTACAGCTCTTTGAGAATTACCATGCTCCAGCATTATTACAAGGTCCCTTTCTGTTCCACAATGCCATATTTCTCTGCATCTACAAGATGATTAACTGTCAAATTTAATAGTGTAGCATCAACATGAAGGATAGAGAAGTAACAGACTATTTCGGTTAGCAAATATTTGGACTTGGTCTTATATAAAATCTAAAACAAATTCAGAGTTTAATTTTTTTTTCCCTTTTACAATGTTTATGTGTATGGACTCTTTCTTTGGAAATAAAAGTTCTTTCTCCTGGACATGATCTGGAGGGGTTACCGGATCCCTCAAGCAAGTGGAAAAAGTCGGAGTTCACTCACCTCTCCTCCTCAGCTGCTGGTCTACCTGGGCTGCCAGCTCTTGAAGCAGGATCTAAGCCATCTCACATGCTACAGGTAGTTACACAATTAGGTACAAGCTTCCTGGAAAAAAAAAAAAAAAACAGCAAAATATGCATCCAGAGCCTGGTAGTGGTGCACTGGCTCATGAGAATCAATTGTTTAATTATCAGGAATTTTTCAAGCCAGGCATGAAACCATTGGTAGCTTGAAATCAGCAATGGTTGGAATATTTACACTCTAGAAACTGACAAATGCTACAAATCAGGTTTGGGTTTTTTTCTGTAAGCTTTTTGTTAAACACTTACCAGCACACCACTGTTTTAAAGTGTTCAAACTCTCAACCCTAACAACTCCATTCTAAGAAATATTCACAGAGGCACACAAATATTTACATATAAAAAAGTTCTCTGTAGAAAATGTTGGAAATAACCCAAATATCTAAGAAGCAGCAGATTAAATGAAATTCTATGTAGCCACTAAAATTACATTTTTAAATCTATTTGATAACGTGGAAAATTATTCAGCATATAAGGGGAAATGAAAATATAAAATTCCATATGTAGTACAAGAAAAAATTTTTGTGGGGAAATTGTATGTATACAGAAAGAAAATTTAAAACTTTTTTAAAACTCATATAGTATCAATGATATCTTTAGTGGGATAAAAGGTAATTTATCCTCTTTTATATCTTTGTATATTTTCCAAATATTCTTTGATAAACATGTATTGCATTTGTAATCAGGCAAGAAAAAAAATCCAAAAAAAAAGTAAGGTTGGAAGAAACTGGAAAATACGAGCCTAAAATCAGCCAACATTTTATGCATTTGCTGCGCCATATTGACACCTCCCCATCAGAAATAGACTACGTACTTTCTGCGTCCCAAGTATAATAGAATGGTGACTCTGGATTGTGTTGAATCTGTGCATTTTTAGTTCTCTGAGTTCTTAAGAATGTAGCCAGTTTTCAGAATGTAGCACAGAACTGCTCTTCTGACCTAAAGCCCATAAAAATAGTGAATTAAGCACCTAATTTATCACTTACAAGTTTAGCCTTCTCTTCACATCCCTTTCCAGGCCTCTCTCTTAGGCAGGAGCCTCGCGTTTTCTTGTAGAGACCGGAACGACACTCTGGCCCCAGCTCCCACTCCTCTCCACGACAGGGCGTGACTTATCTGATCAGAGAGTTAGGAGAGGCTCGTTTGGAGCCAGCCTGCCCAGAAATCAAGCATTCCACTCTGCTCTCTGCCTTTGAGGGTTGTTCCCCACTCCACCTCATGGGGGAATGCCTACAGTTGACCAGCTGTGCCAGTGACTGGAGGTAAGTGATGATTTTACTGGTGAGTAGGCAAACCCACTTGGCCACAGATCTAACCCATTCTCCAATCAAGTCTATTAGTAATCTAGGCCATCTGATTTCCCCCTTCTCTAGCGTCTATTACTTCATCCCAACTTTAGGAGAATATAGAGATATTGATTATTAGTCTCCTCCAAACTCCAACACAATCCATCAGTCAAGCAGAAACTGCTGAAGACAAGGGTCATGTCTTATATTCCCATTTTTGTATCCATAGCACTTAGCATGGCCATTTATGCATATAAAAGTGCCCCATAGAAGAGTGGGGGTGGAGAGGAGAAGAAAGCTAGTCAAAGAGCAAGATTCAGAATGCAATCTCTTTACCTGTTACCTCTTCTTATGTCCTACTGAGTTCTGTGAGAGTGGCCCTTCTTTCAGGCAGATTTTGGCCCATTATTCCCATCCTTGGTTTAATGGTTGGTGCAGCATTTGTGGTTTAAATAATTTACAGTGATGGATGGGAGCTAACACCAGGTGAAATGGGGTCTCACCTGAGGAAAATCCTTAGTAATGAGAGACACGGGAGAGGTATGGTCATCAGTTCTTAATCACATTCTGTCTTCTCTTGGCTGTCTCCTAGTTTCTCCTTCTTCCCTCCTTTAACACATGTTTTAAATGAAGTGAAAATTTAAACTGGGAATCATCTTTTTGCACTCAGCATAACTTTCTGTTGCCTTGGCTAGTGCCCCCTGACTAAATCACTCCTGAAAGTCTTAACACCATTTCTTCCTTCTCATCAATTGGTACCAATTAGACACCTTCCAGGTAGAGAAATAATTTACTTAACTGCATAAGAAAATGGCCACTTCAAGCCCTTTAAGAATTTTGGTTCTCAATTACCCAGCCTTACTTCTCCTGTGAAGTGATAATTAGAGTCTAGATGATAACTGGATTACCAAGGACATCTCTCCTGACAGTCGTTTAACATCTAATCAAGTGTTAAGGTCGTAAATTATGCATTTCTCAACAGCATTCAGACCCATTTGAAAACAATTTGAAACAGTTCAAGAGTTCCTAGATGGTCTTCAGTGTTATAGGGCTGTGAAGGGTCCTGCTTAAAGGAATTACCCGCTTAGAAGAATTACCCAGTTAAAGGAATTACCCACTTAAAAGACTCAAATGCGTAAGGCTCGCTCAGTTCTTTAATCTGCTGCAGATCATTATTTTTTAAACTGACAATTGAGTGTCCTCCCCTCCCACCACATAAGAGAAATTGGAGTGTTTCCCACAGTGTCAATACGCCTCCCTAGGGAGCTCAGATAAAAAGATTCTAGAGAGAATTTGAAAGGGAGAAAAATGACTTAAAAAAAAAAAAGCCTTACAACTTTGTTTTTCTTACAACTTGTTCAAAAGCAGGTCCAAAAATTAAAAATTCATTACTGCAACACTGAAAACTACAAATTGTGCTTCTCATTTCTGGGTGCACAGAGAAAAAACTATCCTAAGTGATTGGGGTTGAGAAGATGTGGGGAAAGGGAGAACAGGGGAGTGCCATGTCTTGCTCTGCCCACCTTTAAACAAAACCAAGCTTCCTGAAAGCAGTGGGCTCTTCCAATGACATAGGCCCTATTAGAACAATTCAACTCCACTCTCACCACTGTCAACCCATGTATTCAGTTCCACCAGGAACCTGAGTAGAAGTCTGTATCCCAAAAAGCAGCCATCACCATAGTCTTATATTTTACAACAAAATTTTTTCCCCGTCAGTTGGTCTAGCAGTCCCTCTGTCTTCCCTTCCATTCCTCATGGCCAGAAATGTGGATGTCTCTAAAAGCACTGAGCATCACATTCATTTATGACAGCATGTCTCTAACTCCCCTTTAATAACAACAGCCACGCTTCTTTTGGAGCCTGAGAATCTGTTCGCATGCTCAGTCTCTTCCTCTTGGAAGGAGAAATGGTATAATTGGAAGCAAAGATTACACCATGTAATTGTACCAAGATAAGGATCCATCTTTAGTCTAGCCCAACTCAATTAGAATATTTTTACTGCTTAATTTGATCTGAAGAGCCTCAGGAAAAAAAAAAATCTGTCTTCTTGGAGGAACAGGCAAAGTCTGACACATATGGTTTCTTCCCTCTTCCTCCCTTACTTGCATCTCAATAACATTCCACATATTAAAAAGATGAGAACCAGAAATCCAAAGTGAGGGCAGTCCTTTTCCATCCCTTCTGCTACATTTTAAGACTTCATTCATTGGAACAAGCTGAGTTATTTGTGTGGCAAATACATTGAGTCTCTTCAAAACAAATTATCTTTTATTTCAGTATACTTCTTAGAAAAAAGAGAGAGAACAGAATTGGTGTAAGATACATAAAAGATCATCTTACCTGGGCCAATGTAGAAAGCCTCTTGCCTGATCTCCTTGTTTAGCTTTCTAAATCAAGATATCCCATCATCATCACTCTCTTGATTAAGAGCCTGTGATGGCCATCCACATCTAGAGGAAGAAAATCCAAGCACCATTCACAATTGGGCTCCTACCCACCTTTTCACCCTTACTCTCTATCATTTTTCCTCAAATAAACACAATGCTTCCCTCATCACTTACATTCTGCAAACAGGTATGCACATTCTTGTCTTTTTCTTTGCTCCTACTGTTCCCTTTGTGTCTAATCTCTTTTCTTCATTCCTTACAAAATCCTCTTCATCCTACAAGAACTAACTCAAATGTCGCCTCCTCTATGGACTTCCTCTCTGAAGCTGATACAACATCCAGCACCCAGGTTCACCTGTCACTTTTCAATTCCTCTATTCTACTTTTATCATAGTTTATTTGTGTGTGTCTCGAGGGATTACAAATTTCCTGAGAGCCATGATTATGTCTTCTAATATATGTATATCAGTATCTCTAGCACCTTACCTGGCATAAATGTGTACTATCTAGAAAGACATTCTAGAAATAAATCAGGTTTTCTTTTGTATTAAATGAGATTTTAAAATTTGTCTTTTAAAAATTTATGGATTCATTTTTATTTTGTTCAGACCCAAATTTCTGAACATTCATTCACATGAAAAGCTGCTATGCTAAAATTCAGAGAAATGCAAGAGCTGGTATTATAATCAATTTTCTTCTTCCTTTAATCTTTCATGTGAAGTTGTGCGTGTTTAGACATGTTTTCACTTGCAGTCATGTTTGACAGGGGATCTTCTGCTCTTTGGATATCCCCAGTGTGTGCCACATAAATAAAAGTCCTCCTCTCACTGGAATATTGACAGAAATAAATCACTTTGCAAAGCAGGCTCAGAAGATACTCCCCTGAATTTTGAAAGAATTTCTTTTATTGAAATGCTGAAAAAGTATATGATAAATTGTGATCATTAAAGTAGAGTAGTTAACATATAAAATCATTTGACTCAAAGAAAAGCAAGGTCCCAGGTGATGTACAAATTAGGTATATACAGAGCCTGGGCAACAAATACATCACTTAGGTGGTGTATTAGTCCATCTCGCACTGCCGTAAAGAACTACCAGAGACTGGGTAATTTATGAAGAAAAGAGGTTTAATTAACTCACATTCCGCAGGCTGTACAGGAAGCATGGCTGTGGAGGCCTCAGGAAACTTACAATCATGGCAGAAGGCGAAGGGGAAGCAAGTTTCTTCTTCACATGGCTGCGCGGGAGGAAGAGAGAGTGAAGGGGGAAGTGCTATACACTTTTAAATAACCAGATCTCATGAGAACTCACTCACTATCACAAGACCAGCAAAGAGGAAATCCACCCCCATGTTCCAATCACCTCCCATCAGGTCGCTCCCCCAACATTGGGGATTACAATTCAACATGAGATTTGGGTCAAAACACAGTGCCAAACTATATCAGATAGGTAATGTTTCTGTGGAGTCCTCACTCTTGGGCATTCAAGTCAGGGAGGACCATCAAGGCAAAAGCTCATTCTCAAATGGTTGAGAATCCCACCTCCAATCTCCCAGCCTACAGGTGAGATATAAGTGCAGCATTTATACTTCCCCAGTTCCTGCTCACTTGGGGGCAGGCTTTGTACTTAGGCTTTCACTTGCTCTAAATCTTGCCTTGGGACTGCTCTCCAGCCACAGCCTTCGGTCATCCCCCATGAATGGCCAGTGATCTAAGTTTATGGACAGGCAAACCAAGCTGATATAACCTTCCCCTCACCAACTTCTCCTCCACGGTCTCTTATCTTCCAGGCTCACAGAATTCTGAAGCATCTCCAAAGTCTCTTCTTTCTCTCTACATCCTAAAAGAGTTGTAATGGGTAATAACATAAAAATATCATGAAATATAATTAACAAAGTGAGGGAAGGCTCATGAATGCTGAGAGATAGGAACATGAGGCAGACGTGGTCTCATTCTCACAGGAGGAGAGAAAAAGGTGATTGGGCATGGTGGGTCACCCCTGTAATCCCAGCACTTTGGGAGGCCGAGGCAGGTGGATCACCTGAGGTCAGGAGTTCAAGACCAGCCAGTCCAACATGGCGAAACCCCGTCTCTACTAAAAATACAAATATTAGCCAGGCGTGGTGGTATGTGCCTATAATCCCAGCTACTCTGGAGGCTGAGGCTGGAGAATCACTTGAACCCAGGAGACAGAGGTTGCAGTGAGCTGAGATCATGCCACTGCACTCCAGCCTGGATGACAGAGCGAGACTGTCTCAAAAGAAAAATAAAATAAAAAAAAAAGGAGAACACAGTACTTAGGGAAAAGCAGAATTTCTCGATAACCTTTGCCTGTTATCACAAGGGGATCATCACTCTATAGCACAATTGTATTTCCCTAGACTGAAACCCCAACGGCCACCTTGATACCCTATAGTACTGTCTTGAAGGTTCACTCTTCTTTACATGCCTAAAAGGATCCCCACCCCCACCCCTACCAGGGACCTCATAGGGTGGCAGCTTGTAGCAAGGAAAGATGATTGCAAAAAGGAAGAAGGGAGAATGGGACACTTCACAGTGTCTGCCCATGGATGATGTGCTATGTGAGGTGGTAGATAGATACCATTAAATAAGATTAAATCCCAGAGTGAGGAAGTTATTCCCATAAGGCTTAATTATCTTTAGAGCCTTATGATGAGTCAAAGCTAAGTGCCAGTTTAGTGCTACCAGGTCTTTAACACCTTTCAGCACTTGCTAGTTTCCCTTTTTAACAGACAGCCAGACTTCAGACTCAGAACCTCGATCAGGTTACTGTATGCAGTGAGTTTTTTAATACTATTGTTTTGACATATTTAATTTTGCAGTTATTTTCTGTTTGTGGCAAGTGATACTTTTTATTCATTATGTTCACATGACTTTCTTTTCAGAATAAATTATTTAACATGAATACTAAATCAGTTTAAAGTGAAATAAAGTAAATAATTGTTCAGGTTTATACAATCATCATAAAAATCAGAAAGAATGACTCAAGCTTGGGAAACATCAGCAGTATAATCCTTAAAATATGAGATGATAAGATTAGAGGACCTGGAGTAAAAATTCTATTTCTGCTCCTTTGCCAGTCCTGTGATCCAGAGCAAACAATGTAACCTCTCTGAGCCTCAGTTTCTCAACTATGAAATGGGAATGAAGATAATACTCCACACAAGATTGTGGTTGGCCCAAGTGAGCCACATATAGAGGATGAGACTGAGTAAATGGGTGGGCTCATACTTATTACAATAAGAGGGTATGACCAGTGCAGGCCAATTAACTAACTTGTCCACTACAGTATTATACGCTAACCCAGCGGTCCCAAACCTTTTTCCACCAGGGCCGGTTTCATGGAAGACAATTTTTCCACGGACTAGGGGCAGGGGAATGGTTTCAGGATGATTCAAGCACATTACATTTATTATGCACTTTTTATTGCTATTTTTATTATCTTGTAATATCTATTGAAATAATTACACAACTCACCATAATGTTGAATCGGTGGGAGTCCTGATCTTGTTTTTCTACAACTAGATGGTCTCATCTGGGGGTAATGGGAGAGGGTGACAGATTGTCAGGCATTAGATTCTCATAAGGAGCGCACAACCTAGGTCCCTCCCATGCACAGTTCACAGTAGGATTCACACTCCTATGAGAATCTAATGTCACTGCTGATCTGACAGGAGGTGGAGCTCAGGCAGTACTGTCAGCAATGGGAAGAGGCTGTAAACACAGATGAAGCTTGACTTGCTCGCCCGCCGCTCACCTCCTACTGTGCAGCCTGGTTCTTAACAGGCCACAGACCAGTTGTGGTCCACGGCATAGGGGTCAGGGACCCATGTTGTATACCACATGTAGCATTTGGTTGTATTTGCCTCCCCCAGGAGACTATAAGCTCCTTGATGGCAGTAACCATGTCTTATTGATCTGTACCTTGGAACATTGTTTCTCTGTAGTACAGATTTTATTAATATTTTTAAATTGAATTAACCAGTTGAATGGATGATCTGTTTGTCCTGACAATTCAACAAAGATCCTTGAGGTCAAACATTGTCTGCTGTATCACAACTATTTGTGTAGTAGTTTCTCAGTAAAAACTCACTGATTGATAATATCTGCATCTCTTATCTGGACTACTGTGATTGTCTTCTGGTTTAGTCTCCCTCCCTCCACTGGGGCCCTCCCACAGTTCATTCTCTGCATGGCAATCAAAGTGATCTTCCTAAAACACAAGACTGACAATGTCACTCTCCCACCAAAAACCCACGTGGGGATAGAGTAAAACTCCACAGCACAATATACAAGGCCCTTAATTATCCATCTCCAACTTATAGCTTTAGCTTTGCCCCTGAGTATACCATCTCCTGCAACTAGACTGAAGCATTTCAGATGCCCAACAGCTGCATGGTCTCTCAACTCACGGTCATTGCACCTACTGTTCCTTTCTCTGAAATGCTCTTTTCTTTCCTGTTTCTCTACCTGGTTAGGTTCCACTCATCCATCTAGATGTCCCCTCCTACAAAAGGCCTTTCTGCCCTCTTCTGAACCAGGCTGGACATCCCTCACAGGAGAACGTGGGCCATGTGAGAAAAAGACAGATTTCCCTTATGACTTTCAATTCAGGCATATTGAATCCACCATTTGTAGTCTCTTCCTATAATATCTCAGGCATTTGGTGGGTCTCTGATCACTGACAGCCACAAGGGCCACTGAGAGCCATGAGCAAGACCTCTTGCTATTGTTAAATTTCTGCTGTTCTAAGGGTGACTGTGTGTCTTGTTGAAGTGATTCTCTCAAAGGAAAATTTACAGCACTTGTATAATGCCTGATCTTTCAAGCTTACCTCCAGATTTGATTTAAAGAAAAAAGAAACTCTATAACTGTTTTTATGTGAAAACAGCTTTCATGGGAGAAAATAAAAGTTGAAAACATAATTGTATGCCTAGATTATGTTCCTATAGCCTGTAAAGCTTCGGACACTATGTGAGTGGGCAGTGAATTTGTGGGAAGAAGGGAGAGAAAGAGAAAATGGATAATAGGGCAGTCGAGAGAAAGAAAGAAAGGGAACAGGAGAAAGCTAGAAGAGCTAAAATTTGGTCATAGTTGCCATTTATCTTCAGTCGCCACACTGGATTTCACCCTTGCCAGCCTCTCCTTCTACCAAGCTCATTTGTGATGTTCTCATCTGACCACACTTGTGGCCACAGCTTGGCAGCCCCATCCAGCCCATACTCCATGCAGTGTCTAGACACACATGAGCCTGTGCTATCTTCCCTCCTTCCCACTGGCTTCTTTTATATCTTGGCAGGGTGGATGCAGGATGCACAATGGGCCAGCTGTCTCCTCCAACTCCATGTGTGTAATAAGGCTAAACATCTTTGAAATTTGAGATAATTGAAGGGTTTCCTTAGAAAAACCCCAACCAGACAGGCCATAGCCAATAGCATTTGAACATGCTCAAAGTAGTTAGCAATATTTTAAATTTGCGAGATTCTCCACAATAATTTGAAGTTTCAGTTTCTTCCCAAAATTGAAAGAACTGGCAACATGGGGCCAGCTCTGGTTGGATTTGAGTAGAGCTGCTTATTTCAATGGTGGCACATGGCTCTCCCTCTAATTTGCCACAGACCCCACCCCTCCTTATCATGCCCCAATATTGAAGCCAAGCACAGGTTGCGATTTGTCAGAGTGTTCTCATTTTATTTGAACTATATTTGCCTTACACTTGACTATGTTTATTCACTGACATTCTCTGTGAGACCCCAGAAACCCTTGAGTGTGCACTGTGCAGACCAGGCATTCTCCACACATGCAAAGCAGATGGCCGCCCAGACAGGGCTCATCTCTTTAGCTTTGAACAAGAGCCTGTGCGCTATCATTTCTTGCTGATAATTCATGCCCAAAGGGAAATAGGGAAGAAGAGTTCTTTTTTAACTAACCCGGAGTCTCCAAACATGACTTCTGACTTCCCGTTTGTCCTTTTTCCTCAGCTACTGGCATTAGCACCTTGCTAACATTATTGTTACCTGATCTCATTACCTCTCAGGCTCTTTACCTCCCAATGCAGCATTTGCCCTCAAGGTAAATCTGTTGCCCGCCCAAGAGATAATAACACTTATCAGGACCTTTTGTAGTGTTTCTGGACCTTTTGGGATTGAACCGCATTTTGCACACATAAAGCCGTCTATTATTACCACTATTGTTGTCATTATTATTATTTGGGATTAGGCAGCCCTCTCAGAAGTCTTGCCAACCACAGGCAGGTGCCACCGCAGAGTCTCACCCAGCCGGGCACAGTGACTGAGGCCGGACGCACCTGGCTGTAGTATGCTGGTTCAGCCTGCAGAGTCTTGGGCTCTTGCCAGAGAAGAAACCTGCCCTGAAACATTCACTCCTCCCTTTATGCAGGAAAGAGAGAGCCGGCTGGGGGTGAGCAGGAGGCCTTTCCCAGGGAACCCAGTGTCCAGACCGTGCTGTTGGATTATCATTGCTGCAGCAGTCCTCAAACCAGGCAGATCCTTACAGAGCCAGATTCTCTGTCTCTCTGGAAGAGAGGGATGTACAGTAGAGTTTGGAGTCAGAAGCTGGGTTCCCCACCCCACTGTCACTCTATAACTGTGTGAGCCTCCAGCAACTGATTGACTCTTCCAATCTCTGGTTCCTCATTGGTAAAATGCGGATACATCCCAACTTCATGATAATACCATAAGATTTATATGTAAATAAATTTGAAATTATATATACAAGTATTTAGGTAAATATCAATTTATAGTGTCTGATATATAGTAAACCCTCTATTAACTGATGAAGAAAGGGCCCCATCCCTATTCAGGCTTACAGCACCACTCAGAAGTTAACTGTTTCAGCAGCAGACCCGGAGTAAATAGACAAGATGCCGTCAGCAAGCAGAAGTGAATACAAACCTCTCTCACCAAGAGAGTAATTCCCACTCAACAGCATGCTGCCTGCCACCTGACTTCCTATTTTGTTACTCTCCAATTCTCACTGACTTCCAACCAAATGCCTTCCATCCAAGGAAACATTAACCTTTTTCTCTTTTTGATACACAGCCTCTCCCTCTGTGATACCCATTGATCAAGTTTGCCCCAGCAAAGGGGTGGGGATATGGAGAATCAACGCTGCTTTCTAATACCTTCATTTTGCTCTTTTCTCTTCTAAATTAAAAAAGCAAGCAAACAAACAAAAATGAAATAAAATGCAAAGCAGCTTAAAACTTTCAACATTTCAACATTTCAAAACATTTAAAGGAAAATGTGTTGACCCAGAGATGCCAGGGAAGAGCTGGGCTTGAGAAGGGCAGGGATGGAAACAAGTCTCAGGAAAACAGGAGCCAAGGAAGAAAATTCTGCCAGGACCCGCTCTCCATTTCTTGTTTCTCCTTCTTTCTGCACATCTGCTTCATTCCTTCTCACTACAGAATATCAGGAATCACAGCTACAGCACTGCACAGCTTTGCAGTCATTAGAAAGTCAATCATTAGACTGGCTTATACCCTTTGTGATACCAAATTTTAAAATCTGAGAGAAGCAATTTGAGTGACCAGCTTTGGTCAGGAGCCCATTCTTGGATCAATCAACTATGGCTGTGACTACTGATGGTGTAGTTTGGTCAGAAACAAACCCCTAGATCAACCAATTATTGGTTGGGATGATGAACTCATGTCAGAAGATGGAAGCTGCTGTTGTAAGCTGTGGTTGAAGGAAAGAGAGGCAAGAGAAGAGAGGCCACCTATTATGGGATACATAATGGAACTAGATTATCTTTTTGTGAAACTTTCTAAGTTGCCAAACCAGGAGCTTCTCAAGAATGGAAACTAAGCTAATGCATCTTTGTATTCTGGCCGTGATAAGGACTCAAGAAATGTTCATAGAACTGAATTGAAATGTATCTGACCAATTGTAAAGCTGTGTGTCCATCTTAGATCCTGTGTGTCCAGGGAACAATCAGAAGATCAGCTGCAGAAATTAAGATCATACTTCGCCTGAGGAGAAATTTTCCAACAAACAGAATTTCCTGGAAATGTAAACAGAAGCATCAGAAAGCTAAGTACCTTCTTTTAATGGAGGCCTTCAAGACTAAGTAAATGACTGTTTGTCAGGAATGTTGAGGAGGATGCTTATACATTCACCTAAACACCCTTCTAAACACTTGATTACAATTCTGCAAACTTAGTCAAAGATGAAAAATTCACCATGCCTAGACCAAGCTTCCCAGGACACCAAAGAAAGGAGAAATAGCCACAGCAATACAGCCAATGCTTCTGCTGGCCACATCTGAACATATGCTTTGATGTGATCCTAGCCTTTCTTATTCCTAGTGATGCTGGTCATGGGCGATGAGTTAAAGGACTTCCTTGCCTCCATCAGTGTACCTGCCTGTTTACAGACTAAAATGTGCCCAATTTAAAATGTCCTCACTCCTGTTTATCCCAAGATATAAGACTTCATTTAACTGCATCTATTGTACAACGAATAAATTGAAACTATATGCTATTTGTGCACTATTTCTAATCTGTTTTTCACCAAGAGCTGCCTGATAAGTTGGTATCTTTGATTTTTATTAGCATTTTCACTCTTATCATCTCATACAAAGTTCTGCACACTTGAGAGATTTCCTTAAAGGGAGTTTTCCTGAATCACCAGCCACTGTAATGTGATGAAGGAAAATGTGATGATAGGACTAGCATCACCCCCATGATGCGAGCCCACCTGGGAAATCCTGGGCAGGTACAGGAAGGGAGGTTTCCTGGGATATATTTTACCAGAAACTGGGGCATTGGTTCTCAGAGAACAGCTGTGGTGGCATGCTAGAGCTAGGTCATATTAGCTTATGAAAGCCAATTATTCAATTTTTAGGAATTTTGTGAGACCATTGTTAAACCACTGGTAGCTTGAAATCAGACTTGGAGTATTTATATTTTGGCAAGTGCTATGAATCAGGCTCTCCAGCATATCCCCTCCCCTTTCCCCTAATTTAACAGTACCCTTTCCCCTAGTTTAACAGTACCCTTCCCCTGGTTTAACAGTATAGCTATAACTAATCAACACTAGTCACTGTCTCTTTGCCAAATGACAGGACTGACCCTGGCAACAATTCTTAGCCAAAGCAATCAGTGCTTGTCACAGTTCCACCACGGAACAAAGAATCTTGTTTTTCTGGCAATACCAATAGAGTCATACCTCATTTTGTTGCACTTTATGGATATTGCAGTTTTTACAAATTGAAAATTTTTGACAACTCTGTATTGAACAAATCTGTCAGCGCCATTTTTTCCAAAGCATGTGCTCACTTTGTGTCTCTGTGTCACATTTTGGTAATTCTCACAATGTTTCAAACATTTTAATTATGATTATATCTATTATTATATCTGTAATCAGTGGCCTTTGATGTTATTACTGTAATTGTTTTGGGATGCTGTGAACTGTGCCCATATAAGATGGTGAACTTAATCGATAAGCGTTGTGCATGTTCTGATTGCTCCACCAACAGGCTGTTCCCCCATCTCTCTCCCTCTCTTCAGGCCTCCTTATTCCCTGAGACACAACATTGAAACTAACCCAGTTAATAACCCTACAATGGCCTATAAGTGTGTTCAAGTGAAAGGAAGAGTCACATGTCTCTCACTTTAAATTAAAAGCTACAAAGTATCAACCTTAGTAAGAAAGACACAATGAAAGCCAAGATAGATCAAAAGCTAGGCTTCTTGTGCCAAAGAGTTAGCCAAGTTGCAAATGCAAAGCAAAAGTTCTTGAAGGAAAATAAAAGTGCTACTCCAGTGAGTAAACAACCGATAAGAAAGTGAATCAGCCTTATTACTGATCTGGAAAAAGTTTTAGTGGTCTGTATGGAAGATCAAACTAGTCACAACATTCCCTTAAGCTAAAGCCTAATCCAGAGCAAAGTCCTAAATAATAGGATAGAATCTGTTAAATTTATGAAGGCAGAGAGTGGTCAGGAAGCTGCAGAAGAAAAGGCAGAAGCTAAACAGAGATTGGCTCATGAAGTTTAAGGAAAGGCCATCTCCATAACAATAAAGTAAAAGATGAAACCACAAGTGCTGATGGAGAAGCTGCAACAAGTCATCCAGAAGACCTAGCTAAGATCATTGATGAAGGTGGCTACACTAACAGCAGATTTTCAATGTAGATGAAACAGCCTTCTTTTGAAAGAAGATGACGTCTAGGACTTCTATAGCTAGAGAGGAGAAGTTAAGGCCTGGCTTCAAAGGTTTAAAGGACAGACTGACTCTCTGGTTAGGGGCTAATGCAGCCAGTAACTTTAAGTTGAAGCCAGTGCTAACTTATTCCAAAAATCCTAGGGCCCTTAAGAATTACACTAAATCTACTCTGCCTATGCTCTGTAAATGGAACAACAAAGCCTAGATGACAGCACATCTATTTATTGCATGGTTTACCGAATATTTTCAGCTGCTATTGAGACCTATTGCTCAGAAAGATTCCTTTCAAAATAGTACTGCTCATTAACAATGCACCTGGTCAACCAAGAAGTCTAATGGAGATGTACAAGGAAATCCATGTCATTTTCATGCCAGATAACACAATATGTATGCTGCAGCCCATAGATCAAGGAGAAACTGGACTTTCATGACTTATCATTTAAGAAATACATTTCATAAGGCTGTACCTACCATAGATAGTGATTATTCTAATAGATCTGGGTAAAGTACACTGAAAACCTACTGGAAAGAATTCACCATTCTAGATGCCATTAATAATATCCACGATTGATGGAAAGATGTCAAAATATCAACATTATAGGAGTCTGTAAAAAGTTGATTCCAACCTTCATGGATAACTTTGAGGACTCGAGACTTCAGTGGATGAAATACTAATGTGATAGAAATAGCAAGAGTAGAATCAGCAGTGGAACCTGAAGATGTGACTGAATTGCTGCAACCTCATAAAACCTTCACAGATAAAGAATTGTGTCTATGGATGAACAAAGAAAATAGTTTCTTGAGATGGAATCTACTCCTGGTGAAAATGCTATGAATGTTGTTGAAATGATAACAAAGAATTTAGAATATTATATAAACTTAATTGATAAAACAGAAGTAGGTTTCAAGAGGGTTGACTCCAATTCTGAAAGAAGTTGTTCTGTGGGTAAAATGCAAACAAACAGCATCACATGCTATAGTGAAATATTTCCTGAAAGTCGATGAATGCAGAATATTTTATTGTTGTCTTATTTTAAGAAATTGCCTCAGCCACCCCCAACTTTCAGCAACCACCACCCTTATCAATCAGCAGTCATCAACATCTAGGCAAGACCCTCCGCTAGCAAAAAGATTACAACTTGCTGAAGGATCAGATGATCATCAGCATTTTTTAGCAACACAGTATTCTTAATTAAGTACATTTCCAGACATGTTATTGCACACTTAGCCTATAGTGTAGTGTTAACATAGCTTTTATATATACTGAGAAGCCAAAAATAAAAATGTGTGACTAGCTTTATTGTGATATTTGCTTTATTGCAGAGGTCAGGAGCTGAACCTGCAATATCTCTGAGGTATGCCTGTATTAACATTTATGTTGGGTCTCTTCTGCAGTTGATGTGTTGATTTATTATAGTGGACATAAATACATAGTGTTGTGTCCCATTGTCTTGAACACATCCCCCTGTATTTTTTTCTAGGACTTTTATACCATCTTTCTTAATGGTGCTATATGAGAAAGAGAACAAGAAAAAGATGCCACCTATTTTCGGACTTTAATTTTTCTTTTCATTTAAAGAACGCTACTAATGGCTGAGGCTTCTGAGATTTGTCAAAAACAAGTTTAGAAGGAGCAGAGTGTTAGTGGAAGAAACATGAGAGGCTGATACATAAGTTATTTAACTTAGAGCCTCAGTTAATCTAAATGGAACTTTTAATGTTGGTTTAGAGAGTTATGAAGGAAGTGGGGGGGGGGGGAATGTATGAAAAGTGTCATGTAGCATTCAACCAAGTATTGATTGATTAGGGAAATCTGTTTTGGGGGATATCCAAGTAAAATGAACATGCCAGTAGTCTTAACTTAAAGATGTTTGGAGAATTAATCCTCTAAACCTGTGCTGACACTTCAGAGATGGGCAGTCAGGAGTTGAATGTTGGTTCAAATATTGGTTGAATGTTATATGGCACTTTTCATACATTTTCCCCCTTCCTGTTTAACTATTATACTTTTAAAAGCCCAACTTTTGGGATGCTTCCTCTTCCATGCTACACAAATAAGAGAGTTTCAAAAGTACTATAAGATCTTCTTTGGCACAAATTTATGTAGCTTTTCCCTCCCCAATAAAAAAATAATTCTGAGCATACTTTACAAATTCTATTCCTAAAACAATCTGTTGTTTGGGGAAAGCCAGGTTAAATGAACATGCCAGTAGTCTTGGCTTAAAGATGTTTGAAGACTTAACCCTCTAAACCTGTGCTGACACTTCAGAGATGGGCAGTCAGGAGTTCCTGGTAGTTCCTCACAGCTGTACAATTAGAAATGTGAAATTCAGTGGAAGTCTAAGTCAGCTCTTGACTATAAAGAATTCTGTCCCTTTCTCAGCCACTGCAAAGCCTTATAAGCTGAGAGATCTTAGGGACAGTAGAATCGTGAAGCCCATCTAATAAATAAGCTGCAGACCCAGGAGAAGCATGTTGAAATAATATTAAAGAATTTTTCTATTCTTTAACTACAGCGGGGTGATAGGAGGCCTCTTGAGGACTGAGGAAATGGGGCACTGTGGTATCCCAGGATTTTACTTCAGGGTTCCTTTCTAGTCACAGCATTATCAGATTTCCAAAACATGCAGAAGCCATGGGAGAAAGTCCCCGGGTGGCTTTGAAAACATATCGAACAAATCTGAGGCAGCAGTTTAGTGCCGTGAGTGGTCATACATCTCAACCCCAGCCTGTGAAAGCCTGGAACTTGTACATGAACTGGCAAATAAAGATAAAGCAGGGTATACGCAGATCCCTTGTTTATTTAACATCACCTATATAAAGAATGCATCACAATACCTATGATGTTCAAGGTAACCCATAGTTAGAACTGAAATTGGGGTTGGAGTTGTGGTTGTGGTTGGGATTGGAGTTGGAGTTGGCTTTGGTGTTTATATAGGTGAAATATTTGGAATCTTTCTGGTGTCTCTCAAATCACAATCATGTGTCAGATCCCAAGCCACGGATTTCTAAGAGAAATCTGGCACTAACTCCCCAGAGGGATCATGAATTTCTTTAGGAGTAAACCCTGTATCTTAAAGTTCCTTTATCTCCACAACTAACTCTGTGCTCTACACAAAGAAAGTGCTTGGTAAATACTTAACTGCTCTAATTTGTTAACAATGCAACCAATCTTCAAAGTCCTTTTAGGTGATTTTGTGAATCAGAGAGAAAGCAGAAGAGTTTCCTCCAAGCAAGAAGCTCAAGGACTCTGACTCCTTAACCGCCTGGGCCATTTGTTTGACCTTAGTCTCTACAATAAACACCATTTGAGAAAATCTGCATACCAGAGATTTCAAGTGAAGTTCAAAATAACTAACAGTGTTGCTATCTTGAAAATTCTCATTGTTCTTACCTTTAGGTATCAAATACTCATTGGTCTTCCATCTATAGAGAATGCCAGATAGACAAATTTCTCCAAAACTAGTGTAGACATTGTATAGAGTTTTTCCTACTTGCGGAATTAAAATAATAAAGACAACTCTGAAGAAATTAGCCACAGCCCAGTCCCAATTTGCCCTGTGTGTGTCTAAGTGTGGCCACTTTGATGACACATTGCCTTAACTTCTTCAGGATGGAAATACTCAAGAGATGTTAATTTTGTCTTTTTAATGCTGACAATCACCTCAGAGCAAGGACAAATCTTAGCAAATAAAAAAAAAATAAAAATTAAATTAAAAAAAAAAGCCTCTTCATAGTGCAAAGGAGCATGGGAAAATGAGAGAGAGGATCATGAAATTCTGGAAAATGAGATGTTTGATGGGTATTTCCTGGTTTAAGATGTTGTTTATTCCATCCAGTTGAGCCAAAAGGGGGTGGCCGCAAGGTGTGCCCTAAGACTTGCTGATAATTGCAGGGTGGCTAGAGGCCAGAACCTCAACCTCAGGTAAGAGCCAAAATTATATAGCCAAGCACCTATTAATCAGGATTAACCTCCAAGGATGCCAACTCTGGAAGTTTCTTCACAAATAAGCATCTTCGTGTACACTTTAAAAAGAAAACAAAATACTCATTTTCTCAGATGGAGTCATCTGGCCTGGTAGCTCCGGAAAGATATTTTAGCCCCATCATGAAAATAAACTACTCAACGCCCTCAAAGAAGTTAGGGTAGGTCTAATGAGACTCCACAGCCCTCCCCATGGGCCTGTTCCTAAAGCCCACTTTTCTTTTCTATGAGTTTCATGTGTCCGGTAAATCTGTGCTTGTGGCAAAATCAGAAGCGATCTCTAAAGGCAAATAGAGAATTGAGGTCATTTGACACATATTTAGGCCATGGAGACACTTTTATTTCAATTACCTGCTTATTTCCAGAAAAAAAAAGGAAAAAGAAATTAGACTCTACTAGATTTAGGACTAAATTTTGTTTACGTACCTCAAAATGTATTTTTGCCCAAATTCATTTTCTCCTTTCCCTATTTGCTGAGGAGCTGAAGATGACCTGAGGCAAGGGAATAAGGCAGAACCCTCCCCTGAGACAAAGCTTAAAAGAGTGCAGGAACACTGGGGTCCCAAATATCATGAACAAGTCTGGAGGAACACAAAACAGCTAGAGGATGGGTCCATGTCACTAGCAAACACTTTGATATTTTCTTTGGTTTACAGCCTATATGTTTGATCCATTACGGTGTACTAGGTGAATGGGAGTCCAAGCAGTAGAGGGTTTTCAGAGCTCTGAAAGTCCTGAATATTTTAAGGATTTTAATTTCAGTTTTCCTGTGTCTTGGCAGCTAGGCCATTAATAAGAAAATGGATGCTTAGACAAGTTGGATATTTGGAGGTAAAAATTCTCCCAAAAGGAAAATGATAGACCTTTGATGGGCAGTTATCTGTGGGTCAATACTTTGGGGAAACTCTGTGAGTTTCAGGCTGCCCATACATAATAAGGAAACCACTCAGAGTTTATTATCATATAAAGGAATTACTGTGAATTGATTTACAAATGTGGAAATTCGATAGTTTAGGAGAATCTACTCTTGTTTCAAAGTATTTAGATGATTGCAGTTTTTGAAAAAAACTCATAGATGATCATAAAGACAAAAATCTTACTTACAGAATGTAACAATAGCACACAATGTAAAATATCTCCTCTAATCACAGGGGGATGTATGTAAATACAAAAATAAATAATAATCTGCTTGATCAAAGTTACTCTACTGAGATATTTTCTGGTCTAACTTACATAAAACACATTTTATGGACACCTGACTTTTATTTTAATCTTTCATCCAAAAGTAAAGATGAATTTTTACTGAGCTCCATGTCTTAAAATTATAACTCTTCGTTTTGATCAGACTTTGTAGTATACATAAATTAGCAAACATACACAGCATCTTGCTGTTAAAAACAAGTTGTTTTAATGAAAACATAACCTGAAAATCAAGCAGTATTTTTTGGAGGGAAAAGACATTGGTTGAAACAGCAGTGTCTTATTGACATTAAAAACAGTTGACATAACTCTGCAAGGATGCTGAAATTTAACTTTTGTATGTTTTTATTATACCCAGAGTATCAAAGATAACAGAATTTATTCATAGAATGGCAGTCATTGAATTCAGTTTTCTGGTACAATTTTCTTCCCATATAAACTCATAAAAAATGTGATGGGTGAGCCATTAGGAATGCTTAAAGCAGCCCCTGATGTATGCCCGCACAGAAAGAACAGATAGATTGCAAAATGTTTATGCCTTTTACATTTTTTACAGTATTAATAAGGAAACACTGTGATTACCAATCAGAAAAGACTCCAGAGTGCTGCTTGTAAAGTGCACCGTTATAAAGATTTATATCTGTATCTGGGGGAGTAATATGGAGCATTGATATTTTAAGGAGCTCAGTTCAAAAATCTCTATTCAATGAAAGCCTGGGGAGAGTGAAATATCTTTTTTCCTGTGACAGAAGTATGTGTATCGAGGTTAGTTTATGATCCATATGGTAGAAAGAAATAGACTTGGTCCCCTAAATATTCACCAAATACTTGGCAGTGGATTACAAGGTAGCTATGCAACTTTTGGCAAGACTATCTATCACAATTGGAGGTGAAATGGTGTGGGATTATCTGTTCAATGCCAAATCCTGCTTCGGTTATCTCCTGATGTAGGCCCTGCTCTGTGTCAAGAGTGTGTAGTATGTTAGCCCCTCCCAGAGGCCTCCAGCCCCACCAGTGCCAACCTATCTTTCACTCTCTGAGACTAAATGTTTTGAGCCATTTATTAGAGACAGCTAATAAATCTTTAGGAGGAAAGGCCCTATATAATTCCAGGTTGCTTCTACCAGCATCTAATAGTTGGTATTTTGAAAGTAAATGCCTAGAAAAAACACATTTTCTAGTTTATAGCTGTAATCTACATTCATTTTCTAAGTTTCCTGAGCAATACTCGTGCACAATTTTTCAATCAGTTTCACTACCTCTGAACCCAATATGAAAGCTTAACATGGTAGTGTTAACCCACCTTCAACCAGAACCTGTCCAAAATAATCTATGCCAGTCATAATACATTCTGATGCAAGTATAAATGGTTAGAGTTTTATCTGTCTAACTTATCACTAAGTCCAAAAGTAGGGAGGACAGAGCAGATGCAGAAAATCAAGGAAGGCCCTAGGATTCAGGCTTCATTCATCTTATGGCTCCACCATTCTTAATGTGCAGCTTTCTTTTTACTGATGGTAAGATGACTGCTGTATCTCCAAGCATGACATATGATCAAGCAGGAAGAAAAGAAATAAGGAGAGAGCAAAGAGCAAGATGCCTTCTCTGCTTCAGGCATTGTCTTTTACATGGGATGGGAAGCTCCCATGACCACCCATAGCTGTCTGAGAAGTCAGATTTTGCTTGTGTTTATTAACTCGACATAATAACACACCAAATAAAATCAGGATTCTGCTAGAAAGAAGAGTAGATATTAAGTAAGGAATGAGTAGCATCAGACACAAACTTCATTTTTCAAAACATCAGAAGGAGATTGTTTCTGATGTCTAAAGCTGTGCTCTCCATTGCAGTAGCCACTAGCCACATGTAGCTATTTTAGCTAACTAAAAGTATTTCAAATTAAAAAATTTAGTGCCTCAGTCACATAGCCACATTCATGTGCTCAACAGCCACAAGTGGCTGGTGGCTACCACATTGAATAGTGCTGGCCCAGAGCCTTCTTTCCCAGGAAGTGAATGTCTGTCTTCTAATTCCCACATGTTTCAGTTCAAGGCCATTTTTCTTTGTCTTTGTCTTCAATGGGAAAAAAATAGCAAATCATCATTCTTTATGTAAAAGTACTTAAAGATCATTGCATCCCTGCTATATGTATCATTTGTCTTAGCTCAGGTTCTTCCAAAAGCTGAGGCCAAGAAAAAATTTGAGGACAGGTAGTTTATATGAGTGATGCCCATCATCACCATCAAAAAAAAAAAAAAAAAAAATCCAACTAAATAAACAAAGAAACAGAAAACAGGAGTGAAGGAATGAAGAGAGTGAGACTGGGAAAAGGAAAACTCCTTAAAGTGGGTTATTGAGGTCACTGTCGCAGGCAGTAAGGGCTCAATTCCTCTAGAACCTCTGAGAAACATGCAAAATGCCTCCCAGAATCATCTGTTCAAAGTACAGAAGGCTGGAGCATATGTGCACTAGCTCCCATACCTCGTTGGTGGAGGGTTGTCCCGGGATGTTAACTCCCCTCCCCCTCCTCTGTCTGTATGTACTGGCTGAATGAGCTCCCACAGCCTTAAAGAAATCTGTCAGGAACAGAAGTGAGTGGAAGCCTGCATAGAACTTAAGGAGGTACCTGTCAGGGTGCACAGCACTATTCATCAATGCTACGGTTGATCTCAGGGATAGATCTAGGAGATGGGACATGGCAAACCAAGATCTCTTGCTATGCCCCTCCATTCTCTGTCAGTGACTAATTTTTAAGCTTATTTCCCTTTATAAAGGATCTTGGTCCTACTCAATCCCTGTCGGCTGAGGAGCTCATGAGTTCACCAATAGACATGCAGCCATTGTTAGCTATCATTACTCTTTGTACCATTCTCTTTCTCCATATAAATAGGATTAAGAGCTTAAATCATTAGGCAGGTTTGGGTATTTTTGTTTTGTTTTGTTTTTAAAAGCAGCTACTGAATTATTGCCCCTTACAAAATATATTTTATATCAATATGTTTGGAGAATTAGATGGGAGTTTTCTACAGAAACAAATGCCTCTCTCAGATCCAAACATTTTCCCTAATGCTGCTTAGGGCAGACAGCCCACACTGGGCTGTGATTTGACGAATTCCAAATATAGATCTTCTCCTGAAATGTATTCACCCATTCATCTACCTCAGCCCAGAAGGCCACCATTAGGGGGCTACACTCTGGTGTTGAGGCTTTGCATCCCCCAGGGTGCCCTGTTAATGGCAACTACTTTTGGAGAAGGTATACACTGCACCCATGTATGTTGCCATTGCGTGGAACGGGTTCAACATACAGCTTTATGATATAACAAGTGGGTACCAAAGAGCTAAGTTTATGGTGAGAAACTTGATCATGAAACACAGCAAAAAGTAGTAGACATCCCAGAGCCACCCTTGAAGGAAGACTCCCTGCCTACACACCCACATCTTCCTACGGCTACCTGGGGACACGAGCACTGATATAGGACACCAAAGGAAAAGTGTCATTATTTTGCTTTGAACCAAGAATGGACTTAGGTAAAGTTGGTTAATTCATTCACTAAATATTAATTGAGCATCTACTAATTGCCAAGCCCAGTGCTAAACTCCAGATACCCAGTGATCACCAAAACAAACATGGTCCAGACCTCTAGGGGCCTACAGTCCTAATGGAAAAGACATTCAGAACTCAAGCAAGTAGGTACAAAGTCTAGTAAGTGCCACAAGAGAAAAAAAACAGGGATCCATATGACCTACTATCTGAGAAATAACACCTACACAGAGGCCTGGAAAATTGGGTTCAGGGAAGAAAAACCATTCCAAGGAAAAAAAAATTTTATCTAAAAAGCATGCAGATCTAGGAGGAGATCAGGTATCAGTGGTATGGTGGGCAGGATGGGTTTGAAAAGAAAGACGCTGGCTAGGACACAAAGGGCCTCACTAGACAGCCATCCCTCTTATTTCACAATTCTAGAACAAAATGCCACATTCCCAGTTTTTCATTTGTACTTAGATAATTCTCATGTACCCTCTCTTTTAACAATTATAAAACACTATTTAAAGTTGTATGGCCCATATCTGGTGTGACCCATGAAGGACTTTTACATTATCATTTATTTAATTACTATTATTAAGTATCAAAATAATGTTATTTTAGGGCAATGCTAGAAACTTTGGGTTGATGTCTCAGTTAATTCTCAACACAACACTGTATAGCAAGAATCATTACGCCTCATTTTACGCACAAGGAAAACAAAGCTTAAGTAGGTTACAGGTTGACCCCAAGGTTGCACAGCTAGTAACCCAGGTATATCTGATTCTGAAATCCATGCTGTAGACCAGGAGCTGGCAAACTACACCCATGGGCCAAATGCTGCGCACCGCCTTGTTCTGTAAATAAAGGTTTTAAGAACACAACCCTGCCCATTCATTTATGTGTTGTCTATGGGTGCTTTTCCATTACTATGGCAGAATTGAGTACCGTAGTCAAAGCAGAGGCCTTATGCCCCACAAAGGCTAAATATTTGCTATCATGACCTTTATAAAACAAGCTTGCTGACCCCTGCTCTAGACAGGACAGATGCTTTTATGCAAAGATTCTTGGAATCCCCTAGAGATAAATCCCAAGTGTCTGTTCACCTGTGCATTTTTTTCTCAGAAAAAGGTTTATAGCTTTCATCAGAAAAAAATTATGGCTTAAAAAAATAATATGAGCTCAATTGAACCAGAAATGTTTTAGAAGAGTGGTCTTCAAAGTGTATGTGGTTCCCATATCAGCAGCAGAGGCATGGCTGGAACTTGTTAGAAATGCAAATTTTTACTAAATAAGAAATCCTAGGGCTGGGGCCCAGCAATCTGTTTTTTAACAAGCCCCGTAGGTGATTCTTAAATTCACTCAAATTAAGAGCCTCTAGACCAAGGGTGTCCCTTTTGGCTTCCCTGGGCCACATTGGAAGAAGAATTATCTTGGGCCATACATAAAATACACTAACATTAGCTGATGAGAAAAACAGAAAGTCACAAAAAAACCTCACATGTTTTAAGAAATTTTATGAATGTGTGTTGGGACACATTCAAAGCCGTCCTGGGCCACATGTGGTCCCTGGGTTGCAGGTTGGACAAGGTTACTCTAGACTAACCTTAAAAAGTCAAAACTCAGGAAACCGAAGTCAAAATGTTGAATGCCAACACATCAGAAGTCTTTGGCTTAACCACAACTTATTTCATTTTATGAAGAAAAAGAAAACACAGAAAAAAAAATGGCTGATTTAAAGAGATACTTGAAGTTGCCATCTTCTGTGTTGCCTAAAAACGGTGGCTTTTAAGCCTAAACATTTAAGTTCATCCGAGATTTGAAATTAAAGGGCATTTCACATTTGGCTTTCTTGCCTTTCAACACTGGGCTGTCATTTAAGCTGTTCAGACTGATTGTTAAAGGACAACTAGGGTAAACCCCTCTGCAGACACCACACTGTGGAAAACATACTAGCGACCACCATCTGGCCCATTCCTTTTTAGTGACACAAGTGACAAAATGGTCAAACATAAAAATTCACTGCCTCAGAACTCGAATTTTCCTCCAACAAACTAGCTGTCATGCGTCTGCCTATCCCTGACACTGACTACAAACAGGTTTTTGGTCCAGACCTGGATGGCTCCCCTCACAGCCCCTCAAACCATTCCTTGTGCTCTCCTCTTAACCATTTGTTCATTTCAGAGCCATTTCTTTCTGGCTCCAAAATAATTATTGTTACTTCAGAGACAAAAGTGAGATTGCTGTTACGGTGGTGATGGTTGTTTTTAAGATTATAGATTTAAATGAAAACGTGATTATCTGGGAGATTCTCCACAGTTTCCATTTCTATTGCTTCCCCTTAATTCTTACAACTGCCTGTTAAGAGTGGCTTTTTCCTCTATGCGCTCAGGCCATTTGGGGGGAGCCTTGCCCTTGGTTTGAATGAACTCATCCAGAGAGACGTGTACCTACAGACGAACACAAAGTTAAGCAGCTGCCCAGTTCAACCATAACCTCCAAGCATTGTCTTCCAGCTCAGAGCCCCATGCAGGGTTTTTCATTGTCTATACCACTCCTGCAGTGATTCCAGAAGTTTCACATAAACCTATCCTACACCTGCATAATTTAATAATTATTATATCAATATTTAATTACCCTCCACCTGCATAATTTAAATCAATTTTTTGTGCTTGTTTTCTCAACTTGGAGCTTACGATGTATAAAGCAGGTGTGCTGATGTTGAATGTGGCATTTTCTGGAAGATCCCCTCTGTAGCATTAACAAGACCTCACTGCCTGGAAGCAGAAAGGAAGCATTGTGTTTGTGTAATTAGTGCCGGTAACCCTGGTCTGGTAAGGACCCTTTCAGTGGTTAAGGGGGATTTGGTTCGCACTTGCCCACAACCTGCTGAAGAAGTAGACTGCTCTAAATAATTACTTTCATTCTTCAATAGTTTCCTACATCTTATGTTTACTCACTCTTGCAGTGCTGTTTCTTCTTTCCTTCAGAAATCCACTAAAATCAGTATTCCTGAAGAAACTCCACTGCAACCAAATTCTCCCCTAAATGGAGGAGGATTAATAGTAGGAAATAATAAAACCAAATAGTGCCAGCACTGTTCCAAGTGCTCTACGTTGATTAACTCATGTGATCTTCAGAACAAGCTTGTGAGAATTTGAGTATCATCCCCATTTTACAGATTAGGAAACTCAGTTTCGAGAGGTTAGGTAACTGGCCCAAAGTTATACAACTAGTAAACAGTGGACCTGGGATTTGAACCTGAGCAATCTGTGTCCAGATGTCATGTTCTCATCCCACTAGGCTCTGCTATCTCCAAAAGGAACTCCGCTGCCTTCTTTTACAAATCTGTTTCTTATCTGTAAGGATTAGCTTCCTCCTGAACAGGAGAATGAGCTCTCCACTGGGGTTCCATGAACCACCTGCAACAGGAACTGAGGTGATCATTTAACACATTATTTCTTGATCTACTCTCCAGGACCAAAAATCTGCTACTGAATTAGAATGTTTATGGTGGAGCCCAAGGAATCTGTATGATTACAAGCGTCAGGGCAATCTGGTGCCTACAAAATCCATACTGTTCAACTTAGAACCACTGAGCAAAATTCAAAACTTTCTGAGATTTGCCGCTTACCACCTGGCTCCATATCAGTTCTATGTGTCTTCAGTGTCTACAAAATCTTCTGTTTGAAACATTTCTTCTGGACAAGCTTAAACCTACAGGCTGGAAGCCCCAATTGTAGTATAACTTGAAGTGTACCCAAAAATGCTCCACCCCTACCTGATGAAGCCACAGCACTTAGAATGTTGTAACTCAAATTCTCAGAGGATTTACCCATCTGAGGAGTGTTCCTGGGAGGATCATTGGAACGTTATTAGCTAATATCAGCACATGAATACAGGCTTTAGAGGTCAGAGAGAAGAGAGAATACCAGGAGAAGGCAGGCAGGAGCCAGAGAGAGAGAGGTGAGGGAAGACAAAAGTGCACATGGCCCACTTCATCTATGATTAGCCAGGAACTAAGGTAATATCCAGTGGGATAAAGGTAATTGGGAAAGATGTACATGGAACCTGTGACATGAGCCTAAAGGAAATAAAAAATCTGTGTAAGCCATATTGTCCTTAGACCTGGGAAAGGGGGTTGGGGGTGAGGTGCTACTGGCATTGAGCCTCATGCTTTATCAGAGCTTGCTAAAGTTTCAGTGTCAAACTTTAGCATATATCAGAATTCAGGAAGTTTCTCATCTACAGCAGGAGCTACATTTCTGGAAGTCACCAACTTCAGGAAAGAATTTCTGTGTTTATAACAAGGCGGGAAGCAAAAAAGGTGTCCCTTTTTTCTTTTATAAAAGTTATAATGATATGACAACATGGATGAACCTGGAGGACATGATGTGAAGTGAAGTCTGCCAGGTGAAGAAAGACAAATACAGCATGGTCTCACTCACATGGGAAATCTAAAAAAGCCAATCTCACTAAGAGGGGGAGAGTAGAATGCTGGCTACCAGGAGCCTGCGTGATTAGTGCGGAAAGGGGGATGGGGAGCAGTTGGTTTAAGGGTATATAATTAATTAGATAGAAGGAATTTTTTAAATGTCGGGAATAGGCAAATAGATAGAGACAGAAAGTGGATAAGCAATTGCCTGGGGGTAGGGGTGAGAGGATAGGTTGGGAGCTTGGGAGACAGAAATGGGGAATGACTCCATGACAGAAAAGTCATGGAGTTTCTTTTTTGGGTGATGAAAATGTTCTAAAATTGATTGTGATGACGTTTGTACAACTCTGTAACACACTAACAGCCATTGGATTATAAACTTTAAATGGATGAATTATGTGATATGTGAATTATATATCAACAAAACTGTTTTTGAAAAAAAAGGCAGAATGAAATATGGCTTATTCTTATCTGTAGTCTCACCTCTAACATTTGAAGGGCTTGGAAAAGAAAAAGAGCACAAATGGAAGCCCACATACCAAATGTCCAAATATTTAAAAGTTATAAATCGAGTGAACAAGCCATCAAATCAAATATATGTTATGTTCTTGCCTTGACAAATATAGCTACATAATCACCTAGAAAGCCACCCTTGCATTCAGAATCCTGCAGGTCCTCAGGACTCTATGGTGGAACCCTGAGGTGAGAGAAGCACAGCTTCTGGACTCTGACGCATGACTTGCCCTCATTTCTTCCCACCCCTGCATTTGTCTTGCCTGCAGGGCCCAGCATGCATAAATACAGGCATATAAGTCAGCAGATCCAAGGTCTGTCCACACCCCCAAGCAAATAGCTATCCCACAGCCACACCTCAGACTAAGGGTGCACACATCAGTGAAATAGTAGTTCTCATTTCTTTTTGAGGAAAAAAAAAAAAAACAAGAAGGAAGCCCACCGGGTCCTGGAGATCCATATGGACCACTCAGGGGTATATGAGCAGAAAAATCCAAGACCTCAGATTATCCCAAAGAGTAGTCTAAAAGGTGGGCCATGAGCTGTGAGTGGGTACCACCCTCTTGGCCCTGCAGACCCTTTGCCATATAAAACAGGAGCACAGCCCAAGGAGGCCCAGAGTGGGGTTCTCTAAAGCAGTGCTACTCAGCATATGGTCCTCAGACCAGCAGCATCAGCATCACGTGGGTGACTGATAGAAACGTGGACTCTCAGGCGCCACAACAGGCCCCACTCCCACAAAAACTCAGGGGGCGGAGTCCAGGAATTGAGTTTTAACAAGCCTTCCTGAATTCTGATACATGCTAAAGTTTGAGACTCAAACTTTAGCATGCTGTGATAAAGCATGAGGATCAATGCCAGTAGCACCTCACCCCAGCCCCTTTCCCAGGTCTAAGGACAATATGGCTTATACAGATTTTTTATTCCCTTTAGGCTCATGTCACAGGTTCCATGTACATCTTTCCCAATTACCTTTATCCCACTGGATTTTGCCTTAGTTCCATATCACATGTCACTTTCAATGCTTAACTCCACCTCCAGCTTCCCCACCCCATAGCGCCATGTGGCTTTCTACTATCAGATATTCTTAATTTCTGTAGTTATCTTGCTTTCTCTTTTAAATTTCTAGAAACTGCCTTCTTCACCTTTGAGTGCCTATTCCAAGGCCTTGCAGAGACCACAGACTCCATAACACATCTTGACTCAAATCAGAAAAAGAAGAGAGAAAAGGATCTGCAAAGAGAAAGGGAAATGGAGATTGAGCAGAAAGGAAATAACTTTCCTTTTACCCCTGAATCCTCTGGTTTTTTCATCCTCTCTATCCCTGCTTATGCAAAAACAACTGGCTTCCATTTGAGCTGTGCCACCATGTGACCTTCACCAAGTTATCAGACCTTCCTGAACCTGTCCCCCCACTTTGCAAAAAGTAAAATGTGGTAAGTCTGAACTAAGGTGGTGTTTATGAAAGCATCGGTTACATAATAATTGCTCAAAGAAGTCGAGCTTTCCTTCTTAAGGCCAAGAATTGCAATTGTGTGGTGAGGGCACAGAGCAGGTGCAAACATAGTTTGGCAGTTTAAGGCCACACAAATCCACTTAGGAAAAGGAGTGGTTTCTTGAGGGCACAAATGCTGCAGACATTATGTGTCAGTGGGGCTCAGGTTCAGGAGCAGATTCAGATCTGTAAGGCCTTAAAAATTTAAACAGTTTGGAGGTGTGAGGTAGGGCTCATTAAGAAAAAAAAAAACTCTTTTACAAATTTTGCAAAAAGATATAACCTTGCGAACCCATTACTAGGGCCCTCTGGGACTTGGAAGGGGCCTGTGCCAATGAGAGCCTGAAGCTTAAGCTTCATCAGCTTCATGATAACTCCATCTCTGGTCAGGTCTCAAGACAAAGTTGGGAGCTCTGAAGCAGATAATACAGATTGGAGGCTGGATTGGACACCAATAAAAAGAATTCAACATGGCCCATATCCTTTTTTTTCATCTTCCCTTTGGTCTTGCCTAAATGGAGCTTCCCCGTCTCCTTTTCTAGAAAAGTCTCTGAGTGTGGATGAATTCTTTTTCCTTCACCTGTCTCCAGTCAGATCACATCACTAAACTCACTCATCACTTCCTTAAATCCCCAGGGCCAGCACCCTTTCTTGGCTGCTTCCTCACTGATTTGACTCTTCGGATTCTGCTCAAACTTGTCCTGTGGCTAGAAAAATGGCCAGAAACCAAGAGCTTCATGTTTTGCTCCCCTACTAGCCAAGGACTCATTGAGTCCCTAGGTCAAACCACTGGGGCCTCTGGGTCTTGATTTCTCACTCTCTAAAATGGGATGCTTCAATGGGCATTTCCCTTGTACGCCCGTCCTCAGAAGTCCTATGAACTGACAGGAGATGAGAGATGAATGAGGTCATGCTTTTGATAAACTTGGCACTCTTGAGTGGAAATGCACTGTTGAATTACAAGAAAAATGTATTCTCAGGGCTAAGGGTTCATTTCTTTTTTTAAAATAAAAGATTCTGGGGGCAAAGTAAGCAGAAGCGTGTATGTGCAGCACACAACATTCATGGCGTGAGAAATGTTTATCAAAGAAAAACATGCTGAAGTGTGGTTAGAACAGGGAAAGGAATAAAAGGAAAGCAAGATCATTATCAGGTTTGCTGACACTTAAAGGGAAAAAAAGGAAGGAGAGAGAAGGCAATCCTAATGAGAGAGAGGAGAGAGAGAAAAGGAGAGAGAGAGAGAGAAGGTGATCCTAATGAGAGAGAGAGAGAGAGAGGGCAATCCTAATGAGAGAGAGAGAAGGCAATTCTAATGACAGAAAGAGAGAGACAGGAGAGAAAAAAGGCAATCCTAATGCGAGAAGAGAGAGAGAGAGGGGGAGGGAGAGAGAGAGAGGAGGGAGGGAGAGAGAGAGAGAGAGGAGGGAGAGAGAGAGAGCAATCCTAATGTGTGTGTGTGAGAGAGAGAGAAAAAAAAAACAATCCTAATGCGGGGGGCAATCCTAATGAGAGAGGGGCAGCTTAATGAGAGAAAGAGAGAGAGAAGGCAATCCTAAAGAGAGAGGAGAGGAGAGGAGAGAAAGAGAGTGTGCAATCCTTATGAGAGAGAGAGAGAGAAGGCAATCCTAATGAGAGAGAAGAGAGAGAAAGAGGAGGGAGAAGGCAATTCTAATTAGGGAAAACAAATGGAGGAAAACAGGGGCAAAAGTTTAAATTCAAGCAACATTGTTAGAAATGTGCCACCCTACCCCAGCCTTGCCCCTTCTTTCCATTAACTCAAACTGGAATTATAATATTCTCTGAAATTCACAGCTTAATGAAACTGAGCCCCAGGGAAGCAGGTCCACTTATGAGAGACTCCAGAGCCAGTTTCCAGCAGAGATGAGATTACAGCCCAGTCTCTGGACCCCTGTGGAGAGATCTTTCCACTACACTGTCCTACTATATATAACAAATGAGCCTGAAGAAGTCTGCTGATATGCTAGTTTATTAATTTCAAGTATATATGGTGCTGGTATTATTAGAATTATCAAGTATGAGACCCTTAAGTTCTACTTTCAATAAAATTTATTTGTAATTAACAGCATTCCTCACACAATTCATTAACCTACAGAGTTTTGTGCAGTAAGTAAAACATCTTCTCCCTCTAGGCGTTTATAGTCTAAGTTGAGGAAACAGAACCTAGACGCATCAAATTTGACAAATAATACAGACAAGGTTAAGATTTGGTGGTGAAGGGTCCAAGGAGATGCTGGAAGAGTTTGGGAGGAGAGACATCCTGGAGGCTGGAGAAAGCAGGGCTTAAGCTGAACTTGAAGAATTCAGAGAGGAACAATGAGAATGCATGGTCAGCATAAGGAACTATGTAGGTAAAGACCTGGAGATAGGAACTGTGGCCTATAGGGGCAGTGAGTTCACCAATCTGGCAGATTATAGACTGTATACAAAATCAGGATGCAAGGATGGAAAGAGTCTGTGGCCAGAAAGGGGAAGGCAAAGTTAAATTTGGGCAAAGGGAGAAGAGATTTATCCTAAAGGCAAAAGAAGTCATTGGGATTCTTAATGGCATGATGAAAGTGTCAGAATTAATCTGGCTGCGGTGAGCCAAAATGATTCTAGGCTAAAAGATTTGAGGGAGGGAGATTAGTTAGAAAGCTTTTCAGGTGCGAGTGGATCTGAAGTAGGTTAGACATGGCCCCCTCACTCCTGTTTGTATCATCACTCTAAATCGAAATTTTCTTGATAGATACGAGAAAACGAAACTCGACCACATCCCCCAAGACCAAAACAGAGGCATCCTCATCTATCAGGAGTCACAGTCACTAAAAAGGAACATAATGTCCAGTTTGGAAGGGGTGCCCCCTCCAAAATTCCCTTGAGCAGTGTTTGTGTTTAAGAAAGCTAAAATTGTCCCAACAGTAATGAAAAATGGGGGTTGTGGGGGGTGAGTGGAGTCAGAATTAGCACTATTTGCAGTCTGACCCCAGCCTCCAGCCCCTAAACTCCCTCAACGCTAACTGCTGGCTCCAGGCAGAGCCAAGAGGAAATCCACAGCCAGCCACAAGTGGCTGTTTGTTTGCGCCTGGCTGGCAGTTCACCGGGACCAGCCGTAGTCCTTGCACAACCACAACTGTCACTTGAAAAGAGAAGGAAGGACATCTGGGGGGCTTCAACCTTAAAATAAGATCTGTGAACCCTTGCAGAAAAACCACCTCCTGCACAAGCTGCCTCTTAATATATTTTGATTATTCTTGGCTTTGGACTTTGGCACCTCTGCAGTTAGTGAAACAAATACCTGAGTGGAATACGTTGAAATGGGAAGTTTTATCTCTATTATATTTTGTGTTTGTGTGTGTGTGAATGCACACAAGAGTAGGGTGCCTAAGTCTCCAGAAGGCTAAAAGAAAATCACAATTAGTACTTGTAGTAGGGGAAAATACTGCTGAAATTTAGTTTACTCTTTGAATAAGCCAACATTGTTTCTTTTCCTAAAATGTTGGTCTTTTCACCTACCAACTTTTGTTTATGGAAGTGCCTGTCTCTGTAAGCCTTCTCCTTTTCTCCATTTATTGAAATTAAATTTTTCGTCTTTAAAATTCCTTCTCTCTGTCAGCCTCCTCCTCCAAACCTTCCTCAGAGCATGGCAGCCCACATTGCAAACTTCTATATATGTTGCTAAATAAACCTCCATAGTAAGTTCCTACTGTTTGCCCAACACTTTGCCAGGCATCAGGAAAAACAGGTTTCCGCCCTCAAGGAGTTCATAATCCATTAGAAGAAATAAATGCACAAACAGTTAGCCCTAGTCAAATGGGCCCCGTGATCTAATGGGACACACATATTGAACATTAGCCTTAGTGTGTGCCTACAGCCTTTCTAAGGAGGTAGTTTTAAGCAGCTCTGTTCTCACCACATGACCTCACAGTCCTCCAGTTGTAGCTGGTTGACCAGTGAAGGGCAACAAAGCCAAGGATAGCCAATTGGCAGGCTGGTTAGCAGCCTATGAAGTGGCTGGGCCTAAAGCAGTCTCCCCACACGGGGTTGAGCCAGATATCTGTTCTTAGGAACATGGCAGCAATCACAAGAGTAGAAGATGAAAGGTCATGAGGTAGGAAAAAGACAGGACAATCATGAAGAACCAGCAACAACCTCAATCAGAGTAAATATTTGTTGAGTGCCTACAATGTGCCAGACTTGTTATAATTATTCCCATTTTATAATAGAAGAGAAGAAGACAGATGAAGCAATTTCATGTTTTGGGGGTCTTAATTCAAATATCCCCCCCCCTCACAGACCACTCTATCTAAACCAGCTTTCCTCTCCCACTACCAAATGCTCCTAATTCACTGTATTTAGAACCTCACTACTCAAAGTGTGGTCCCTAGACCAGCAGCATCACCATCAACCGGGAGTTTATTAGAAAAGTAGAATCTCAGTTTCCACCCCGGACCAACAGACTCATCCATGATCTGCATCCCACATGATTTGTTTCCACATTAAAGCTTAAGAAGCACTTTTTTAAAGCAATTTTATATTACTAATATTACTTTATACTACTTATGACAGTTGCCTCCCTCAACAAGACTGTGGGTTCCATAGGGGCAGGGTTTTGTCAAAACTTGACCATATCACCTCTTTATTCCCATGTGCTAGACATTTCAATACTATTGGCTTAATGAATGAATGATTTTGTCCAAATTCTCATTGTTAATAAGTAGCTAATAAATACTGGAGTCAAAATCACCAAAACCTAATTAGGTGGCTTCCTGTTTGAAGTACTCATTTCCCCAGCTCTGAGAGAGCTGGAGACTGACAGTCTCAGCTGAGCCCCTCCCTGGGGTGCCCTCAGCACCCCAGCCATGGTTACAATCCCTTCTCAGGGGCAACCTGCCTCCAAGGACTGGTGGATGGGGGACATACAAACACTCGGCCCCTCTCTCTCACTTTGAGACAACTTTGAAGGACCACCACAGCTCCAGAGCTCCCCATGGGATCAGCTAAGGTCTCTGTGCTACTGCATTGCAGGCCAACCTCGCCTTCCATCCAGTCCTGTTTTCTTCACTTCCACACAAGAATCAGTTCCAAGAGCACCACCCTTAAAATTTTCTTTAACCACATTTCCATCTCAGAGTATGTTTTCAGGGAACCCAACCTGAGATCAAATGACACATACAAAGGGGTGGAGTCACATTGACAGTGGGCTCCTCAGGATAGAGGCAGGAGCTCCTGCCAAAAAGCTGCCTGGAATCATTTCCAGATTTCATGAGGGCCAGTTTTTCCTCCTCTGGAACTCCATGACACCCATCACTATGTAAGTGAGCTTCTATTCCTACAATAAAAGTGACTAAGTGAGAGAGGTGTGAGGAGGAGACTAGGGAAGTGCAGAGGAATTGCAACTGATTTTAACGCAAGGGATAAGAGAGACTTCTAATTGTGTAAGTATTGTCTCAAAAAGAAGATTTTAAAGTCAGGCTGCAGTGCAACTTAAAAAACACTAGGCAAGTAGTATACATGTGACAAATACTTAACAGACCATAAGGCACCAAAAACAAAAGCCTAAATATCAAAAGTAAAGTATAAATAAAGAAATATGAATGTTTTTCTCCTACTGAAGGCATGAATTAGCATTTGCATTTAGCCATAAAGTATACAACACACTTTACGTAATCTGATGTGGTAATCTTAGCATTGAAAAGTGGGCGAATTGGCCTCAAATAGCATCCAAGAGGGTTTTTGGTGACTGAAGTATTTAAAGCACCTACAAATTGGTCCCATTCAATAGTCCTGAAGGCAGGGTTCCAGAGAGAAGGAAAACAGTTGAGAACAAGACTGATCTCTAAATAGTGGTCCAATTTCAACCATCTGTCAATGGTTGTGTCTTCTGAGTCTTTGAGACACACAGGACTCCCAGTTACTCTCCTACCTAAAACAACTAAAACCTGGAAAAAAAACACGGAAAATAAGGATTGAGACATTGAACATAAGGCAACAAAGGGCAACGACCCCTGAAATATAGAAAACAAATGAATTGTACCCTACAGTTGTCTCAGTTTACTGCCTGAAGAAAGCTTCTGGCCCACAGTACAGGGGAGGGGAAAATCCAGGCAGCGTCCAGTGATCTTCCTGAGTTAAGCAGAGAGAACAGGGAGTCTACAGAAGACAGGGAAGCTAGAATTCACAGGGCAGACTACCCGAAAGGAGCATTCTGATAGAGAGTTCTGAAGATCTGCAGAGGGTCCCCTGGCGTGTTCAGTTGAGTACTATGCAGTGCATGTGTGTCCAGAAATTAGAGGAAATAGTTCCCAGAGCTTCAGTAACAGGGAAGAATTAACCCTACATGAAGTGCAGCTCTGGTTTACCTAAAACAGCTTAAAAGCCAGATTTGGAAGGATAAAACTAGCTCTGAGTAATTCAATCACATCTCAGAACAAAGCTCAAAAATGTAGCAATAACAAATATTCATCATCCAACAAGGTAATATTCACAAGGATAGGCATCAAATTAAAAATTACCAGGCACACAAAGTAGCAAGAAAACGCAACCCATCTGGGCCAATTGACACTGGCCCACAAGTAACACAGATGATAGAATTAGTAGACAGAAACATGAAAACAAATAGTATAACTATTTCATATCTTCAGGAAGCTACAGAAAAGATTGAACATGTTAAGCAGAAACATAGAAGATATTTCTAAATAATAAGACTTCTAAAAATGACGCACAATGGACAAAGGCATGAGGACTGCACTAAGAATCCTCAGAAGTCCTTGTCGTGCTCTTCCCAGAAAAATGAAAACTCAGCTGGTATTCCTCTCTTCCATCCCTCCATCCCTAAGGGGAAACTTACAGAGCTGCTATTTTGGCACTGCTCAGCAAAGGAGATGCTTCTGGCTTCCTACAGAGGTTGCAGCTCTAGATAGTATGAAGAAAGATCAGCTGCCACAAAGGGGCAGCAGTTCTCTTCCTGCAAGGCAACTGATGCCAGGCAGAGCAAGGGATGGGAGGCCAGGGACATGAGTTCTTGTCCCCCTCAGCCCCTCAACCCCCAGCAGCTGTGTGACTCTGGACAATGTATTAACCTCTCTGAACCCCAGTTTCTTAATCTGTAAAATAAGGTTGATAAGGATGATCATACTTACTTCGTAAGATTGTTGTGACAATTCTATTGCATCAGAATAAGGAGATGCATTTGGAAGTTTTGTCAAATCCAAATATTGGTACTTATCTTTGCATACTAAAAAGGTCAGGAGACATGTACCAGCATTTCTGGGCATGTTACATATTCTTCTTTCTCAATCCCCAGTCCACCCCAAAAATCTGTTAATCATGTTTATCTTTTTATCAACATGCCTCTGACATTCTTTGGGGCTTCTCAGTTAATAGTAAATAAAGTAAGAGCAAGTAAGGCATTATTTGAAAAACTAAGAATGGGAGAGAAAATTTAAAAGCCAGCTTTTCTGGTTCTCCATGTGTATAACAACCACTCAGAACTGAATAGTGTGAAACAACCACCATTCCATGATGCTCACTGACTCAGTGGGTTGGCACTGGGACTACAGTGGGAAAGGCTTGTTGCTGCTCCATTACGTATGGAGTTGCACCTGGGAAGAATCGAACTGCTATGGGCTGGAATCATCCAAAGGCTTCCTCTTTCACATATCTGCACCTGCACTGGGATGACTTGAAAGCTAGACTTCGCATGAGGCCTCTCTGTGTCTGTGAACTTGGGCTTCTCACAGCATGACAACTGGATTCCAAGAAGGATGATTCAGAAAGTACCCTAAGAGGGAGGATTGTAAGCAAAATAGGTGAAGGATACTGCTTTGATTTTTCTACTCTTGACAGTTCATCATTAATTGAAGCAGTTGCAAGCCCATCCAGATTCAAGGGGAAGGGACAAGGCCTCCCCTTCCAATGGGAGAGGAAGCAGAGTATTTGGGGCCATGTTTCAAAAGTGCCACACTTGCTATCTAAATTCTGCACAGCAAAAGTAATACTAAGGCTTATTCAAGTCTTCAGAATAAATGATTGTCAATGATGCCGTCTTTCCCTAAATTAGTCTAGCCCAAAAAAACCTCACCTTCAATAGTCCAGTCCTCTGGTTTATCTGGGACATCATTTACATTCATCATTTTCTATCATCACTGAGGACTACATATAGCATTGTATTGGCAACCATGAAAATTAGTCCTGGCTTGTCAGATCATAACAGTCAAACCCTCCCACAAAATTATTAATAGGATAGAATCAATTACAGAGTTGCCCTCTGACCTTAATTCAGATGATACTCGGACACCACAAAAACAGAATTTTTTTTTTTCCTGAAGCAAAATGAAAATCTCAGAAAAATTTAACTGATAACGTGTTTGTATTAGAATCTCTAGTCTGAAAGAGGCTGCTCCAAAGAAAGCTGAGGTTAATAAAAGTGTGCATAGAATAAGGGACATAAGTAAAAATAGGCTCTTTCTGAAGGGATTAGGTTGGATGCTTTTCAAGTTTTATGGCCAGAATGACAAGCTGAGTCTGAATTAGAAGGACTCAGGCTTAATATTTATTGTGGGATCAGGGGAGTGGTGTTAGGATGCCAATATGTCCTAAAAGCACAAGAGCTTGGGAAAATCTCTGCCTTCAGAAACATGCCAAGTTGCTTCTAAAAGTTGAGCTCAAGTCAATGACTGGAGCTGTTATAAGCTAGAAGAACAGTGTTGAGAAGCCCTGCTCACTTGGTTCAGTTTGAACAAAAATAGAGCCTTTAATTTAGAGAGAAAAGGAGAATCACCAAAAGTGACAGTCCTTGTGAAAGGAAAAGAGTAAATTCCAGGCTCCTGAATGATGTGAGAAGTAGCCACATGGCTGCCTCTTTAGCAAAGAATTCATGCACCTTCCAACTGTTTATTTATATATAAAGTGTGTATTAAGAACAGAAAGCCAACTCTATGCAGTGGTTGGAAATGAGGGCCCTGAAACAAATCCTGGATTTGAATTCTACCTGCTGTTTACTAACTGTACGACCTTGGGTAAAATTACTTTGTCTTGTCTCCTCAAAGATTTAGTAGCCTAATCTATAAACATATATAAAAACTTAACATAGTGTATAATTCATTAAAAACGCACCCCAAATTCTCATTTTATCACTGTGTTTTTCTTACAGTTTCTATTAGTTTAATTTCATAATCCATGCATATTATAGAAAACAACAAAGTCACCCATAATCCTGCCATCTAGAAATCATTTTTGTTGATATTTTAGTATATTTCATTTAGTCTTTCTACAATGCATTGTCTCTATCTGAGATCTCATGAGGGACAGACTTTTGCATGCTATATTTTTCCCTTCTGATCGTAGGATCAGTATTTTCCATGTAACTAAAAATTCTTGATGACTATTCGTTTCGATGGTTGCATAGTCTTCCACTGTACACTTATGTAACTCTCTCAACTATAACACAAAGAACTCTCTGGGGAAAAAATAAGTTTATGTTCTTTTCTTTGGGAGAAAGAAGCTAGGAGGTACCTGCATTGTAGGGGTTGCTTGTGCTGTCTACATACTTAAGAAATGATAGGAGCAAGGGATTTGAGGCATAAAGGCATTAAAATATAGGCCCAGATCTGTCCACACAAGGAAAGTGGTCTTAACTACTAGTCCAGTTTTCCAGATTTCCAGGTATGGATTTCTACATAGTTTCCTCAGGAAATCACAAACCTATGACTTTCACAAGGAAATTATTTCAATTTTCTGATTTTTATTTAAGTATCTCCTGTTACTTCTACTTCTGAAAAGTCTTTTTTTAGAAAATATAAGAAAGCATGGTTGCTGTGGTTAAAAACGGCCTTCCTGCCCAACACAAATAAAGCTATTTTCTTCTCTTTCTTAAGTGTTCTGAGAAATCAGCAGGTAATTAAGGGAAGATATTTATTGATAAATATATGAATGTTCTGCAATTACCAGACATATATGAACGAAGCTGGAAGTTAACGCAGATATATTTCTGCTCACACAATGCAGTCATTGGTTCGACTGGCTTTTGTTGAACCATTTTAAAGCCTTGATTTGTCCATGTTTGTTTTAGACATCCTTGCCTAAACATCTAATGCACCATAGAAGTGCTTCCTACGTTTGTTATTAAAGCTTCTTGCGTTCTGGTTTGGGGTATGTCTCCTTTCACGGGCCACCAAGACCAAACAGAAAATGCCTTGAAATGCAAACAGTCCCTGAATTATTATACCTATTACTTTTTATTAGTAGTAAAAACAAAAAAGAAGCAAGGAACAGTTCTATTTATGCAGAGCAGTTAGAACATAAATAATAATAAAATGCTAAAACTATAAAACTACTTACATGATATTAATTTAATTCTTATAAAAAGTAGTTTTAGGTATTGCCTCCATGTTAGCAAATGTGGTACATTTTGCTTTCATCCAATATTTATAACCAAAAAACATTTTGGTTTAGGAAATAAAGTAGTGATAAAAAATTACAGTCTTTGAATATTGAGCTTTGACTAGTCCCCTGCTGCCCTTTATTGTATGTTTCAGTAAAATACAGTACATCTTGCTGTTTTATTTCATTGTTTGTGGCCCATGCAAAATCCTATTGTCCAGCTGCCCAGCGTAAATGAACAACAAATCAGAAGAACCAGAGAGACACTTTAACTGATTAAACTGGGTCTGGAATTTTCCTTTTACTGCTAAATTATCACCTTATTGCAATTATTTTTAAACATTGTGATTATTTTTACATATTGTGTTTGTTTCTGTAAAATTCTAGGGGGAGATGCTAGTTAAAGGGCCAAGGCTATAGTACTCCATCTTAAAATCTCAAGCCCAATAAAGAGTACAAGTTTTATATTCTAAAGTTGTGTCTTTTTCTCTCTAAAATTATTTAAATCAGCTGATTAATGGAGCTTGAGTAACTAGGCCTTTTTAAAAAAAATTACTCAGGGCTCATCACTTTACTTTTTTTGCAAAAGTTCTTTGACCTCAGAAATTCTGTCAAAAGTAAAGTAACATTTCATTTTGTCACAAAACAAAATAGAATAATGTTGCAATTCAGCCAGGTGCTGTGGCTCATGCCTGTAATCCCAGCACTTTGGGAGGCTGAGTTGGGAAGATCACCTGAGGTCAGGAATTCAAGACCAGCCTGGCCAACATGGTGAAACCCCATCTCTACTGAAAATACAAAAATTAGCCAAGTGTGGTGGCACACTCCTGTGGTCCCAGCTAGTTGGGAGGCTGAGGTAGGAGAGTCACTTGAACCCCAGAGGCAGAGGCTGCAATAAGCAAAGATCGCACCACTGCACTCCAGCCTGGGTAACAGAGCAAGACTCTGTCTCAGAAGTAAAAAGAAAATATCCTTGCTACAATTAAGAATCTTCTTTAGAGGTACCTGATAAAGCAGAATATGTGCCTTTTGAAAATTAAGAAAATATAATGCTTCAATTAAAATTATAGATATTTCTTTATCAAGGCCAGGTAGGTTTACAGACAAAACAGAAAATCAAAGCCACCATGTATGGATGCACAAGTTGTACCCTGCACAACTCTAGGGGAAGCCATTTATGTAGATAACCATGTGAATGGTGGCTTGATTAAATCTAATTTTGTGACTTCTATTCAGGAATAGGTCTCCAGGTAAGTTAAAACAAAATTTAGGACCTATATTTTTTTAAATGTTCCTGAGTCAACATAAATCAACAGATATGTATTAAGTCCACTATGATGAATTTTACTGGCTACACATGAAAAAAGTAAAATTTCTGCATTAGTAGAATAGAAAACCAGTTTAATTGCATGTAGAATTTTTAATCTATTTAAGAGAACAATTTGCAAGTACTTCAGGAGCATTCACTACAAACAGACAATTATTGTGCTGTCACATGTGGTCATTTTCAGATGTGATAGTGAATCTGGCCAGAGCTCCCTCTGCCTGGTTACACTGGAGTAGCTGTTCTTTGTACTTCAAAGTAATAAAGTGACATTTCTTTTCAAATACTGTACTACTCACCTCTGTCACCGATTTAGACTCACCTTTTTTTTTTTAACCTCACATCAGAATTAATAAGGTTTAAGTGCATCTGGAGGAGGGACCCACATATTTACAGCTTCATTTTAATGTATAAGAGAAGAAGATAAATTCAGACAGCAAACCAGTTCCAATGGCAAGTTTTTACTTACAAGTGCCATCTCTACTGAGTTTATCAGAGTCTCTTATTAAAAAAAAAAAAAATCTTGTCACCTGCTATCTGTAGGCATATATTAAAGGTATCTAAATGATGAAAGCACAAGTGATCTACATATGTTCATATATGCTGGAGAAGGACTTTTGACTCTACTCTTTAGTTACTTTTGTTTCCTTGGACCTAATAACCTTGCCTTGACTGTGCCCGATGACAATTGCTCAGTCATGCATTAGGATCAACTCAGGATGTATTTTGTAAGGGCAAAGCAACTCTGTGTACCATGAGAGGGCAGGTCAGACTCTTTCCTCATATATCCTTATCCAGGCCTACCAGTGAGCACACACTTGTACATAAACAGCCAGGAAAATTCAATCCCCCAACTTGTTTACACACAAACAGGCATTCAGATATTTGACCTGAGCTTATGTTGAAAGAATTCCCCTGCAGAAAAAGCACCCCCAACCCCACCATTGACATATTTGTGACATGGGAAATGCTGGAATTCTCAGAGTGCTAAGGTGCAGGCAAATGATTAACATGTCTCCATAAATCACTGCAGATTTAGGATTTAAATACATACAAAAATGGCAGGGACTCTTGGGTCTTCTATTTATAAATGCAGTTCTTCTTTTCTTTTCTTCTTTTGCTTCTCCCCCAACCCCTCCCCTTTGGATCAAAGAGAGATTCCAAGCAGACTGAAAAACAATGGTAAATGTTTGCATTGCTGAAATTCACGCTGGTGCCATAAGTGGATTTAAGGCGGACTGGGCTCTATAAACAAAATAAAAAGATGGCATCCAAATGAAAATATGTAAAAAAGATACTGGGGGGAAAATGCTTCAGAGAAGCAGTCTGGTTAGTTGTAAAATGACTTTAAATTAGGCTTTAAAAAGGATTGCTAAATCTTGACACATATATGAGCAGCTTATTATCATGCAATTGTGCAGTAGTTGCTTGATCTTGTTACTGATTCGTCACATATGAATAAATGATTAATTACCAGAAAGGCTAAAACAGAGTAGAGTGAGAGTACTGAAGCTCACACTGAAAGAGGGGCTTAAACACGTTTATTGCCCTTTAAGTGCATTTCATTAAGGCCAATTAAGGACTTTCATGTCTTATTAGAAAAATGAAGTAGATTTATGAGGTTTTCATAGGTTGTAAATGCTGGGGCTAGCAGATACAAAACTGAGTAGAAATGTGGTAGTTAAGAGCTAAGAAAATATATACAAATGCTCCCAGAAAGCAAATATTTAATGGCAGTAAAAAGCCGGTTCAACATGAAGGTGATCTTTAAATAAAAGAAAGGGCATAATTTTTATTTCCTCTCGTTTACTCACTGTAAACTTAGGGATTTGTGCATGGGAAAGGTTTCCCTCTGCAGTTCAGGAACCTACTTCGGGGGTGGGGAAAAAAGCAAAGCTAACCCTAAAATGACCTGACAGCCACCAAGTCTTTTGTCAAAACCAAAGTATACACCAATAAAAATGCTCTTTTAATTCTAGGGTGAGAAACACATTTCTGAAAGAGGGAAAGCTGGAAAGTAAATCCAGCACTGACATGGTTGTTAATAAACAAACAGCAAGCAAAATTCACTGGCGAGGGCCTAACTTCCCACTTTTCTGGTCCTGTCAGATGGTGTCAGAACATTAGCCCGACCAAATGGCTACTATACACCCTGTATTTCCTTGATTCATTTTCAAGGAAAATTACCATGACAGGTTAGCAAGCATGTTCTGTTGCCTTTTGGGAATGATTATCACCCCCACACCATTCTAGCCATAGGGTTTATCTATTTACTCAATATTCAGGCGGCTTCTTTACTGTTTCTCTCTGTCACTCAAACACACACACACACACACACAAATACATACACACACTACACACCACACACACACACACACACACACCCCATATATACACTACATACCACACATACCCACACACTCACCACACACACACAATACGCACACACACACCCATACACATATACATATACACAACCCATAAAAACACACATACACACTATGCACACACACCCCTACACACACACACACACCCACACACACACACACACACACACAGACTTAGATAATATTTCCTCAGGGGACTCATGCAGCTTTTTCAAATGCAGGAAAATGCATTTATGAATGTTGGGTAAAATGCACATTTTTACCTTGCACACCACTATGGAAAGCCTCAACTGTTTATCATATACCCTCTTGGATAAATAATTTAAAACCACATGAAACCTCTTCAAGAAAATATCAGCCGAAGATGTACAGTCACAACTTTTTAAGCTCAAATCTCTCCTTTAAAAAATGAATATTGGCAAGTCATTAGATTATGCCTTCTTGATTTAAAAAAAAAAAATACAAGAGAAGTGCTATACCACACATGAAAGATGTCCAAAACTCGCCAACAGTTTTGCAGCACGCACAGAATACTTCAAAATGAATGCCTTGGTTTTGCTTGTTTAAAACCTACTTACTGCCTCAGAAAAGACTGAACATGGAACTTTAGCACTTCTTCAAGAGCACTGACAAATTTTTCTGCTGAGAACCTTTAAAATGATATTATTAGAAGATCTAACAGCAGGAAATCAGATTATTGGAGCTGTTTCTGAAGAAAAGATGAAGAGGTGGAGGATGATATTTATAAAGGTAGAACTTATGAAACTGAAGGTAAAGTCCTATAGGCACAAATCTGCCAAAAATAACAACAAACACACAGAACAGCAAACAAAATATTAATTTCAATGTCTTTAGTGTAACATTATTTCGTTCTGTGAATTTGATTTTCCAAACAAATGACGGCCTGGACAGAGACCTAAAGCAACTAGCCCTGTATCTGTTCAGACTCTGCAAAGAATTTTATTGAACTGAAATGTGATGAGCATCTGTCCTTGGTGATTTATTCCAAACAGCGGAGATGTTATAAAATGAACACATTGCATCTCCTGCTATAAAAGAGAAACAAAATGATCTTTTAGTTAATATCCAATCAAACTTCAAGACACCTTATGGAGCACAAGGATTTCATGGGATCATTTCATTCCATCGCACCTTTCTCCAGAGCACTAAAATGGGATTAACTTAAGAATTTCTAAAATGCAGAGCTAAGTGTGTGTATCCAGTTTTTGGTTTTTCCAGATCAACAGATGCCACTTGATTTTTATTTTTATTTTGACAACCTAAAATGTAAGCCCAGGCTAGGGTGCTAATTACCAGTAAGTTCTTATTAAAGAACCAAGAGTGTTTTTTCAGAAAGTTCAATACCAATTTGGGCCTCGGGGTCACTGAGTTACAAATAGGAGTGGAAACTTTTCAAGTTCAGGATTGGATGCATTTTGTCAGGCACAATAGACTATTTCTGGGAGAATCGTTGCTAAAAAAGAAAGAGAAAAGAGGTTGGGTTTAAAAGCCTCCAAAAACTTCTGGTATGAGAGTTTTATTCCATAAAAGAATTCTCAGATGGCTTCTGTACAGATGAATCCCCAAATAGATTAATATCCATGAGATAACCACAGGGACATTAAAATTATAGCTCACATCCCAATATTTCCACAATAATGTACTTCGAAATTGTCAAATAAACAAGACAAGTTTTATCTAATGTAGCCAATTTATTTTTAAGGAGTTCATTAAAACTAGGAAATTAAACTTTCAAGTAGTGAAAAGATAATTTCTGTTTATAACTAACACAGAAAAAGGTCTCAAATTATTAGAGTTTAGAATAAAATGAAGTTTTAATATTAGGAAAAGAGAATAGTTTCTATTGAATCATAGAGCTAAATCTGTCAAACACAAAGAGCAGGAATGAGATAAAGACGGATTTAGCACATTCAAGCAGAGCTGGACAATTTCAAACTCAACATGCACTTATTTCTCCCTGAATTTTCTGGGTTGGTTGTCCATAAATCTTCATTGTAATGAACACGCTGCCAAGTCTTGCCCTTTCCTTCAGGCGGTTCAAATTCTAATGAAATTCTATCTATCTATAGATATTACTGGGCATACTTGACATACCTTGAACATACTGTCAGGCAGAGCTTTGTGGTGCCACCGTGGGTAGACAGTTTTGAAATAGAGGGGTGACTTTAAGGAAGCAGGCATAAATCTGATCAGTCATTGTAGAACTCAGACTACATTTGGAAAACCTACAGCTCCATTTTAAGGCAACTAGCAGTTTTCAGAGGTGGAAAGCTCTAGGCTGAAAGCAAAGGTCACAGACTTACCAGCCTGAAAGATTTCAATCACACATATGTTTTGGTAGGGTTGCACAGTGCTTTTAAAACTCGTAAACCATTATTGAAAAATCAGGAGTTTTTTGTTTTGTTTTTACCAACTTTCTGGCATCTTTTGAAAAACTGGAAAATCTGAAACAGTGGTCCCAAGCTCCCTATGGCAATGGCCAGCTCCTTCTCTAGCATCCAAGCCCTCCTTTCAGTCTCTAGCATCTTATTATGGCCTGCTTCTCACAGGTCTGACCCTTGAGTTTGGACCCTAGGCTTACGGTCTCGAAGCCCTTTCTTCAAATCCCTTAAAACCCTCATGAATCTTAGTTAAATAACCTGCTAACCAGAAATAAATAAGAAATGAGAGATGCCTTGTTTAGAAACTATGTGAGTTACCTAAAAGTTGATTACAAAATAAAATTCTGAAGATTGACTTATCACATTTTTAACCCTTTATGCTAGAGATCAGAGAACTATGACCCACGGATATGCCAAATCCTGCTGCTGTCCAGTTTTATAAATAAAGTTTTATTGGAACACAGCCATGTTTAACTGTATATTGTATGTGGGTGCTTCACATTATAATCCTTAGAGACCACATGACCTGCAAAGTCTAAATATTTACTATCTGTCCTTTTGCAGAAAAAATGTACCAGCCCTTTCTTTAACTTCTAGACTTAAAGATGGGATCGCATTTCTAGAGCCAATGAATGAAGCTATAGCTCTGCTTAATGACTACTGCCCCTTCCCAGGGTGCTTTGCATCTGCTAAGGCCACCTGAATGAGTCAACTGTTTATTTTCTGTGTTGACATGGCCACATTTCCAAATTCAGAGAGTATCCATTTAATGGAGTTATTTCCCTAACACCTATATACCATAGGTTTGAAATTCCCTTTCTTGGCCACCTCAGAAGATACCTATTTTGATGGTAACTTATGAACTGGCTATATAGATATCTCAGCTTAACTTTCTAAAATAATACATTCAGGGGGAATAAACCTGAAATCTATCCTGCCCACGGTTTCACTTAGCAGTTTTAGTCATTGTGCGCCCTGTCTGGCATCAAGTTATATGTAGTCCAAAGTGTATCCACAGAACAGTTTTTTCTGCCCCATTAGAAGCAATATACTCAATAAATCTGAGGGTCAACCAATGAGATAAAAATGATGCAGCTCTAAAGATTGATGAGTGGTATTCTTCTTGCCCTAGCATATGGAAAACCTTAACACTAGCCAACATCTATTTAGGTCTAATTCTGTGTCATACTTTGTGCCCTAATTTGTCATGGAACACTGACAGTACCCCCATGAGATAGGTACTGTTATCCTCCCATTTTATAGAGGAACAAACTGAGAGTTTACTGAAGGTCAGGAAGTTAACAAAGAGCAGAACTGAGACTAGAATTCAGGCATGTCTGACTTGGCTTTCATTGAGGTTTCATGAAGCTGGAGAGATCGCCATTGGGACAAAATCCTTTTCCAGCTGCAGAAATTGAGCAATGAATAAACATTTATCTCGACAGAATGACAGATTTGTGATTTCAGTCTGAAATTGCTCAAATTCCTAATAGGTCATTTAAGACATTGTGCTGTGTAAAGCAAAGCACCTTCTATTTTGCTGTAATTCATCTGTTCTCTTTGAACTGTATCTATAATTCTGATGCACAATAGCCAGACATGAGGGGCAAATACCTACTAAAGATTCTAGAGTATAAACAAATGTCAGAAGCCTCTCAGATGTAAAGATATTCCAGGGGTATTTCTGAATTGCCTTTGTTTATACTTAGCTTACCTTCTAGTTGGTGAAGTTCTCAAGTTGATTTTCACTTCCTAGGTAAGCATGAGGCTTCCTGTTACCAGCAGAACTATTCCTGCACCCCATCAGGGGGCAATCAACTTTATTGGCTTCCTTCTCCTACCCTCTCCACCTCTACTCGCAGAATATGGCCCATATTCTTCCCCCACTGAGGAAGTTTGGACCCTAGGCTTACAGTCTCTCAGACTATTTGTTGACAAATACTATAAATATGTTACTACCTCTTGTGACCTGGAGAACTTCCCCTTACCTTTTGTAAGTCAGAAGTCTCTGGATAAGAATGTGGGGGCAGAAAGAGGAATTAAAAAAGAAAGAAGAACCTTCTGGAATTTCTCATGTTGCTGGGGTTGTTTTATATTTGTTTGTTTGTTTGCTTGACTTAATTCAGAAGCTTTCCTCGCAATAAGAAAAACAAGAATTTGTGTTTGAATTGCAAGCTCTTGTGTTTCATTTCACATCTTCCTACCTGCAAAAAAATGTTCCCATTGCACAAGTTTTCTTGCTAACAATGCCTGGTAATTTGAGAGAAAACCCCCTTTTTAGCGACAAGCAGGCACATCTTCTGAGCAGGCATCCGGGGAGGAATGTGTCATAAAGGCACATTCCTCATAATCAAGGATAATGCAAAAGGGAAACAGTGATCGAACATCTATGAGAGCCAACAGAAGCCTAATCCTGAGCCCAGCTCTGCAGACGGGGACACAGGCTGCTGCAAAGCCAGGGCAGATGCCAGGGAAGGGACTAGCCACAAATGGAACAGAAGTCCAGTCCAGAGCTTGGCATCTGGGTTCCTCAGCTGCCAGCCTTGCCTCACGAGTAGCCACAATGTTTGGCTCCTGTGCAGAAAACAACAGAGGATGAGGCTAAAGAGGTCCATGCTCTGTCCTGCCAGCAACAGGATGAGGCAGTGCCAAGAGAAGACTGCAGTGCCACACGGGTGCCAATGTGCCTTGGAACGGCTTTTATATTTTCCAAAGGGACAACAGAATTCCTGCAAAAAGAAAAGGCCGGATCCAACACTCAGAACAATTTTTCCCATTTTCCACTCAAAAAAAAAAAAAAAAAAAAAAAAACCCCTGCTATTCCTGTCCACAGTCCATTTTTTCACAAGGTTAACATGGCTAGGTCTCTTTCTGCTTCTCTATGTCCCATATCCTGACATTAAAACCAAGCTGGCAATTTGTTTCACACACATTACTAAACTTCTGATTATAACTTCCCTATTATTATTTGCTTTCATTTAGTTTCCAGAAAAAAAAAATCATCAATAGAATGCATGGAATGGGGTGGGGGAGCAGAAGGTAATGAAATAGCCTGAGATATCATACTGGTTATGAGTTGAGTAAGCCATTCCAACCCCGGGGATTTGCAGTAGACTTTCAAAGACCCAGACTTCTCTTTATAAGGCAGTATTGTGGTTGTTCATCTGGGAAGGCTGTGACAAAACAGAGGAAGTGAAACGCCAGCATAAGTGAAATCCACTACCTAGATATCGTGATTTCTTGAAACACCAGAGATCAGAAATAAGAGTAGAATCCCTTTGTCAATTCACATTAGATGAATGAAGAGGGAGGAAGAAGGAAATAAAGAAGCCATGGAGGACACAGAGACCCTTCCCTGTGGTGGGGGCTCCTCTTGCGCTACCCAAATTAATGCTCAGACTTGTCAACCAGAAAAACTCAAGCACAGTTTATTTTTGGTAAGAAAATACAAAATCTCTTCTCCTCATGGAGATCTCGATTTTGTCACTTCATTCCATGTCTTGCAGAAAATGGGTAAATTTGAGAATGTTATATGTAAGCCTTTCAAGATAAATAGTAAGGACATTTTACTTACTAATGTTACTAGGCTCTCATTTTCCTGTTAAAAATCCAAATTAGTAAATACTAGGGTCAAACATTAACATCTTCTTAATTATTCTCACATGACCTCCTCTGTTCTAAAGTTTCTTTAGCAGAATACCTGAATGATTGAGAAATAAAACAGGCACAGGCCTTCAGCATTCTAAGTGCAATTCTTACATAATTTGGGGGAAAAAGGCTTCTCAAGATAACTGTAACTATCTCACTATTCACTACTATGGAGCAAATACCACACTCCACTCATGACTCTAATTCTATTATTTTTCTTCTAATCACAATGCTTTTGCTTGAATTACCCCTTCTTTTTAGGTTAACTTTCTTCATCAACATTCTTTTCAAGGCTTTGCTTAAGTTAGGAAACTTTACAAGGACCTTTCTTTTTCTCCAGATCGTTCATCATTTACGGTCTCTACCACAGATCTCCAGATCAATTATACAGCCTTGTAATTCAGTAGTTGTCATGTAAGGATGGTGGTCATCTTGAAGGAAGGAAGGGGTCATGAATTCTAGTTTTCTTTATCATGGGCTGGACCCATAATAATAGTGTGACATTTTAGAAAAAATTACTTGCTTTTCAAATTAAAATTTACCTCCATAAGGATCTTAATCTTTATATGGATGATTTAAAAAATAAAGCTTTGACAAGACAAGCTTTACATCTCTGTCAAAAATTAATATTTTTATGGTGAGTTAATATCATTTATGGGGCACCAACTATGAATACAGAAGGCTAGGGTTCAAAGAAGAGGGACCCTATGGTCAAAGGAGGTGAAGTCTAGAGCAATGAGCACAATAACAAACACTTGTGACTTGGTCCCACATGTTTACTGTGAAGAAAGGACACAAGCACCTCATTGGGTGGGTTGTCATCACAGCTTCTGGAATCTCTCCCAAATATTAGTTCATAGTTCACTAATAGGATTTTTAATCTTTTAATAGCATACTAAATTCATTTAAACAGCATGTTCGAGAAAAAATGCTTTGAAATGTTTTTGGGGGAGTTCCCAGAGCCACCTGAAAGTGTTACGTTAGTATCAAAGAAAGAAAAAAAAAGAAAATCAACATCAAATGCTAATTTAATGCCTGTCTTGTCTGGGGGAGTAGGCCTCTTAAATGTTTAAGGAGTTTTTATTTTATTTTAATAAGAACATTATTTTAAAAATCAACACCAGTCTGCCAACTGAAAGGCTACCACGTAAAACAAAGAGAATAAAAGAGAAACAGAAATTGGTTTAAGGACTTTCAACAATACCAACAGAAAGAAGATTTATTCAGAGATGATATATCAATGACATTTTGTGTCAGATGTCAACATGTCAAAAACAATTGTTTTGTTGCAATAATGAAATAACATCCCTTACTTTGTTTCTTCATAAATGCATATACCATGTAAAACAAGCACTTTTAAACTGTGCCATTCTGCTTACAAACAATATTTACTCTTCTGATGTAGTTTGGATACCTGATCTTAGATGTTAAAGGCCAGACAGTCTTTAACTGCCCATAGAAGCATAGCCAGTTGCTAGGTGGAAAGGGACCTTTAGCTGAATATTGCTCACTCTTCTTTTCTTACCTCAACTGTCTCCTCACACCAGTCCTAACCACAACCCTAGCCCACCACTTAGTGGTAGAGACATCTGTTTCACAACAGTTAAAGATAAGACGGCTCTTTTTAAAATGTACAGTCTACTAACGTGCTAAGGCATTGCCACTCATAGTTCTTATGCATCCTTCTGTTCTTTTGCAAGACATTTGTTGGAGGTTGAGTAGACACAGCCAAAATGGCAACTGAAAGGACCAGTGTGGGGAAACCCATTAAATGTAGCCAAAACAGGGTGCCTATTTCAATTCATAAGATACCTCTTTTCCTCACTGATCACTTTAGTCTTTTGCACAGGCCTTTTTCGTGAGTGAATATGAAATTCATATATGTACTTTCACCAAGAAACAAAATGGGGCTTTAATGAAGAAAAAGTTTTCTGGCTTTTCAAATTGGCCCAGTGTGGATTTTAGCTCTCTGTGTATCACAAGAAATAAAGCTGTAGGCAAGACAAAGATGTTCACACCTCTGCCAAAAATTAATATATTTTTAAATGGTAAATTATCATCAAAAGTTTTATACATATTAGTGATGGTCTGACCTCCAACTGTTCACAGTCATGTCCAATCCACACACACAGAAGGAGAAAATCTGTCTACTATGAATGTTCGATTTGTTCAGTTCCCTGCCATGTCTTTTCAGCTGCTAAAGCTGCTCTGTGAACAGATAATGACTTTAATGGGAAAGGAAAACCAACAGGAATAACCACTTTAATTTTTGGAGGTGATAATTTGTAACTTAGATATGCCTTGCCATCATGTTTACTAGGGGGTGTGTGTATATATATATATATATATATATGTATGTATGTATGTGTGTGTGTGTGTGTGTGTGTACAATTTTAAAGCAACAACCCACTTCCAGAAGTTGATGGTGTTCCAAAATAGTCTTCTGTTATTTTGAAAGCAGTATCTGCCATATTAGAGAGGAAATCTTCCAACTCCACTGAACAAACATTTACTGAATACCTACTATGTGCTAGGTTTGTGTGTGTTGAGGGTTTGTGTGTATGTGTGTTTGTGTGTGTGTGTGTGTTGAGGGTTTGTGTGTGTTGAGATGGTGACAGGAAGTTGCAAAAACAACATAATGAGTTTGGTGAAATTCAGCTGAGAACCTAAAAAAATGACACCCAATCCAGTTTCATACACAAAATACAGGACAAGTAGAAACTATCCTGAAATCTATCAAAGTGCAAGCCAAGGCTAAGTTATCAATGAGAAGCTGGCCATTCCATCACCTTTTTATATGTTCTTTCTCTAGGAAATCCTTTTTATTGCAACAGAAAGAGCAAAAAGACTTCAGATAGGAAAGATGGAGGTCCGAAGTCACATTCAGTCCCATGATAATTGTAACCCCAGTGAAGACAAAAAGGGACAATTAACCAAGGGAACCTCCCTATCCCCCAAGAAGAGTCAAAACAACAGGGTAAGTCCTTTACAGAAGCCAGGTTAAAATATTCACATTTAAGTCCTATAAAATCTTTAACTTACACATGACTCGGTCTTGGAAATTGTGAAGGGTTTCTCCTCTGAACAGAATTTTTGTTATCACAAAATGTGTACATTAGAAAAACAACTCAATAGCCCTTGTTTTAGACTTACATTTTTAGAAATTTCAAAAATTATGCATTTGCAGGAGTGTATGAAAGATGTCACTCACCATGTGCATGTGGCTCCAGGATGCCAGCCTTTTGGTTCTCCTAGGTCACTGGCGGTGACTCCATCTTTTTACTTGTTCCTCCCCCTCTCCCTGTTGGAGTCTTCCAGTGCTTAGTCCTTGGTCTTCTTCTCTTCTCTACATACATTCATTCTCTAAATTTTAAATACCACCTTTATGCTAACTATTCCCAAATTTGTACCTCCTCCCCAGCGCCCTGTTCTGAACTCCAACTGCCTACTCAATATTATCACTTGTATCTTTAAATTTGACAGGTCCAAAATTCTTGCTTTTCCCCCAAACCTACCTCACCCATGGTCTTTCTATAAACTGGTAACAACTCCATCCCTCTAGTTGTTGGTAACAAAACTGATGCCTCGCTTTCTTTCAGAAGCCATGTCTGTACTGTTAGCAAATCCTGCTGGCTCAATCTTCAAAATCTTTCTGGAATGCAGTCACTTCTCATCACCTCTACTACTACTAGACTTAATCGAAATAATCAATAACCCAGGTTATTGTAACTGCCTCTTCATAGGTTTCTCTACTTCTATCCTTGCCCCATGTCTATCCTCAACACAGCAGCCAGAGAAATCCTTTTAGAATCAAGTCAGATTGTGTCACTCTTCAGCTCAGAATTCTCCAGTGGCTCCCACTTCACTCACAGGAAAAACCTAAATCCTTATAATAGCCTACAAGGCTTTATAATCTGGTCTCCAGCTGCCTCCCTAAATTCATCCCCCTCTCGCCCTCTCACTTTACTCCCATCACTTGGACTCCTTAGGACCTTAGCACATGCTGTTCCCTCTGTCTTAAATGTTTTTTTCCCAGACATCCACCCAGCTTTCATATCACTTTCTCAGTGAAGCCTAATCTATTCTACTCAAAATTGCAAACTGTCCCTCCCCACTATTTCACTTTACTTTTCTTTTTCCATTGCCATATGACCTTTCACCATATTCTATAATTTATTTATGTGGTATGCTTATTATTTAATGTCTATCCACCCCTTTAGAATATAAGAAGTGCGAGGCAGGAATCTTTATTTGTTCATTTCATTTATGTATCCTCAGCACCTAGAACAGTGTCTGGCTCATAGCAGGTGTTCAATACATATTGTTTTAATGAATTTCATGGGATAAATGTATATTGAATTCTTAAACTCTCTAGGCATTGGTCATATATTAATATATCATCTCCCTGTTCTTTGGAGCTAATATCTTAGAAGTGAGAGATAATGAACAAGTAAACTAATAAATAAGATAATATCAGATGGCAGTAACTACTGTGGAAAACAAGTCACGTGCTGTGAAAGTTGTGGATGGGCAACTTCAGATGGAATAGTCAAGGAGGTCTTCTCTCAAAAAGTGGCATTTGTGTTGAAATATGAATGATAGACGGAACCAAGCCACAAAGATTTTGGAAAATAACATTTTAGGCGTAGGAGACAGGTCAATAAAAGATCTAAGGCAAGGATATGATCAGCCTATGAAGGAATAGAAGAGAGACAATGTGGATGATGAAAGTCAGTGTGGAGGGTAGGTGGAAGGTGAGTTTGAAGAGGTAGGCACAGCCAGATCACATAGGCCTTGCGTGCCATGCTAAAGAGATTAATTTTATTCTATGTATAACATGATCTGATTGATACTGTAAACATATTATTCCACTTACTTTGTGGAGAATGGATTGAGGAAGGAAAAGAGTGGAAAGAGACACTGATTAAGAATCTATTGCCAGATGGGAGTCTTCCACTTCTGGCGAGATGATGGCTTAAATATTCTAGGGGAAAAAGATGGTTCATTGCAAAACACCTTCTGCTGAATATAGTACAATTAACTTGTTTTTAAATACATTACTGAGCTCACAGAAAATAAAGGGAAATCGCTGGGACAAAAATAAAATAAGATTTCACAGGGAATTGAAATCAGAGTGCTAAGAAAACTTGGTAATCAAGATAGTCCTGGGGGGTAAAAGTCAGCATGTGAACCTAGAGATGTGGAAAGTAATGGTCTCCACCAAAATGAAAGACTAGGCCACAAGCCTGCACAATGTAAATAGGCTGAATTCAAACCCCTACATAATAATGGGACCCTAAGGAGGCCACAATCTCAATGAGAGGATGGTCTAGAAAAAAAGATCTACTTGCCTGCCCCAAAGGAAATCATTAGAAAAAGCTGTCTGACCCAATCTTGGCTCTGGATATAAGAATAATTACAGTATAAATAATATAATAGTCTCCCTAAAATTTGTATCAAACTATCTTCAGATGAGCCTCAGATTAAAATTTATATTATCTGTACAATTAAGGAAATCTCAAACTGAGAAAACAAAGTCAACATAATGACCTATACATTTACAAATATTGAAGTAAAACTGCAAAATGACAATATAGAGAGAATATCTTAAAAGCATCCAGAGAGAAAAGACAAAACACTGGTATAGGTCATTGCATTGATCAGAATCATAAGAAAGATACTGATTAAATTTAGACTTTGGAAACTTGGTTAAAATTTAAAGGCTGATCATTAACCAAAAAGAAATGGAATATAAATTCTAAACTAATAGAGGGAAAAATTAGATTAAGAAAAAAATTTAAATCAACAAGAAGAAAAATCAAATCTATGGGAAAAACAGGATAAATTTAAAAACAGAATGAAAACAAATAAAAACAAAAAAAATGCTGTCATCAATGAAACTACAATAAATTAAACTGAAAATTTTTAAAAAATTAGCTCTATGTTGTTTACAAGATATATACCTACATACACAGAAATGGAAAAGTGGACAATAAAACCATACAGAAATATGGCAGACAAGTGCTGAGCAAAAGAAAGATAGCCAATATTAATATATCACACAGTCCTTAGGGCAAGAAAGCATTATTAGGGATAAATAATTGACATACAGAAAAAGAGAGACAGACAGACAGAGACAGAGACAAGAGTACGTCTGAGATAAACATATCCTAGACCAGAAAGGGAAAACAATTAAAAAATTTATTGTACCAAATAAAATAGCTTTGAAATACATAAGATTACAGGAAGAAATTAACAAATTCACCATTCTAATAGGAGATTTTTAAAATTTACCTTACTAATTAAAAGCTCAAAATTAGTCGAAATATAGATTTGTATAGCAAAATTAACAGTCTTGATTTAATGAACATTTAAAGAACCTTGCTCCAAACAATTAAAGAATGTTATTTTCTTAAACATATATAAAGCATTTACAAAAATTCACCACGTATCAGGGCACAAAGTATTAATAAATTTCAAAAAAAAATATGTATCTCATATTCCATACTCCCTCATCAAAATGCAATATCATTTAAAATATATTAAAAGAATAACTTTTAAGATATTACATATTAACATTTAAAATGTACTCCAAATGCTCAGAGATTAGAGAAAAATAAACTATAAATTTAAAACACAAGTCAAAATAAATGGAATCAGAGCCATTTTTAAGGTCTATGGCAGAAAAGCAGAACGACTGAAATTTGAAAAGTGTCTAAAATAAAAATTAGAAATACAAAAACTATGAATTAATGTTAATGAAGTAGAAGAAAGAAAAAATTTTAATAATATAATCATTAAAATGAGATATAATAGTAAACAACAAAAGGAGAAGTTGATTTTTAAAAATACTAATAAAATAGTCAAATTTATGGTGAGATTGCCCAAGAAAAAAGAAGCACAAATAAAAAATACAATATATGAAAATGGGTTTACAAATTCAGACACAGAAAATTTTTAAAAATCAGAATATCCTGAACAATATTAGGCCAATAAACAAAAACTTAAATGAAGTGAACAAATTCCATTACAAATAGACAATTTAATAAAATCGACTCAAGAAGAAACAGAAAATTTCAATAATCTAGTTAACATTTTTAAACACCGTAATTAAAAATTCTTCCACCAAAACCCACCAAGTTCAGATTGTTGTATAGGTGAACTGTCCTACATTTTCAGGGAGCAAAACTGTTAAGTTTATACAGTGAATACAAAAAGAAAGGGATTGCTGGCAAGAAAATGTGGCACATATTCACCATGGAATATTATGCATCTATAAGAAAGAATGAGTTCATGTCCTTTGCAGGGACATGGATGAAGCTGGAAACCATCATTTTCAGCAAACTAACACAGGAACAGAACACCAATCACCACATGTTCTCACTCATAAGTGGGAGTTGAACAATGAGACACATGGACACAGGGAAGAGAACATCACACACCAGGGCCTGTCGGACGGTGGAGGGCTAGGGGAGGGATAGAATTAGGAGAAATGCCTAATGTAGATGACAGTGGAATGGATGCAGCAAACCACCATGGCACGTGTACACCTATGTAACAAACCTGCAGCTTCTGTACATGTACCTCAGAACTTAAAGTATAATAATAATAATAAAGGAACATTTCGCAACTCATTTTATGGAGGTAGTATAATTTTGATACTGAAATTATACAAGGTCCTAATAGAAAAGGAAAATGCAGGCCAATATCACTCACAAATATGGATACAAAATTTTTAAAATATTAACAAACTGAATCCAGATCTATAATTTTTTGAAAGTAATGCATCTTAATCAAGTTAGGTTTATTCCAGGAATGCAAGTCTGATTAGTTATAGAAAGTCACATAATTGGCTGGACGCGTTGGCTCACGCCTCTAATCCTGGCACTTTGGGAGGCTGAGACGGGCGGATCACGAGGTCAGGAGATCAAGACCACCCTGGCCAACATAGTGAAACCCTGTCTCTACTGAAAATACAAAAAAATTAGCTGGTCATGGCGGCGCACGCCTGTAATCCCAGCTACTCAAGACGCTGAGGCAGGCGAATTGCATGAACCCAGGAGACGGAGATTGCAGTGAGCCAAGATTGCACTACTGCACTCCAGTGTGAGACTCTATCTCAAAAAAAAAAAAAAAAAGAAAGAAAGAAAGTCACATAATTAATTTACCACAACAAAAAATAAAAGATAAAAATATATGATAATTTTAATGGGTACAAAAATTTCAACAAAATTTAAAAACTGTTCATGATAAAAATAGCAACTCAGAAAATCAAGGTAACTTCATTAAGCAGAAAAAGTGTCTACAAAAAATCTACAGTACACATAACATGCAAAATATTAGAATTTCTTTTTTTTTTTTTTTTTTTTTTGAGACAGGGTTTCACTCGGTCACCTGGCTGAAGTACAGTGGCTCAGTCATTGCTCACTTCAGCCTGAGATGCCTGGGCTCAAGCAATCCTCCTATCTTAGCTTCCTAAGCAGCACTACTGGTGTATGCTACTATGCTTTGCTATTTTCTTTTTTTTATTATTAATTTAGAGATGGGGTCACACTAGGTTACCCAGGCTGGTCTTGAATTCATAGCCTCAAGCAATACTCCTGCCCTGGCATTTCAAAGCAATGGTTATCTAGGATTATAGGCATGAGCCACCATGCCCAACCTAGAATCATTGTCTTTAAAAATAGAAAAAGAAAATCCTCTATGGTGGTTCTAGTCAGCAAAGTATGAAAACATTAATATTTTAATTTAATAAATGATACAAGTTTAGAAATCAGGAAGAGAAACTATAGTAATTAGCATATCATAGGATTTTTTACATAGAAAACTCAAATCTACAAGCAAATTATTTTTAAAGCAAAGTTTAATCAAGATAAAAATCTTAATATACAAAAATTAATTGCATCTCTATAAACCAGCAACAAACATAAAATGTAATTTTTAAAAGATCATTTATATACTAAGATATTTACAGATAAAATAATATATCTTAGATTTGCTTCAAAATAATATGGGATAAAAGAAGGGTTAGAAGTACAGATGAAACAAGATAGGCCATATAATGATAATTGTTAAAGCTGGTTGATGAATAAACCAAGTTCATTACACTATTCTCTCTATATTGGTATACTTGAAATTTTCCACAATAAAAATTTTTCAAAGATAATGCACATACTAGAAGAAAACATGGGTTAAATTCTTTGTAACCTGAAGTGGGAAAAACTTTTCAATTTGCCCACATAAAACAACAATAACAAAAACATGCATAGCAAAAATAAGGAAAAAAAACAGAAAGCACCATAAGTACAGTGAAAATATATATTTCAAACTTGACAAAAAGAATTTGTAAAAAATCACAGACAAAGGGAAAATACCTTAACATACAAAAAGCTCCTCCTAAAAGTTGAGAAGACTAATAATTCACAAGAAAAATAAGTACAAAATGTAAACAGGCAGGTCACTGAAATAAAAAGATGTTCAACCTTGCTTATAATAAGAAAAATGCAAAATAAAACTACTATGAAAATCCATTTCTTACCCATCAGACTGGGGAAAAAACAGATTATGACGACATGAACTGTTAGTAATGCCATGGGAAAACGGGCAGTTTCCTATAACAGTGGTGGAAACACACACACACAAAATGCCCCCATAGAGCTGGGTACAGTGGCTCATGCTTGTAATCCCAGCACTTTGGGAAGCCGAGGTGGGCAGATCATGAGGTCAAGAGATCGAGACCAGCCTGGCCAACATGGTGAAACCCCGTCCCTACTAAAAATACAAAAATTAGCTGGGTGTCATGGCTCATGCCTGTAGTCCCAGCTACTTGGGAGGCTGAGGCAGGAGAATCACTTGAACTCAGGAAGCAGAGGTTGCAGTGAGCCACGATCATACCACTGCACTCCAGCCTGGCGACAGAGTGAGACTCCATCTCAAAAAAAAAAAAAAAAAAAAAAAAAAAAATGCCCCATAGGATAAATTTAGCAGTATTTAGTGAAATAACGTATGCATATTTAACCCAGCAGTGCCACTTCTAGAACTCTAGTCCCAAGATACAATGAGAAAATGTAAATAACATAGGCACAGAGTTATTCTTTGTGATATTATTTCCAATAGCAAAAGACTGGAAACCACCCAAATTCCATTATTGGAAACTGATTGGATAAACTATGGTAAATCTACACAACACAATATAATACAGTTGTAAAAAGGAATAAGCTGTAAAAAAGGAATAAGCTATCATGTGTAAGTGTTGATATGGGATTATATCCATATATATTACTGAAAAATATGCAAAAAATTATTTATGGTTTATTATATGCTACTTTAAGACTTTATTGTTATTTTATTTTTACTCTAAACATACCATTGTGCAAAAGAGAGAAAGGTAAATAAACTTTTTATATTGCTAACTTTTATATTTTTGAAAAGAAACATTTGAAGGGCAAATTTAAAGCTAATCTTGAAAAATGGTTACCTATGATGGAGATAGGAAGGACATGGAGGGAATAGGGACAGAAACTAGAATTCTGTGAATATATCTGGTTATATACTTTTGATTTCAGAACTATATAAATTAAAAAACAAAATTGTACCAAAAAGAAACAATTACAGCCTCAAAATTGAAGACAAACTGAAAGAAATGAATCCAAGTAAATATCAAGTTGGTGACATAACTACTCACAGAAAACTTTTACTTCAATTAACTCTAAAGTCAAAGTACTCTGAGTGTCTCCTCCCTAGTAGGATATATTCTAAAAATGATAAGAATCACAAATAAATATTAAGTTGCATTCAGTAGTCTTATTGCAAATTGTAATACTGGTTTTGTTATTTTGAAGTGATTAATATCATATTGTAGAATAAAGCAAACAATTTTGCCCTTATGAACCAATTTTTTTATGTAAGAAAAAGGTATATAATAAAAATTAAATTAAAACTCCATAAATGAAATTTAGGTTAGAAAAACCTCAATATTTTTTTCTCTTCCAAAAATACATCTATTTCCTAGTTCTGTCCACATTAAAGACTTAGAAACAATGGCAACCCGAAAGCTGTGAGCAAACACCCCCAACACCCAAAATTAAGACTTCTAAATATCAGTTGCCACAGAAGAAATTAGGGCATTTTAGAGAAATTACTGGTTTAAACCTTGGGGCAGGAAAAGTATAATACAAGATAACTTGGGACGTCTTTTGTGTCAGAAAGAAAGGTGTAAAAGTCTAATGAAGTCATCTCAAAAGGATACAGTAGCCAGCTTGAAAGGGCCCCACTGGACTAAGATGATACAATTTGAGCAACAAAAAGAATAATGACCACAATAGTTGAAAAATATCAAATATATAAAAATTCATAATTCATATTAATAGAAACTCATAAGTCACCACTGAAAGTTCTAAGATACCTACTAATTACTCTGAACATTAATTAATAATGAATCATTTATTCTTCCATTTCAAATAAATAGTATTTTCAGAGTAACGAAATAACTAATAAACGGAGAACTTCTTATAAAAAGAATACAGAAGGAATGATAGAATTACATAATCACTATGTTTACACTGCTTAATGAAATAATAGAACAAGACAATAATCATCAATGATTGCTGTGCAGATGATTCGCCATCAGTCCCTCAGCTCTGTTATCCACCCTTTCCTGGATTGCTCTATGCCCCGGGAATCTGATCTCAACAGTCAGCAGCCTCACATAGATCCCTGTCCAGATGGGATCAGCCAGAAGGAAGTACTGGCAGAGGATGGAGGGTGGGAGGAAAGATGAGTGCTACTCCTTTCAGTCCAGGGCAAGATTAGTGCTGTGCTGCTTTTCCCTTCGACCGCAGCTCCCTTCAGGTGGCCCATCTCCCACACTCCAGCTGTTACCTGGTAACAAACTTCTCTCCCTTTACCTCTTCGAGCTTAGTGATAGTAGCAGCCCCTGAGGTAGACATACATATAAAGAGCCTGTATCCAATCCAATTGAGCTTCTAGATCTAACTCCCAGTTTACAGGAAATGTGGGTCATAGAGGAAGACTTAGATGGTCCAACGAGGAAGCAAACAGCCAAATTCAAACTGTAGGACATACTATACAGGACAAATAACCCGGATGCTTCAATAAAACAATTAAAACATGAGAGGATGTATAAAAATAAAAAACTTGAGGGCAAGCAACCAAAGGCAACATGTAGACTTTGTTTTAATTGTCATTCAAACAAACTAGCCACGTTGAAGACAATCAAGGAAATTTCAACGTTGACTTGTTATTAAATGATATAAAAGAACTACTAATTTTGTTAGGTATGACAATTACATGGTTGTTAGGATTTTTTTAAATCCTTATTAGCTAGACATGAATGCTGAAGTATCTGTATGTACAATAATATAATGTCTGGAATTTGCTTTAAAATATTCCAGGAAAAAAAAATAGAGATGGTAAATGAGACAAGATTGGCATAATTATTATTATTGCATATTAAAAACATAAATTAAGGTACCACATTCAATGGCAAGGAAAATGCATAAAATCATACAAATAAATTTCACAATAGATGTAAAAGACCTTGATGGAGAAAATTATAAAATTTTAAAAGCATAAAAAGGCCTAAGTAAATAACATGTAAGTAGACAGGTAGTATTGATATAATCAATATAATAAAGCCCAGATGTATCTAAAAAGTCAATGCAATTCTAATCAAAATCCAAACAGGGATTTTCAAAGAACTTAATCTGCCAATTTAAAAATGTATATGGAAGATCAAAGGACGAAAAATAGTAAACATGCCTGAGAAACAAGGTGAAAGAAATAGCCCTATGAGGACAGATACATTAAATTCATAGTAATTAATATAGTTTAGGTGTAGGGATAGAAATAGATACCAACTACACAGTCAGAGAGCCCAAGTCAGACTCAAGCATACATGGAAACTTGATTTATGTGACAGTTGGCATTGCATATCAAAGAATAATAATAAACTGTGGCTATCCATGAAGAAAAAGAATAAAATGAGATTCTTACTTTTGCTATACACACACACACACATACACACACACACAAATCATTTCTGAAATGAACGAAACTTAAAAGTAAAAGCAAAACTTTAAAGCATTTAGAAAAAATATATATGCTATCTAAATGACCTTAAAGTTGGGAAAGATTTCTTTAAACATATATGAAAATCACAATCATAAAGCAAAAGATTAATAAATTTGGCTCCATTAAAATGAAGAACTTCTGTTCATCAAATGATACCATAAGGAGAATAAATATAATTCACAAATTGGAAGAAGATATTTGTCTCATATATAAAACAGAAAAAGATCAGTATCCAAAATATATAAAGAATCCTTATTAATCACTAAAAATAAAAAGTTAAAAGTGAACAAAAGTATTAATCAGAATAGTCTAGGTTATGTTGGAACAACAAATAAACCTAAAAATCTCAATGGATTAAATCTTACAAAAATGTCTTTCTTGCTCACTCATTGTCTACTGCAGGTTAAGTGACTCCTCAGGGCAGCTGTCCTTTACTAGATTCAGCAATTCAAGCTATTTCAATCTTATAGCTCCATCATCTCAACATAAGCCTCCATGGTCATTGTGTCAGGAGAAAAGAGGGTTCAGATGTCACGTAACAACTCTTAAATGCTCTAGTTAGTCTCATAGCTTATAGATCAGAACAATCCTTATGACCCCACCTAATAGTAGGGAGCCTGGGAAGTTTGAGGAATCACATAGATAACGATGAGCAGAAATTCCTCCGGGATAGACATAAACAGAAATTTCATGGAAGGGGAAACACAAATGGCCAAAGAAATATATGGGAAAGTGTTCAAATGTAATAAGAGAAGCAAAGAAAATAAAATACCATTAGGTATTCCCCCAAATTGGCTAATATTGAATAGTCTGATACCACGTATTGCTGACAAGAGTATCAAGCAACAAATTGTCAGGTACTGCTGATAGAAGTGCAAATCAGGGACTGGGTATGGTGGCTCATACCAGTGCTTTGGGAGGACAAGGGACGGGCATTAAAACTCTGTCTCACAAAAAATAAAATAAAATAAAAATTAGCCAGGCATAGTAGTTTGTGCCTGTAGTTCTAGCTACTTGGGAGGCTGAGGTGGGAGGATGGCTTGAACCCAGAAGTTCAAGGCTGCAGTAAGCTATGATTGCACCACTGCACTCCAGCCTGGGTGACAGAGCAAGAGACCCTATCAAGAAAAAAAAAAGAAAGTAAGTAAGAAAAAAGAAGGAAGGAAAGAAGGAAGGAAGGAAGGAGGGAGGGAAGGAAGGGAAGGCAAAAAGAAAAGAGACATGTCTAAAATCATCTTTTAAGTTAGAAATTCTGCATTGTTCCTTTGACTCTGTATTAGTCCATTCTCATGCTGCTATAAAGGTCATACCCGAGACTGTGTGATTTTTAAAGGAAACAGGTTTAATTGACTCACAATTCTGCAGGGCTGGGGAGGCCTTAGGAAACTTACAATCACAGCAGAAGGGGAAGCAAACACATCCTTTTACACATGGCAGCAGAAAGGAGAAGTGCAGAGCAAAGGTGGGGAAAGTCCCTTATAAAACCATCAGATCTCATGAGAACTCACTACCATGAGAACAGGGCAAGAGGTAACCACCTCCATGATTCATTTACCCTCTATTGGGTCCCTCCTATGACATGGGGATTATGAGAACTACAATTCAAGATGACGTTTGAACAGAGACACAGCCAAATCATATCATTTTATCCCTGGCCCCTCCCAAATCTCATGTCCTCACATTTCAAAACACAATCATGCCTTCCCAGCAGTCCCCAAAATCTTAACTCATTCCAGCATTATCACAAAATTCCAAGTTCAAAGTATTATCTGTCACAAGACAAGTTATTTCCATCTATGAGCCTGTAAAATCAAAAGTAAGATACTTATATTCTAGATACAGTGTGGGTATGAGCACTGAGTAAATACACCCATTCCAAATGTGAGAAATTAGCCGAAACAAAGGGGATACAGGCCCTATGCAAGTCTGAAATCCCACAGGGCAGTAATTAATCTTAAAGCTCTGGAATTATTTCCTTTGACTCCATGTCTCACATCCAGGTCACACTGATGCAAGAGCTAGGCTCCCATGACCTTGGGCAGCTCCACCCCTGTGGTTTTGCAAGCTACAGCCCCCCTCCTAGGTGCTTTCACAGCTGGTGTTGCATGTCTGTGGCTTTTCCAGATGCATAGTGCAAGCAGTCAGTAGATCTACCATTCTGGGGTCTGGAGGATGGGGCCTTCTTCTCATAGCTCTACTAGGCAGTGCCCAAGTGGGGACTCTGGATGGGGGCTCTCACCCCACATTTCCCTTTTGCACTGCCCTAGAAGTTCCCAATGAGGGCTTTGCCCCTGCAGCACATCTCTGCCTGGACATCCAGGTGTTTCCATAAATTCTCTGAGATCTAGGTGGATGGTCCCAAACCTCAATTCTTATCTTCTGTGCACCCTCAGGACCAACACCATGTGGAAGCTGCCAAGGCTTGGGCCTGCACCCTCTGAAGCCATGGGCTGAGCTCTGCGTTGGCCCCTTTAAGCCATACCTGGAGCATCTGAGACACAAGGCACAAAGTCCCTAGGCTGTACACAGCAGGAGGACCCTGGCCATGGCCCACAAAACCATTTTTTTTCTTAGGCCTCTGGGCCTGTGATGGAAGGGGCTGCTGTGAAGGTCTCTGACATGCCCTGGTGACATTTTCCCATTGTCTTGGTGATTAATATTTGGCTCCTCATTACTTATGCAAGTTTCTACAGCTGCTTGAATTTGTTTCTTTGGTCTAAATTTCCCCAAAAATGGGTTTTTCTTTTCTACCACATTGTCAGGCTGCAAATTTTCCAAACTTTTATGCTCTGTCACCTCTCGAACCCTTTGCTGCTTAGAAATTTCTGCCACCAGATACCCTAATCATCTCTCTCAAGTTCAAAGTTCCACAGATCTCTAGGGTGGGGGCAGAATGTCTAGTCTCTTTGCTAAAGCATAACAAAGGTCACCTTTGCTCCAGTTCCCAACAAGTTTCTCGTCTCTATCTGAGACCATGTCACCCTGGACTTTATTGTCCATATCACTATCAGCATTTGGGGCAAAGCCAAAGTCTCTAGGCAGTTTGTAACTTCCAAACTTTCACACAGATTTATGTCTCCTGAGCCCTCCAAGTCTCTAAGAACATCCAAACTTTCCCACATTTTCCTGTCTTCTTCTGAGCCCTCCAAACTATTCTAACCTCTGCCTGTTACCCAGTTCCAAAATCGCTTCTACATTTTTGGGTATATTCATAGCAGCACCACACTCCTGGCACTAATTTACTGTATTAGTCCATTCTCATGCTGCTATAAGGACATACCTGAGACTGGGTAATTTATAAAGGAAAGAGGTTTAATTGATTTACATTTCTGCAGGTCTGGGGTGGCCTCAGAAAATTTACAATTATGGCAGAAGGGAAAGCAAACTTATCCTTCTTCACATGGCAGCAGGAAGAAGTGCAGAGTGAAGGAAGGAAAAGCCCCCTTATAAAGCCATCAGATCTCATGAGAACTCACTCACTATGATGAGAACAGCATAAAGGTAACCTCCTCCATGATTCAATTACCCCGGATTGGGTCCCTCCCATGACATGTGGGGATTATGAGAACTACAATTCAAGGTGAGATTTGGGTGGGGACACAGCCAAGCCATATTAGACTACTTGGACTTCATCCTTATTTAATTCTTTTTATGTTTAAAAGTATTTTGTTGATCACCTTGTCATATTTCTCTGCAAGAAAAATACATTTTTAATAAGTTAAAATGCATTTTTTTCTTTGTGTTCAGCCTCAGAAGACCAAAGAAACAAACAATCCAAAATGTTATCAACGGGCAATTGTACAAATAAATTGTGTTTACGCACATAATAGAAGACCATGCAACACTGAAAAATCAGTGAAATATTGCTTCATACATAGCTATGAGAAGAGGGCCCCATCCTCCAGACCCCAGAATGGTAGATCCACTGACAGCTTGCACTAAGCTTCTAGAAAAGCCACAGACACTCAACACCATTGACATGGATGGATTCCAGACATAATTTTAAAGAAAGAATTAAGTTGCATAAAAAGTATGTAAGACAGACATATACCTTTTGTAAAAAAAAAAATACAGAGATAAGGAATACATCATTGATAAATATCTATGTAATAGAAGTGTAACAAATGACAAAGGAATGATAAACCAAAATCAGAACAAGTGATTACGGTTCTCTTGAGGAAGGTGAGGAATGGGTTTAGAACAGATGAAAGGGTGCTGCAATAGTATTTGCAATCTTCTACTGCTGACTTTTGGATGTTTATTTTACTACTCTTTTGTGTTATTTCTATGCCTAGAATATTTCTTAATGTTTTTAAAGAGGACATTAGTGGCTATAAAGGCCCAAACCAACTCAACCTAGAGAGCCTCATCATAACACAGGTGATGCACTTGGAAATGTCATGTAGTCTTTATATCTGGCTACACTGACCTTGCTGCCTGAGCACTCAACATTGGGAGGGACAAAGAAAGGAGACATGGGCCATACATTCAGATCAGTCTTTGCTAGAGATTCTCACATCTGAGGTTTAGAGTTTGTTATCTGGTAGAACTAAAACTTTTTTCTATAAACTTTTTCATTTCCACATTTGACTGACATTATATTGGCTCAGTTAAAAGAACAAATCTCAGGCAAATTAAATTTAACAGAGTTTAATTGAGCAAAGAACAATTTGTGAATCGAGCAGCCTCCTCAGCCAGAGTAGGCTTAGAGAGACTCCAGCACAGCCACATGATGGAAGAAGGTTTATGAACAGAAACAGGAAAGTGATGCACAGAAAGCAGAAGTGAGGTATAGAAACAGTCGTTTTGGTTACAGCTTGGCGTTTGCATTATTTGAACACAGTTTGAACAGTTGGCCCCTTTGGCCAGTGGTGATTGGCACAAGTGTAGGTTACAATCTGTTTACACTTCCATCTAGGTTATAGTTCACTATGTACAGAGAAACATTTAGGCCGAACTTAAAATACATAAGGAGGCAGTTTTAGGTCAAACTTGATTCAACAGCTCTTTTAAGCTCTTGTTTGTCCACATGGGAACTCTCCTGACTACAGTATCATTTCCCATTACACAAACTGATTCATTCATTCATTTATTCATTTGATGTCTATTGACCTCCCACGCCACACCAGATCCTGTGAAGAACACAGAGCAGGCTGTTCTCTCGAAGTCTACAGCTTATAGGAATTTTAGTATAAGAAATAAAGATTATTCAAAGAAGGAGCAGAGACAGGCAGGAAAAGAGTGGGGGAGAAAATGAAGGCAAGCTTCCTGAGAACAGAAGGAAACAAATGACTATGAATAATAAGGATTTTACTTCTTTATGCCCGAAGCCCACCCTGTTTTATGCACTATTCTCTACCTAGTCCTTCAGCTTTATTGGGTCCTCAGCATTTAAGACATTCTGATTTTCAGAGGCAGTAAGGAAGGAAGAGAGAACCTAGTACCTGCCACTTGACTCTGGGAATGTTTTTATATGAGGACCTCTCACCATTTGTTTTATTTTCCTCCAAGGGTCTATTTCTCTATTCCACCTTTTAATCTTTTCTGGGCCACGGAATCCTAATGAAGCTTATGAACCTCTTTTCAGAATAGTTTTTAAATGCATAAAATAAAATATATATGATTACAAAGAAACTAATTAAATTAAAATGCAGTTCTATCCATGACCTCCCTATCATGACATATACTAAGATAATAAAACAAAAAGGGAGAAAGCAAGACCTGTTCTTCAGAATGCTTCCACAAAATATAATTGGCTAGAGTATAGTGATTTACCTGAAGACTAATGTATTTGCCTTGCCAGACAGAGGAATAAACTAACTCAGGAAAACTTGATTTACAAGTGAAGTGGCTGATTGTCTATTTCCTAATAAAGTGCTATAATCAAAAATACTCAGTGTTGTATTCCGATAGTGTTTCATTTATCAAATGTTTCCAGAACATCCAATACATTTCTTGATTTCTGTTTACTCTTTCATCATCTCCCCCCATGCACCCTTGCCTTATCCAATCTTTGATCTAAGTCTTGGATGTTGACAAAGGCTTTAGCTTACCCTGCCTCACTGCACAAGTTTCCACTACCTCCCTATTAATGAAGCAAATTAGAAAGAGATCTAATGTAAGTATTGTCTACGTGAACAGTAACTGTGGCACTGGGAGCCTAGTAGAGTGCATGTCTAATCATTCATGGTAATTCATCCACTGGGCTTGATGTCGGGGGGCAATGCTTTTTGGCAAGCCCAATCTTAGACCCATTACAACTCAGCATCTTTACAAAAATTATTTGACAGAGGTCTATAAGCACCCATGTGATTAAATGTGATGGTCCCTGTATCGTCTCTTCATTTGGGAAACTCCCTAAAACACTCTGTTAATAAAAGAGAAGGGTTTAAATATCTCCAGACCTAGGAGGCAGAAACACATTGTTGTCTATTTTCTCTTCTCAGTAATCGTCCTTTTTTTCCCAAATAATTTAATCAGCTATATTTACCATTATAGTATAGTTTCAGACAAAATTATGATATTCCTTGTGTCATGATATCCTTTCTGATAATTGATGTCAATTCACATAAATATTAAAATGTATTACCCTTACTCTTCCAAATAAAGACTCAATAATTCTCTCTGTGTCCCTCTAATCTCTCTCACACAGACACACACACACACACACACACACATATTGTACCTTTACCCAGCACTTTCCCCCCCTTTGCATCTCAGAGTTCAGAGAGGAATAAAAAATTAAAAATATTAGATATTGCCTTTTGACTCGACTGCTAACACAATAAAGCAGCATTGTAAACTGAATCATGGGAGTCTGCTGTTCTTATTGCTCTCTTTGCTGGTATTACTTCATGGATATTAGAACCCTTAGGGATACTGGAATATGAATAAAGATTTTTTTTAAATCGGCTGGGTTTTTTTCTTGGTTCTGTTTCTAAAAATAATGCCGTTTGCAAAAACAGAAGGTTTGGTTTATAACACAAACAAAATTGTTACATTCTGAATGGGTTGTAAGTACCTGATTCTTTGCCTTTTTACTCATCCCTGCAAAAAAAAAAAATCTGCAAATCCATTTGCTAACCAGCTGTACCTCTGTGCGAAATAGATAACAACCTGTGCAAGCCAGGGTTTGCTGTGAATCGGTGCTGATAGGCCTGAATCTCATAGCTTTTTTAAAATGCTAATGACAAGAAACATTTCCGAAGCCAAAACGCTCTTGTAGATCTGTCTTCCTCTATTATGACTGATATTTGCTTGTAAGTACATACAACACTTGTTCCCTGTCCCTTATCTGCGGTGCTGCAGCATGCTGACCTACATACCATTCAGCACAATATGATGCACAAACATCTTCTATATAATTTTTCATTTTCGACTTACAAACAGTAGAGGCAAAATAGGATGGCTGCAAATCTAACAAAGAGATGGCATTATTTCCAAATAAAAATGTGCATTTTTCCGAAGAATTTATTTGTCTAGCAGCATGAAGTTCATACATAGCAATGCTGGGAAAAGGGTGTTGAATTGCGATTAGGAAGGAAGGACTTAGGGAGAGAAACAAAAATCTTTTCTATTACCAGAGAATAATTAAACTAACTTATTTCTCACCACAATTAAAAGTTCAGCTTTTCTGAACCTTGTTTTTGCCGTGTCATGAAATGAGGCAGATGTAATAATGCCAAAATACATGTAATAATAACAAAGTACTAAGGGTAGAAAGTGACACGAGTAGCTGCAGGGAGGGAAGAAATAATCTATTTTCACACCTGCTATTGTCAGAGCACTCCAAACCACGCCATTTATCTTTTTTAAATTTCTCGCTGCTATGGCTGCCACTTTGTAGGTCCTTTCCACCATTGATATGACACTTGGATTTTCAGAAAAACTGTGAATAGCTGCAGTTGGAACCTTTAGCTTGTGGTTATCTGATGGCTAGCCTTCTTAATGCTCTGGGAGACCATTGTAATTGCAAATACAGTTGAACCACGTAAAAAGGAAGACTGCATTTCTAGGACGGGGCCACAAAGGAGACCAGCAGAGGCACCAGCAAGGTCAAAGGGCAAATAGGGTGACTGGCCAAATTGAAAACCCCTCATTAACTTGGAACACAGCTGCCAAGTCTCCACTTACACCGCCTTCCCTTCACCAACTGAAGAGGTGGCTGAGGAATGCACCTAGGTTTAATTTTTAATGATCAGCTGTCTTTGTTTTCCAAGTTTGATGTGTCTAAAACAATTGGAAAATCACCAAGTAAGATAAAAATGGCTAGGGTTGTGGCCCAAATGACCTCTTTCTTGCACTTTAAGTAACTTATTTTGTTCCCTAATTATTTTGAGGAGGACTGAGTAAGAGAGCTTCAACACTTTGCCATCATTGTTGGGTGTTAACAACTTGTAAGCATGAATCACATTTCTGAATCATTATTTTGTGGTTCTCTAAAAGTAGAGCAACCCTTTATGACGAGTTAGCAATGATTTAAGTTTGACCAGCTAGAAGCCTCTCTTTTAAAAACCCAGATTAAAGATAAAATAAATTTCCACATCTTTTGCAATGTTACAGTTATTTTGCTTAATTGTTTGCACCAGCCAAATTTACCCATCAGCTGCCAGATCCCTGCTTATTTGTGAGTAGTGTTAACCCAGCATTTTACAATTTCTATGTGATATGACAAACAAAGCATTCTGCCTAGAGCCTGGAGATCCAAGGTTCATTTTAGCTCTACCATGAACTAGCTGTGTGACTTTGAGCAAGTCACTTGACCTCTCTGAACCTGTTTATCTGGGGTTTGACATAGTTAGATGATAAGAACGCTTCTGGCTGTAAAATTCTATAATTGGCTCCCCATATCCTTTTCATTTGGGACCACTTAACTCACCATTGTTGGCTCATGTTAACTGCTAAATACCATAGAACAATTTTCTAAGTGCTTATTTCAGATGATACCAAAAGCTCTTGGAAAAATCTTATCTTTTGGCATTACCATAGATATGCTTAAGTGATAACCAGTTTCTACTTTAATATACATTGCTAATAGCAACGTTATACTCCCACATGAGTTCCATAGGTCTAACTTATTAATGTTCTATGCTAACGCAATTTCCAGAAAGTATGTTGTTATTAAATTTTCTGGAATTTCAACACAGCAAAACAACATATAACTGCTTGATAAATTACTCTGAATAGATTTAGTAATTTGTGTAAGGGTGGCTCTCATTTATGTAAGAAGCCTAAATCCATTTAAAGTTAATTTCTAATTTTCTTATACTTATGTCATTCAGAAATACACTGCTGGTCCAGGAGCAATCTTTCCAAAACCCAAGTGGACTATTAATTTTGTTTGGGTTAAAGCATAAAAATTTAACAGGGTACAGAATCCACAATTTGCCAGTTACTCTTCACACTCCTTCTAAATACAGTCTATGCATTTTTTTCCTTCTAAGACTGAGATTTTGTGTAGCGTCTCTGCTTTTTATCTTAAATACAATAGGTGGTTTTATTAAGCCACAATTTCTACTAAATATCAAATTCACATTAAAATCTTCATGGACTAAGCAATCTGCACTTTATATTGCTTTTAATGATTTGGATGAAAACATTGTCAAAAATTCTGGGTTCCTTTCTTTGAGCTTCTATTTATAAAATACAAAAAAATTAAGATTCTATTTCCTCATTGTCATCATTATTTAAAAATAAGCACCATGTTGTTGAATTCTGTCTGAGAAGATGCTAGGCACGCTAGCTAGGTCCATTTATAGTTATTATAGCTGCCCCATGAAAGCTGAGAAGATGACAGTAAGATTAACTCATCCTCACAGAACATACAGATTATGAAATAAAAGCATCAGGTAGAATTTCTATAAGGAATATAGGAAAGTGGTGAATTTTAAATGCTATGCTCTGGTAACACCTTTAGGCTTCAGCAAACAGTTAATTATACACATACCCACCAACCCACACATCCCCCAGTGTATATCCAGCACAGCAATACAGGTAAGTGACTTGAAAATTACTCACAAACACACATTTATATCTCTGCTAAGGAATAATTTCCTAAAGAACTTTGAAAGTCCATAAATAAATTAGGAAATAAGATGACTTATTTTTACTTTGTTTTACCCAAATTTATTTATTTACTTAATATGTATTGAGCTCTTACTGTATGCCAAACAGCATGTTTTCACTAAGTTCAGTATAATTCATGAGAGAACAAATTATGCTCAAGGAAGAAATGACAGTGCTTCCTAAGGTGTTTTCATCACAAAATTTGCGAAACAAAACGGATAAGATATTTTTAATAAAATATTTTAAATCTGAGTTTTTAAATCAAAGAAAAATTAAAGAGATACTACCTTGACAATTTTTTATGCTACCACTGAAAATATTTCAGAATTTCATCCCAGGCTTTTTTTTTTTTTTTTTTTTGCAGTAAACAGAATTTAGCTTTCCATTGCATTTTACTGTGAAGATGCAACTAATCTGGCAACCCTAGATTATCTGAACGTGGATGATCTAAATCACTGTCACACTTAATTCCCAGCTGGCCATGAGTTTATGGAAAGGTAGCTAAAAAGAGCATGTTCCAAGAAAGGAATGTCAAAATAAGTGCTATAGGCATGGCCATTAAAGTTGCATTTTCAAATCATTTCAATTTGGTGTCCTTAAGTCAGTCTGGAGTTATCACACTACATGATCTGAGAAACACTCCCCCTCCCACAGGTATACTCACAAAGCTTAATTTAGGTTAGTCTCATCTATAGCTAGAATGACTATTTGCTCAGGACACCCCATTTTACTCCTGTTATCCCAGCATAATTATTGATAGCATCCATTTACAGTTTTAAAAAGACCCTGGTTAAGGGTAATTACACAAGCCCCCTATCCATAACACAATCTATGATACATACCTCAAGCCCTGCTTCAGAGCAAATTCTAGTCTTGACTCAGCATCAGAAAAGCATCAGTCAGCAAAATTGCAAATTCCTCCTGGAATTATAATCTTCGCCGCCCACCCCCACCATGCAATGGACATCATTTTTTGAAGAAAAAGGCTAAAGAGTCTACCCTGTCTGATTCATGGATATGGCTTGTAGACAGTCTGTCAAACCATAGCTTTCCTCCACTTGTACCCATTGAATTTGTTAAAAAATCCCCAGGGTCCACTAAGCTCTATTGGATTCTGCACAAAGCCTGACTCCGCTGCAAACTTCTTGTTTGTTTTTGTTGTGGTTGTTTTTTCTGAGATGGAGTCTCACTCTGTCACCCAGGCTGGAGTGCGGTGGCGCAATCTCAGCTCACTACAACCTCCACCAACCTGGTTCAAGTGATTCTCCCGCCTCAGCCTCCCAGTAGCTGGGACTACAGGCACGCGCCACCATGCCCAGCTAATTTTTTGTATTTTTAGTAGAGACGAGGTTTCGCCATGTTGGCCAGGCTGGTCTCAAATTCCTGACCTCAGGTGATCCACCCACCTTGGCATCCCAAAGTGCTGGGATTACAGGTGTAAGCCACCATACCTGGCCTGCAAACTTCTTAAGAACAGAAAATGTATCCTATTCACCTTGTTATCTCCCAATGCCTTTAGCACTCAGCCTTGTTTATAAGAACCACTCAATAAAGGTTGATGAAATGCCTGGAACATTTAGTTAAAACACCTGGATGGTTGGCCTTTCTACTCAGCCATTTATCATCATGTAGATCCAAAGAAATCCAGAAAATAGACAAATGCCAGCCCACTCTATTTTAGTAGGGAGAAGTGCACAGGTGCTCATGAAAAGAAGTAACAGCCACACTTAAACCACTGCTCCCTAATCCAGTAATTTCTCAATCTATCTTCATGTTCTTTCCTAAGGCAATTCATTGGCCACTTCTACAACCTGAATATTCTAGAGATAGGAGCCAGTTCTTCCCCAAAAAACCCATCAACAAAACAGTTGTTTCCACCTGGATCTCTTAGGCACATAAAGTCAGGTTTCAAGACAGAATTTTGCTAAACAAACATTAATGATTGATTCTCTATCCTGCCTTAACTTGTACAGCATCTCAGGAAGTCTTGGCTCCCCAGGAAAGGCCATCATGGTGAGTCAGAATAGTGAGGGGTGTAATAGAAGATAATGGAAGAGTTTAAAATAATCTTTTGCTCATTCTGACTTTTTTTTAAGTTGAGATTTGTTCACAAGTTATTAGCAAGAATTGCAGTATTTAAATAAACCTCATAAATTGTGCTGAAACATTCTGCCTCAGTTTTTACATTCTCCAGTTTTAATTTGTGATTTTTTTCAAATCACAACTTCAGCACATTTGTAATTTTTTTTCCAGCTCACCCAAGCAGACTAAATAAATGCTGTGACTATGCCTAATGGAATGATTTTTATGAGCCTACCACAGGAGATGGAATCAAAACTACCATATAATTTGGTGTTGTCTGGTAAGGAAAAGGTTTTCTACAACATCCATTCATCTTTAAAAAAAAAAATGGATTTCAAGTTAGAAAGAAGGGCTATAAAGAATTGGGCCTTGGAATCCAGGCTCCACAGTAATAAACATGTTCTTTTGGAAGGTTTGTGTCTGGGAGCCTTCTCTTTCATCGGCCAACATAAAAGTTGTTTCAGCAAGAAGTAGGGAACAAAGGAAGACTTTCATTTACAAAAGAAAGTTTAATGGCACAGTGTCTGTGAGGAACTTTTATTTATGCTGCACCTGGCATTATTTTTTAACTATCTGTGGAATGGAGTTGCCTGTGCCAACACGTACAAGAAAATAGTATGTTTCTATAACTAGCACATAAACTTTTGTCATGTACATAAGAACCCACAGCTCCCATCAGCTGTGCCAATTTTTATTGGAGGACTCTAGCAGAGAGAAGGCACACTTGAATTATGTATGGGAGTAGGGCTGTCTCCCAGCTTCTCCAGGTAGAGGATGGTCACTAGGAGCTCAGATCTGAGCCCTCTGCAGTATGTGTCAGCTCACCACTCAGTTGACAAACAGTGCTTGCTTATTTCAGGGCAAATATTTTTTGAACTAGCCCTGTAAACAGCAGAGAGATAAAGCTAACTTGAAGACATCTTTTAATTCATTGCATAGCATCTTCTGGTCATGGCAAGATTTTGAAGTTTTTAATTACAAAATCTCTAACTTCATTATCTTTCCTTTTTTGTTGTCAAAGAAAATATAATCCAGGTATGTAGTTGTGTCTTGCTCTCCTAAAGAGCGCAAGTCCAGTTATCAAGATGACCTCATTCAGAATAGAGGGAAACACACAGGACTGGGAGTCCAGAAACCTGGGCTCCAGGACCAACTCAGCCACGACCTGGCTGCTGTGTTTCTTTGGACATGTCACTTCATCTTCCTCTTTATCACAATGTCCTCCTCAATACAAGAATCTTGGCTGAGATCATCTCAAATTTCCATTCCAACTCTTAAAAAATGAGTCCATGATTCTCTAAGAAAAGCCTACTTTGCTATCATGCACGTTTTAGTTGGATGTGAAAAGTATATTTCTGATTCATGTAAATGCTGATTATTAAGAAAAAGAAAGTTTTGAGCTACAAAACCTGCATCCTCTAACCATCAGCAATAGTAAATCTAGAGGCTCAATATTCTGCCATGCTCAGAAAGATCCAGATAGAAAGCTAACTATCAAGACAAAGTCTGACAAAGACATCCAGTGGCAGGTTATATGCCAAATTTGCTCTCAAAGAAAAGAAGAAAGAGGGTGGGGATTAACCTCTAGCTAATTTTAAATTAAGAAAAACATAATCTTTTGAAACATATGAAATCTTAAGTCAGCATCATTTCTGGTTAAATATGCTGTTACCACAAAGAATCCAGAATATAACTGCAACATTTGAGGTCCCGAATATTAAAAGTACAGCTTTTCCTTGTGATTTTCAAACTTTTAAAACCCAGTTTAATCTCTCATGCTGACAAGTCTGTAATTTTATAAATGGAAATTATAATTTTACCCCTCTTCCCTAAAATCCTAATCTCTCTCTCCTTTACCCACTCTCCATTTCACTATGGAACAACTGCCGATTGCCTGGCTTTCCAATTGCCACAGCCCCAACCAGGTCAGCCAAGAGCAAAACTGAATACGCCACCCAACACTGAATCGCAGGAGTGTCCATAAAAGCTTGTTGCATAGGGCAGTGAAGGAACAGTTTCCAATTCTTCTCTTAAACAGGCAGCTTGCAGGAGAGCTGCTGCACACACCCACTTTTGGGTCATGTGTTCATTCATTCCCTCAGCTGCCAGCAGTCATTCACTCCAAATGGAGCTTAAGCATTTCCTGGGTAGGTAGGCCACAGTCTGAGCATGTCAAAGCTTTTCTTTGTCACTGGAGCTGCTAGCTACATTCCGAGTTTCCATGCACCACACACTTAGTTGAAGCCGCGTGGGGTGGGACAAAAAAGAAGTCCACAGATGTATGGCTAGCTTTTATGTCCTGTAGGGATACCCTTGAAACATGTTTAAAAATGTCAGTCAAGACATCTGGTCAGCTGTCCTAATCCATATTGGGGTTTTTAGGCTACGGTTATGCCCCAATATGCTTTGAACATTGCCAATATGCTTTCTCTGCAGAAGCAGCAGTATGTCCCCTTTGGTTTCTCAGTTCATCCCAGCACTGGTGTTTATAGTGTCACGTACTGAGCAAAATGAAAAACCACATACTGTATCTCGTGTGTCTGGCTAACGAAATGGGTCAGACAAACGTTGTGTAATCAGGGACCGGGGCCGATTGGCTTAGGTCGGGTCCATCTTGCAGACTGCAAAAGAATCAGCTGTCACCAGTCCATGTGGCAGATGGACAGTGTGCATCGATTTCCAGGCAGGCGCCAAACCCTTTAGAAGCTTTGGCAGCCCAAGCACCATCAGGCAGCAGCCTTTGATGTCCTGCAGATGGCTGTGGCAGCCATCTTGCCTTTGCATCCTGAGAGGCCCAAGTCTTACTTTCAGGCAGCGTTACTCTGGCCTAGCCCAGTGGTCAGCCAGAGAGATGCGACCCTGATCTAAGAGGTACCTGCCACTAGCCAGAACCTTCTGCCAGCTTCTACTTCTACGTGGATAGCAGCTAAAATGTTCTTTCTTTAAGTTAAAAAAAAAAAAGGAAAACACACACACCCACACACACACACACACACCCCTGGTCTGACTCCTCCGACCTCAGATTTCTGGAGGTGACTATGCCTCTTTATCTCTTCCCAGATCACTACTAGTCCAACCCCTAGATGGTAATTTTTTTTCTTCCCTGATTAAGTAAAAGCTTGTCAAAACCTTTCACCACATCGACTTCCGTGTAGATGACAGGGGCACCTAGATGTTCCTTTAAACCCAAACAAAATCATAAAGAGAGAGGAACCTAAAGTACCAGTTGTTTCCTTCTTCCCCAAATTTCCTGAGGTCAGTAGTGCCCGTTTTCTCCTTCCCGGACACAAGTTTAGCCCCCAGACAGTCTTAGGCTTCCTCTTCCCCTGGCATTGCCACCCAAAGTGGCAGCATTTGGCTAATTTCAGAATAATCAGAATTGCAAATTGGAGGGTTTTTAATTTGGTGTCCATTTTAAGATCCCCTCAGAGGTCTGCTTCATCTGGGTCTGACTTGTCCTAAGCCCTAAAGCAGAACACAGCATTTTCTTCATGGTGGTCAGACTAATCTTGTGCCATGAATAGCCCAGAGTAATCTGTCGAAAAGCTGAGCCTGGAGGTTTTCCAAATAGAGCCCTTGCACATTTGGTAGGAGCAGTTAGGAATTCTGACTGGCACTATTAGTCAGAAGTCATGTCACTGCACCCTAGAAGCAAGAGTGGGTATCTCCCGCCCATAAGCTCCACATAGAAATTTCTACTTCCCTCCACCCCCTTGGTAGAGCAGGGCAGGAAGAGAGAAGTTTAGAGCAAGTGGCTGAAAAAAATTAAAAACAGATTCAGCAAAAATAAATTCAATAATGTGTGATTTCCAGCCACTCAAAAGTAATAGAAATATTTGGTAAAAATATATAGATATAAATTGCCAATTAATGCAAACTGGTTAAAGCTAGTAAATGGAAAAAAATAAAAAGTTAATTAGAGCTTTTTGAAGCTTTGTTACATATACATCATTTGCAGGTGCTACAAAAGTGAAAAATAACCATTATAATTACTAGTATTCAAAGATTCATATTTTTCCCATGTAATTTATTTAGGATTATCAGTTTCCTTGTAGTTATACAAAAGGCCTGTCAAGGTGTTTCCCACGTGTTTGGCTCGTGTGCGTTCCAAAAACAAGCCAAAATGCTGTTGTATTTCACCCAGTACAGGGAAGCTACTCTCAGAAAAAAAAATAGGCCAAGTATTACCTGGATCTCTATCTTGGTTAAATTACCTTACATATGTTTTAATTTTTTTTCTTGTTCTGTCTTTATCTCTCTCTCTTTCTTTGTTAAAATACATCTGTGTTTGTTGACTGCCCCAGATTATATCTAAGTGAGGAGTGGGTGTACCAGCACCTGGTATAGTATATGTACCTTAACAATACGTATCATTACATTATTTACAGCTCATTTTATGTTATTCAATAGTAAACTGCAAATTAACCCTTCAAAAACCAGAGAAAATGCTCTGTTAGGCTATCCAATGAAAGCTTTTGTTCCCCAGCAGAATTGTTAAGAGTACATCTATAACGGCATTCATAAACACGGAAGTGTGTTCATTACAGCAGGGATGCCCACCAGAGCCAGCTAATTTCTCTCTCAGGAAATCTGTTTCATAATGATATTCCTTACTACACCACACTTGTACTTATGCTGATAGCACAAGTTATAAAAGGGACTTAGGACGGGAGTCAATTAATGTACTAGCTCTTTAACCTCCTATATTAGAGTACATTAGGCACCAAAGGGACTCAATGTTATGCTGCTGGCAGTAGAAACACCCAAGTGATAACATTTCATGCCGTCTCAGCCCTGTCTTCAGCTCACAGGCATACACATCTTGATCTGACCTCATTAGCCACTGATTCAGCTGCAGGTGAACACAGAGGGCACGACTGGTGAAAGTGGGCGTCAAGAAAGTATCTTTCTCAGACCTGGGAAAAGAAATGGCCATCACCAAAGCTGACCTCAGGGTCCATGGTATTTTTCACTTGACTGTCTGATAAGCTGGATCCTCTAGATCAAGTTCTACTAACTTTTGTCCACATTTGGGGGAACTGAGGCTCAGAGAGGCAAAACAACTAGCCTAAAGTCATTCAGCTTGTTAGGAGCAGAACGAAACCGGAGAATTCAGAGTTCCTGATTCCTAGAGGGGGAGCTCCCACTCCATCTCCTGTTGCTTTTTCAATACAAAAGGCAATCACTAATAAACAGTTATTAAAGACTCAACTCAGGGAAGGGAAAGGAACAGAAGTATAAAGTTTTAAAAGAGAGGATTTTAAACTGGGTTGTGGGAGAGAAAATACAAGTTTCCAGTAAGTTCTTCGCAAATAAGAAATTTGATTTCTCTTTTTCTCCTCTAATTTGCATTAATAGGAAAAATAAATGTATGTGTTGGACCAAAATTGAATGCATTTTTAATAATGAGGAATTTTCTAAAAGAAGGAGTCAGTATAATTTGAGGTGAGAAAGAATCCTACGTTACTATGCTACCCAAATACTACGGTTAACCTTTAAAGAACCCAACAATGTCTTGTTGCTGAATTAATCAGTCTCAAGATTATCAGCAATTTAGCTACATTTTGTTGGTAATTAGCTTGATAAATTAAGATCTGCAATAGAAAACATGACATCTTATTGTTTCCAAGATTTTATGGTATTTTTCTAAAAACAGCAGCTTTCTTTTAAAACATTCATTTCTACTACAAGGAGACAAACAACAAAACCCAAAGTTTACAGAGTCTGGCTCCAGACAACAACAGTCTCCCCCAGCTCCAATGGGCAAAATATCAAAGATTAGCCACTCAAACTGCAAACTTTGAATGTGTGGTTTAAAATAATATTCAAATCTTAGGACTGTGGCAATGGCTTCTAGATAGCGAGAAACTATGAGTTCACTTCCTTAATGTTCTCTTTTCTTTTCTACAATCATGGAACAATGAGCCGGTGGAGAAATATTTTGACAAATGGTGGAACATGGAGGGATGTTTTCATGTTTATCTGAATGGCTCTCTGTGTATTAAGAGTGCAAAAATGGCAAATTAGAAGCTGGGCTCTTTTTCATCAAAACTGTCCACAAACAAGATGATTTCTTGGGGCTAATTTCCATTCAGAGGATAGTGAGAGTTATTTTAAACGACCAAAGCCATTTCAGAAGGGTAAGAGCATGTCAACATGTCCACAGGATCAGAACTGCTCATTCTCAAAGACTTGAAACACTCCAGAAGCACTGGTGATACAATTCTCTCCCTTTCACAATGAATGGAAATGAGAAAAGGTATCTTCCTCCAAAACATGCTAAAAATATAGCAATTACCCGATACAGATGTGATGTTATAAACTCCTATTCCAAAGCATTCTGTTTCAGCCATGATTTCCATTGCAGAAAACTGTACTAATAGAAACATCCCTATTAATCTGAATTTCAGATATTTCATACAATGTATATTACCTTTCTGCTGCCTGAAACCTTCTGCCAGGTTTTTTTTTTTCTTTTTAGGAGGTGCTTTGAGGGGACCATACCATGAGAACAATACACAGCTGCTGCTGTATAGAGATATCTAATTGTCAATATTGTGGAAATTCTACAGCTTATTACGTGCATTCAGTCTAATTCTGGGCAAATTGCCAGTCACTTCAGGGACAATCAAGTGAGCCACATTACACGTGGTACAGCATCACAGCTTTAAGATACCCGGCTGTTTTGCCTCTGGCCAGAGAATGTTTGTACCAGTGCTACCGAGTGAAGGGGGGTAACTACAAATAAAATAAAATTTGTATTTTTTCAAGTGGGCTGCATTTCAAGCCCAGATGTTAGTAATGAAAGATTCAATTTAAGGATTTAAATTACAAATAAATAAAGTATGAAACAGATGTGATTTTTAAGGAAGTTCAAATTATCCAGGAAGAAAAATATCTCTGTGCATGACAAAGTAATAGGGATTGTCTTGAAGAGTCTGTTGAAAACAATCTGCTAAGCGCAATTCACCCTTAGGACAGGATTGGTTTGGAATGGGAAGGACTGGTGGAGCTTGTCATTAAACAAAAATTGTGTTTAATAAAACTTTATAACCGTGATTAATCCTATGAGGCCCTAAAGGAGTTTGCAGTTTCTGATAAACACATTTTCCTTGTTTGCAATGGTAATGATATTTTGAAGTGAATGGAATAAGAACAAAAAACTCTAAGGGTAGAAAAAGGAGGGTTTGGCAGGTACCACCTAGGCAGAAATTATAGGGACATGTAAGAAATAAGGGCCACCCATTAGGAAACTGTTTTGATGTTTGTGTGACACATGTACCTAAAGATGGGTGTAAATATTACTGAGAAACAAAGCTATTGAGCAGGCAGTAATGGAGCACATCTTTATTTATACAGACAAGCTAATAAGGCTTTTTTAAATTCTAAGCTGATCATTAGGTTTGCCTATCGAAAGGATGATAGTGATATCAGACACAATGTCTCATATTTGGAGACTATCCTATAAAACCGAAATCAGAAAGGACCATCCAAGAGCTTCTCTGTCCAGTACAGTAGCCACTAGTCATATAAGGCAATTTATATTTAAATTTTTATTAATTAAAATTAAATAAAATGCTATATTCTACTCTCTCATGTTAGCTACATTTTAAGTACTTAATAGCCACATGTGGCTAGTGGCTACCATATTGGATAGCACAGATAAAGAAGAGTTCCATTATTGCAGAAAATTCTATTGGACAGTGTTGCTTTGGAGCAACGGAGAAAGATTAGATTTGGACATTAATTTGGAATTCAGAGTTCAATTCTTAGTTCTCTTTTTTCTAGCCATGGGGTCTTGTGCCACTTGGTTGTCCTTCATCATCCTGAATCTCAAGCACACCTGTGTGTGTAGACACACACCTACACACCCTGATACTCAAACAAGACTGACAAAGATAGCAATTACAATAAACTGCATGAGCCCCAAGGAAAAACCCAAACCACAAGCCCAGCTCTGTTGACTTGATCTCTCACTGCCTGTCAGTAATCTCCAACAAGTGACCGAGGACAAACACCACCAGAATCTCATTATTGATGTATACATGTCATAAGAGTGCTGTAGCACCGACAACCAAACCTTTGCTAATCAAAAGGCTACAAAACTAAATCATTTTGTGGGGAATGTGGAGATGGAGATTACAAACTGCTAAACAATAGCGCTTTAATGAGAGAGCCAGTTCAGGGGAAAAAAGCGTTAATCCTTTGACATATAAGCTCTAACAATTGCATAGTGTGTGGTGCGGGGTGGGAGGGGATCTTATCTCCTGGGCATCTCCCCTAGTGCAAGCTTAGCATCCTCAGAGTGCCAGCTCGCACACAAATCCACCCTGGAAGAGCAGCACAGCTTCTTTGTGCACAGGGCATCATCCCTGTGCCACATGAACTTTTTCTGACTCCTTGGAACTGCCAGCAGCCATTTCACTTGGATTCTGGCTGTGACAAAAGCAGCACTGCCTTTCTGGTATCAGATGGAAAATGTAATTTTACAAAAACTTGAAAGTCAAAATCTTTCAAAAGTCAAGATCCTTCAAAATGTGCCACAATAATTTTTGAAAGACTTTTATAAGGTCTTCAAATTCTAAGAGCACTTTCAAAATGTTTACATTTTTCTCTTATGGTAAAATAGATGGCTTTCTGTCATCTCTCACACAGACTTCACCTCATTCTCTGTTTGTTGAAGTATTTTTGTTTCACAAGTCACACATATTTCTCTATCAAATATATTAAAGAAATGCAAGTACTTAAAGAAGCCTAGGCTATTGGAGCTAAATGGCACTCTAGAGATGGATCCACAACAACCATGTCCACAGACAACCCGGACATTCATGAATGGGCTAAGGCAAACGTGAATTTTCTATAGTATATAAAATTGTGTATAGAAATTTTTGTGAGAAGAGGATCCATAGCTATTATGAAATCATCAAAGACCAAAGAACCATTAATCCAGCCTATTCTAAAAAGAAAACAGGCTCAGAGAAATGAAGCAACTTTCTGAAAAGTCATACCAACTAGTTTGTGACTCACATCAGACTAAAAAGTCTTGTCTAGATTCATAATCCACTGCAATTGTCACTAAAACAATTGCCTATAATTTTTTCTTGCCTATAGGTAATCCACATGCCAAACTGGATTTAAAATTTCTGGATTTATTGTAAGGCAAAAAAGCCAAAAAATATCACAAATGAGGAATTTGGATTTCAAGGAAATGTTCAATTGTGGGTGTGTTGTGTTCTGTGTTACTACTACACAAATTTTCAATTAGTTACCTACATTGAGGTACATTTAGAGAATTCAATATTGCTTAGAAAAGCTTAGCTAAGCTTAGCTTTTTGCCTTTCTCCAAATTTTAGAACTATTTTAGAAAGATTACCCAGCACTAATTATTTCCTGGAGATGTAATATGTTTTTTAAAAATAAATTCATTTACTGGGTTCTTCTATATACATTAAATTTTGGATGTAGATAAGCACATGGATTATCAGGAAATGCATGTGTGTTAACATTACTTGCTTACTAGAAATTTTTAAGAGGTTAAAGGGAAAAATTACTTGTTTTTTAATTGAAGTTTTTAAGACATTTCATATGCATCTATTTCTTCTGCACCATGCTGGTTAAGGGTCCAGGTTCAAAACAGATGAACGTGGACTTAATCTTGGCCCCACCCTTTACAATCCCACAAGCCCTGGGACCTTGCACAAATTACTTAATTTCTCCAAACTTCATTTTTCTTGTCTGTGCAGTGGAGATAAAAATAAGAGTGGCATCACAGAATGGTCTTAAAACAGTAAGTGCAAGGGCTTTGCAAAGCGTGTGACACAGAGAAAGGGCTCAGTAAGTGTTAACTCATGATTACAACAAATTTTAGATGCCAAAGGTCAGTCATTTAAGACTATACAAAAAGACCAGTAAATCCATCATAGTGGGTCGAATGGTGCCCCCCACCAAATAATACATGCACATGCGACTCCCAGAACCTGTGAATTTGACCTTATTTGTAAAAATGGTCTTTGTGAATGTAATTAAATTAAGGATCTTAAAATGAGATTATCTTGGATTATCTACATAGGTGCTAAATCTAATAAGTGTCCTTATAATATGACACACAGAGGAGAGGCACATGGCAGAAGAGGAGACTGCTATGTGGAGATAGAGGCAAAGGTTGAAGTGATGCTGTCACAAGCCAAGGAACACCAGGAGCCACCAGAAGCTGGAAGAGGCAAAGAAGGAATCTCCCTGAGAGCCTTCAGAGGAAGTGTGGGACTGACAACACCTTGATTTTGAACTTCTGGCCTTTGGTACCATCAAAGAATAAATCCTTCTGTTTTAAGTCACCAAGTTTACAGTAATTTGTTATAGCAGTCACAGGAAATGAATACATCCATTATGCCTTATGTGAAATTATAGGCATTATCGATACATACATCATCTACCACAGTATAAAACTGGGATTGTTTTTAAGAGGATCTCACAAATAATGAAATATTTGATCTATATTTAACAAAACTGGCAGAAAGTTAACCAAGGGACCTCACTCCCCTTGTAGATTTCCTTGACTTTCAGGTCTACCTTTCCCTGGGGCTGCAGCACAGTTGACACAGTACACAGAGAGTATGGGGTCACTTCAGAAACTCACCCTCTTCTCCACTCCCCTGGTTACTGTTATCTTGTTCTTCCTCAGTGACAACAGACTTGCATGAAATATGTCAGTCACTTGGTTTCACAATGAAGAGAGGAACAAGCAGTCAGTCAGATCCAGGGATGAACCCATCAACCAAATTAAAGCGACAAGCTAAGGAAAGGGAGGCCCAACAGAGGCACATGCTGATTAAGTCCTGCAGATGGAATTGTTCTTCTGCCTATTTTGATGTTTCAGAATAATAAGAGTGGTGCTCAGAGAAGAAAAAAAAACATGCAAGCAATTCTATTTCACTCTATTGCAAGTAGGTTAAATAATAATCTCTCCAAGAATGTTTACTGCCTATAAAATGGCATTGCCGAAACAGTACTCAGCAATGCCACACCAATATCCTCTTGAACTTTCCTTCAACTAAGATTTTTTTTTAAATGAACGTTTCCTTTCAGATACCTGTGCTGAAAGACTTCTCTGTAAAGAAGACTTCTCAGTGAAAGACTTCTCAGTGAAAATGGCCAAACCCATTTTGTCACCTGCCCTGATGACCAATCTGATCAAATAAATACATGGCCAATCAGATCATGTTGGTGCTTGGCTCCTCAGATCCCTTTGACAGACTCTGTGTGCCTGTTCCTCAGCTTCTGTTGTCTTCACTCCCAGGTCACCAGTTACAACTGTAACCATCTCCAGGGGGAGTACTACCCTTCCGACACCAGGGCTGCTTCACTTCCCATGCTAAAGCTGAAAGCTCCTGGGAGTCTACAAGAGCTCCTCCCACTACCCATGCCTCCCTCCCACTCAACAGTCAGCAGCCAGTCCCTTGCCCCCACGTCGCTGAACATCGTTCAGTTCAGGACTATATTAGTCATGCTGAATGTCACATGACTACAAAGCAATGTTCCTGCCCCTGCACATCTAATCACCCTAGGAGGCTTTTAAGTATTTTAATAGAAATAGGTGATTAATAGATAGGTAGATAGGCTGGACACAGTGGCTCATTCTTGTAATTGTAGCATTTTGGGAGGCCAAGGCAGGCAGATCACTTGAGCTCATGAGTTCGAGACAAGCCTGGGCCACATGGCAAAATTTCGTCTCTACTTTTGTAGATACTACTTTTTGTATCTACAAAAGATACAAAAAATTAGCCTGGCATGGTGGTGTGCTTATAGTCCCAGCTATTTGGGAGGCTGAGGTGGGAAGATTTCTTGAACCCCAGAGGTTGAGGCTACAGCGAGCCATGATCAGGCCACTGCACTCCAGCCTGGAGAGCAAAACAGTCTCAAAAAATAGTAACAGGTAGGTAGATTAGAGAGACAGACAGACAGACAGACATTTATCTTCAGTGATAAAAAATATTTGTCCTCTGAGAGTAAATTACATCCTTAAAGCAGACAAAAAGCGAACAAGGTGATGGAGTAAGTAAGCCAAGTAACCCTGTCTTGGTCCAAAAAGGGCTTAAGTAAGAAAAATAATTACATAGATTGTCCTATGTGGCTTATAAACTAGCTCTAAGAAACACTACAAAATGACATTCAGAACATTCCAGACAATCACAGGACCCCCCCAGGACTTCAATGTTTTTCTTGTTAAGTGTCTGTTAAAAAGTCTGTATCTTGATTCTCAACCTCACTTCCTGTGAGTCATGTTAACAAGCAGACCAAACGTATGTGCCATTCTGAGGAGAATGCATTCGATGAAGAAATCTCCTTAAGTTTTCTCCTGTAATTAAACAAACAACAACAACATCAAAAAAACAGAGTTCTCAGTCTTTGTTGCTTTTTGGTCAAGAGTTTCAAATCAGGAAGGAAATTGCCAGTAGGACCAAAATGGTAGGAAAGACAGATAAGAGTGGGGTAAAGAGAAAAAAAAAAATACCCTCTGAGAGGACAGCAGGCAGAGAGAATAAAGTAGATATTGGAGAAAGAGATTAACAGAAGAGAACAAGAACCAAGCACTGGACAAAGTTAGGAGTCCTGAGTTCAAATTCTGAAATTCTGTCCTACTAATTTATTCAAGTCATTTCGCCAACCTGAGCCTAGATTTCTCAGCTGCACAGTGAGCATAATAACACTCACGCTCAGAGCCCTGAGGATTCGTTGAAATAAGGAACATACAAATGTTTAGTGAGCTGTAAGCACAGGAAATGTTAAATATTTTCATTATGATTAAAAATTAGTATTGTTTGAGTATGTGCGCCCATCCCTACCCCCATGCCAACTCTACCGCCTACCTGACAAGGAGAACTCCCCCTTCTGTTGTTCTTCCCATGCCCTGCTCCAGCATCTGTTTAACACCTTCTGTGGAGAGTTCATCTTCCCCCAACTAGTTCCCTGAGCTTTTTAGATGAAAAACTGGGGGGGAGTGGAGAAAAGATAAGCAAGAAGAAGAAAAAAGAAAGAAAAATGGCTAAAGGCAATTTAAAAAAAAAAATACTGAAGGAGCAAGAGAGAGATAAGAAGAGAAGTAGCGGTGTATGTTGGAGGTAGAGGAATTTCTAAGCGATTTGAAGGGAAAGGCACTGGAATGATTGTAAAATAAGAGGGTTGATTGAAAAGAGCTGCTATGGACTGTTGTATTTTGGTCTTACTGCAGATTTCCAAAATTCAAATAGAGACAGAATTCCTTTTTAATTAGCTTTGGCTTTGAAAATATGACTCTTGAACAAGATGTGGCTTCCAGACTGAGCCAGATAAAAACCCAGATTTATAAGGGTTATAAACTGTAGCTAGTTGGACTGAGCAGTTTGAACTTATCAAGGTATAAACATGAAATTATTTTATTTTTCCAGTAACTACTACCAACTGTGATTGCCAAACCTCCCGATTTTTCCTACAGATTGGTGGACATCCTTAATGATACTTCAGCCTGATTCCATAACTTTATAATCACTTTCAGTTAAAAAAAAAAAAAAAAAAAAGTCCCTTTTGGGTTACTGATAGATAATCTTTACAACTTAAGACCTTGTGTTCAATTCAGAGTTTTCCCACTGCCCCCATACATCACGGTGGTCTGTAGACAATATTATCTGCTCTGTCTTTCCTATGTCTCCTTCTTCCTTACTATTCTTCTTGAGTCTCCATGGGAAGGAGGAAGAGAAAGTTATTTCCTTTTGTGGTTGCTGTGGCAAATTGGCTGTCTTCTTTGTTGGCCAAATGCTCTATTCCCTAACATGAACACCCCCAACTTGGGCTGTTCCTGGATTAGGTGCCTGATCTGTCTCATGGTCCACATAGTCCATGTGAGGCAGACAGAGGTCTCCTTTGACCCCATTAAGGGACTGGGGGAATCCATCCTTATCATTCTCCCTGCCTTAGTGGTTCCTGAAAAAAAAATGCAACTGTGTCTTCCACTGACACCCAGCAGGTGCTCTCTAATGCATGAGTCTCTTTGCCCCACACTGCAGAGGTACCCCAAAAGAAGTCTCTAACATCTTCTATCCTCTGTATTTCCAGTTCTAAATCTATAGTTATGATGATCTATCTTCAGTATCACTAAGAAATTAGGAACTCAAGAGGGCAACTCATTTCCTCCCTCAGTACCATCATACCGTCTTCCCCTCCTACTCTACCCTCTACTTTTCCCTCACTTAGATAGTACTGGGAAAAATCAGCCGCTCCAGCGGCTTGGCCAGTACCCAAACCAGGAACAAGATGCTAGCTTCTTCTCTCTCTCTCAGCTTCTGAAAACTAGACCAGGTGAATACATGCCCCTCAGGGAGAAGAGATGAGTGTCTTCGTCCATCTGTGCTGCTTTAACAAAATACCTTAGACTGGATAATTTTTAAACAATAGATAAGAGCTGCTCCCTGCTTCCAAGATGGCACCTTGTGGCTGCATCCTCCAAAGGGGACAAACACTGCGTCCTCACACAGCAGAAGGGACAGAGGGCAAGAGGGGCCTAAACTAGTTCTCTCCAGCCCTTTTATAAGGCACTAATTTGTTCATGACAGTGGAGCAAACTACATTTCCAGGCTCCTTTGCCAGGTGGTTTACAATTACAGGTTGAAAGAAAGAGGGAAGAAGACACTTAACTCTCGGGCTTCCAGCTCCAGTCTGCATCACTCTAGCAGTAAAGGACAGCTATGGTTCCAAATTCCTGATTCTTTTGGCACTCATGGTATCAGTCTTATCACACTCCCTCAGCAGTACTCGTAGCAGCCATACTAGTGCTCCATTCACCCCCATGATTCTAGTGTCAGCTGGCCTTGCTCTTTTTGCTGTCTGAGTGCCAATCAAGCCTTCCCATCTGCACTGTTGGCTGTGCCCTCCTAAAGCTCAGAGCACCAACCAACCATGGCTCCCCCAGAGATCTGAATACCAGTCCCTCAAATCTCCCTTTCACAACTTAACCACTTGCCCTGCAGAGGCTTCTCCTCCAAGCTTCCAACTTCTGGTAACACTTCCTCTTCCCTCTCTGGTAATGCCTAAGTTTCACCCCCAGAGATTCTTAATTAATTGGTCTTAGGTATGGCCTGGGCATCAGGACGTTTAAACACACAATTATGCAGCCAAGGTGGCAAATCATTGCAACAGGCATTGTACAAATAATGAGAAAATTCACGCAGATGCATCCACATTTTATCATACTGGCTCTCTAAGACCATCAGCACATTTGCAAAAATGTTGACCGTAGGCAAGGTAGAAGCGAGGATGGCTGTGTATTAATTAATCCTTGAAGTCAGAAGGTAGGTAATGAAATTACACATGCCCAACACTAACTTAGGGACTATGCAAGACACAAAGAAGTAAAAAACATGGTTTTGGATCATAGTATTACTGTCATTTAGTTAGAGAAGTCAAGATTAGTACTCACAAAGAAAGTAAAAAACTATGCAGACAATAATGAAATAGTTTATACATAACACAACAAGGATAGTTTGGTTTAGTATTAAAAACAACTAAACTCTCTGTTCCTCACACCTCATCACAACAGGTGAACACACTTGCTTCCACGTACAGGGCTCAAATTAGACTGTGGGTGCTCTGTATCAGAATCACCAGGGTCCTTTTTAAGATTCTCAAGCTCCATCCCATTGTCTCAGAGTCGGTGGGGCCTAGAAATCTGCATTTTAACATACTCTGCCAGGCGCAGTTGCTCATGTCTATAATCCCAGAACTTTGGGAGGCTGAGATAAGTAGATCACTTGAGCTCAAGACTTCGAGATTAGCCTGAGCAACATGGCGAGACAGCATCTCTTAAAAAACAACAACAACAACAACAACAAAAAACTCTCCAGGTGATGCTGATAGATGTAGTTTCCAATCATATGTAGGAAAAAAAAACTAGTTTAATAATTTACTTTATGCCATTTTTCTTTAGCAATCACTGCCTTGTATCTGTATCTGGAGTCCAGGCATTTGGCATCCCACCCCATTACTCCCTCCTTGCCTGAGCTCCTGAGCTTCTCATAGCAAACTATTTTACTGGCTGCAGTACCAAACCACTTCTTCAAGACTTGACCAAGAATTCTGCACTGATCCCAACTCTAACCTCTGCCCTCAGTGCTGCTGACCTTGGATTCTTCCAAGCCCACAATCTCCTAGAACATCCTCCATGCCTCTCACCTGCTTACCTTCCAGCCAGTCTTGCCTCAGGCTCACAGCAAGGCTTCTTCTTGCCATATGTGCTAACATCATCTGGCTGCCCTTTCTGGGAAGTGGGGCTATGTCAATTTTGTAGGGGGAGGCCATCGTGCTATTTTCATCCCCCACTTTGTGATTGAGAAAACAGGCCCCACGGCTACCTTTGGAAGACTTAAAACCCTCCAGAGGGCCCTTGTGGGATCAACTAGCATTCATCTGGGTCCATAGAGTTTTACAGCAAGAATAAAGAGCACCAAGCATGTGCCAGGCATTTTATATATACTGTCTTTCTCCCCCACCCACCTTTCCTGGTTCACTGACTTCTCTCCAGCCACTCTGACCTCCTTGCTATTCCTCCAAGATGGCAGGCACCTGCTGCCTCAGGGCCGTCACCCTTGTTAGCCTCTGTGCTTGCAATGATCTTTCTGCAGGTATCTGCACGGCTGGGTCCCTTCCTTCCTTCTTCTTTCTTTCCTTCCTTCTTCCTGTCTTTAGTCAAATATCTTGTTCTCTGTGAAGACTTCCCTAATCAACCTACTTAATTAAAATTCAAACTCTCCACCACCAATCCCTACCTCTTCCCTACTGTCTGTTTCTCCATAGCATCCATCACCATCTGACATACTTATTTACGCACTTTATGGTCTATCTCCTGCACAATGGCATATACACTTCATAAACACAGATTCTTACTCATTTTGTTCACTGCACAAAATAGGCAGTCGATAAGTATTTGTTGAATGAATAAATTATATCATCTAGCCCTCAGTTTCCCTGCAAAATAAGTGTTATTAGTTCTACTTTAGAGATGAGGAAACTAAGACAAAGAGAATTTAAGTAACTAGTCCTAAATCTAGAGCTGCCAGGCTTAGCAAATAAAAATACAATACGCTCAACTAAATTTAAACATCCGATAAACAACAAATAACATTTTTAGTATAAGTACGTTCGATGCAATATTTTATACATAACTTACACTTGAAAAATTCACTGTTTATCTAAAATTCATATTTAACCCACCAACCCTGTAATTTATCTGTAGCCCTACTTAAATCACACTATAAGCAAGAGAGAGCTGAGAATCTCATCCACATTTCTGACCCCAAAATCCTGCCACAGTCTCTCATTCTGCAAAAAAAAGAAAAAAAAATCACACAAACACAGGCCCATCCATCCTCACAAAGACCACTGATGAAGAAATCAGCTCTACAGGCCTTGCCAAAAGTTTTGGTTGCAGTCTCTGATAGAGCAGTACCTATTCATCAGAGGAAAGAAAAAATCATTTTATCCTCGTGGGCTGTCACTCTTATAGCTTTCATAACCATTAAATTAATTTAAAAATCTAGAGCTTCTCAGTGGAATTACAGTCCTCTAATTTAGTTGCCAGTTACTTATTCTGTATTAATAATCCCATTCTATGACTGGCCATTGGATATAGAGGGGTTGATCTCATAAAATGTTAAAGTAAACCTGTTTCCTTCCCAGGAGGACCCAGTGTGACAGAACATATTACAGAAGATTGACAAGAAAATATCTGGGGAGCCAGGACATTCTCTGGAGCAGCATAAGATATTTAAATAACTGATCCGGAGTGAGGCGATACTTCACAGAAAAGAATGGCTGGCATAAAGAAACTTTTCTGTGGATAATATCCTCCAACCAATCATGCAGGGAAAGTAACTAAATCTAATGATGTTTAGCTTCATCATCCCTCATTTAGGTTTTCATTAGCAAATATTTTTCCTCACCATTACCAGAAAGCAACATTTCCTAAGTATGAGGCTTATTATAAACATGAGGTATTCAAATCTTAGAAAAAGCAGTTTAGACCTCATGATCATTTGAGTAACTTTAGGGTCTCATAGTGTTTCTAGTCCTACGTAGACTTGCTCTAACCAGTGTGTTTAATAAGTCACAAGCCTCTGTACAGACCCGGCTGAACTAGGATTGATGCACAGAGGACTTGGGAAGTCATTCTGCACATCAAGCAGAGGGCGGGGTGGTCCACAAGGCACCTCCTATAGAATTAGTCACATCTTGCTTTTTATGAGCCCAGAAATTAGTTCTACAGATGCTGGTTTACTGTGAAGACATTTGAGTTATTCCTCAAGGTAAATTATAAGTTCAAAACCTCTCATAAACTATATTTTATTAATTCTTAGAACATTCCCATGACATATAGATGCAGTAGCTCTCATTATCTTCCTATCATACTTTTCCTCAACTTCTAAAAGCATGCCCGCACACAGACACACACACACCCCACATGGTTCTATGCAAAACCCATATTAACCCATCTAAGCTCTTATCCCCCAACAGGGTGATTATTCAGGGATGGGCATGTGACCAGGGATGGACCAATCAGAGCCTTTCCCTGAGGTAATTCAAATTGACACTACCAAGTGAGGCCTCTTGCCTCTTAGGTCTCAGAGCTAGAAGGATATGAACTCAAGGCTAATGGTAATCATAATTTTTGGCATATAAAAACAGCTATCTGCCACAGAAGAGAGTGAAACAAGGCAAAGACAAGCTGGACAGACAAAGAGAGAGTGCATGGTAGAACCATGGCCCCTGGGTAAGTCCCAGGCTCCAAAGTTGCCCAGTTCCTCTTCAAGCTCTGGATTCAGATTCTGTTAGCTGATCCTGTATCCTTTCAATAGAGCCTTTTTTTTTTTAACATAAACTAGTTTGAGCTGAATTCCTCTCCCTTGCAACCAGATGAATCCAGACTTAAACATAGGGAGAAAATATTATTTCCATTTTATAAATTAAAAATAAAACTAAGGCATCAAAGGTTATGTGGTTTGGCCTTAACTGTGAAAATAACATTAGACTTTTAAAGTGCTGCTACCCATCCAAAAACAAAGGCTTACGACACACCTCTCCTATAGCAGCGACTTCCAGAGACTCTGCAATTCACTGTAAGAAACACATTTTACACTATAAACCAATACATACATATGTGTGTGTATGAAACAAAAATTTCACACAATATTTGCTCTTATTAAGTGTGATGCACTCTTTTATTCTCTATTATATTTCATTTTTTCAAATGCTGTTTGTGACCCACTAAATTGATTTTACCTCCCACTAAATTGATTTCACAACCCACTAGTGGGTCCAAAATTGTAACTATTTAAAAATTTGTACTTATAGCTCTTTTCAAAATATAATGCTAATTAAATAAAATTTCTCCCCCCTATAAGTTTCTCTTAAGTGAAATTCAAGAATATGTGGATTTATTTCTGTATTCATTTGGTTTGAGCATATTCAAATTCCAAGTCATCCTACTAGAAATTATTAGAAAAAGAGAGATTTGGAGGATAGAAAGAGAAAGAGGAAAAGCAGTAGAGCCTTAGAGCAAGATTTTGCCATCAAGTTAGCAGAGAGATAAAGGGACTGAGGTTATACAATGCCAACCTTGACTGAAGTCACCTCCTACATCTGTCCATTTCCATTTAGATACTGAAAAGTTATCAGAAGTTCAACATATTCAAATCAGAGTTTTCGGTTTTCTCCTTCTTCCTCTCCCCTCATCTTCTGAACTCACTGTGGCACCACTATTGAGCAGAATGTTCAGGCCAAAAGGCAACTCCCCAAAAGTTCTGACTTCAAAACATATCCAAAATCCCACCAGCGCTTCCACTCGGAGTGCCTACACTGGGCCATCCCTCTTTTTCACTTTGACTTCTGCAATAGCCTCTTGTGCATGCCCCCACCCACCTGCATTAGTCCATTTTCATGCTGCTATAAAGAACTACCTGAGACTGGGTAATTTATAAAGGAAAGAGGTTTGATTGACTCATGGTTTTGCATTGCTGAGGAGGCCTCAGGAAACACAATCATAGTGGAAGCCAAAGGGGAAGGAAAGACCTTCTTCATAGAATGGCAGGAAAGACAGAGAAGAGCAAGCAAGAGTGGGGGAAAACTGCCTTATAAAACCATCAGATCTCATGAGAACTCACTCACTATCAGGAGACCAGCATGGGGGAAACCACCCCCATCATCCAGTCACCTCCCACCGGTTCCTCCCTCAACACGTGGGGATTATGGGGATTACAATTCGACAGAGATTTGGATGGGGACACAGCCAAACCATATCACCACCTATGCTCCCACAATCTAGTCTCTACCGAGCTACCAGAGTAATCTTTCAAAAATATAAATTAGATCATCTCACTCCCCACTTAAAACCCTCCAAAGTCTTCCCCTTCACATTTAAAACAAAACCCAACCATCTTCCCATGTCTCTCCCTTATGCCTCCAAACTCAATTTCCTCAGTTCTCTGCATCATGCTTCAACCACCTTGCCCATCCTTGAATATACCAAAGTCATTCCTACCTCCAGACTTTTATACTTCTTATTCTTTTTAGCTAAGACACCCTTTCCCCAGATCTCACTTCCCTCAGGTCTCTGCTTAAATTTCCTGTCCTGGAAGAAGCCCTCCGGAATACTTCACCTAAAGTCGCCCCTGCCACCGAGAGTTCTCTATCCTCTCCCCATGTTTTAGGATCTTTCACTGCACTTACCACTACCTTCAATTGTATGCTGTGTTTATTTGTTCATTGTCTGTCTCCCTCACTAGAATGTAACTTCTGTGAAGGTAAGTGTTGGCAGTGACTCCCTGAAGAGATCATGAAATTAAGCTGTTGATCAAGCAAAGCCAAGGGCATTGTATACCATCAGTGCCTTAACAAAAACTTAGTAGCATCTCAGAAGGGAGAAGTGGGGGTAGGATATTTTTAAGACTTGGTGATTCCTTTTAAGACAGGTATTTCTTTCCTCTTTTTTTTTTTTTTTTTTTTTTTTTCAAGACAGGGTTTGACTCTGTTGCCCAGGCTGGAGTGCAGTGGTGCAATCTCAGCTCACTGCAACCTCCACCTCCCAGGCTCAAGCCATCCTTGACCTCAGCATCCTGAGTATCTGGGACTACAGGTACATGTCACACTATGTCTGGCTAATTTTTGTATTTTTTGTATAGATTGGATTTCACCATGTTGCCCACGTTGATCTCAAACTCCTGAGCACAAGAGATCTACCCAGCTTGGCCTCCCTAAGTGCTGGGATTACAGTCTTGAGCCAAGACAGGTATTCAATGCAGGGATTCTGATTGAAATTGGGTAGTTTTTGATAGTATAATTTAGGATTAGTGAACACAGTGGACAAAGGTTTCAAGATGGTCTTGAAGAGTAAACAGTCATTTGATAACCTAGTTGAATACCATTCAGGGAAAGCCTATTATTACTCCAATGAGACCTAGTTTATTGGCTTATTCTTCAGGAAAAAATTGATTTTTAAAAGTTCTGGAAACAATCCATTTATTTGCAAGTTTATCTTTCTGGACAAAAATTTTCTGGACTAATGAAGTCTTGTTAATACAGTCTTAGTTCTTAATCCTATTAAGCTGTGTGGCTGTCTATGATTTCAGTTCTCACAGGGAACTTCTTTGTCTGAGTTAGTAACATAAAGTGCTTAGAACTGTGCCTGGCACATAATTGGCACTCAATAAATATTTATTGTCATTATTGTTGTTGTTGCTAACACTCCAGTGGAAAGTTCCTGTCAGGCACACAATAAATGTTTATTAATTAATTATTAACAGTTGGAAGGACAGAAGACAGAACTAAATCAAATGTGTAAGACAGAGCACCTCAATGGTAGCGTCCTGCTGTCTCCTTATGGGTTCTGACATGGAGTTATTTGGGCTCTGCCACAGTGAGCCAAGTGGATTAAATAAGGAATCTCCAGTGCTTTCCCCCTCATCAGGCATCCTTGTGCTGTGGGCCACGACGGAACCCCCATGATGGAATCAAAAGTTAAAAACATAAAAAGGCAAAACTGTTGAACTCACCAACGAGACAAGACGTGGGATGACAGGGTCCTTCAATACACCTGCAACAAAGCAAACAAATTTCCACAGTCTCATTAAAACTGCAGGGGAGAGTCTGCAAGTATTCTATTAAGCAAGGATGGTGAATGGAAATTGATTTTGCACTAATAATGTAAGATGTGTAAAATGCTATACATAAGGTCAAAGTATAATTTTTTATAGTTGAAAACATGACGTTCATACAAACATAAAGTGAACATCTGTCAAAGATTTATTAACTCATTAATGAGGGAGGCAGTAAGAAAAATCTAGTTCAGAGAGCATTTTGAGGAATGGGGTATTTATAGGTGTTTAAAAAGAAATGTTAGAATTATATTGCTAGGTTGGATACAAAACTGATTAATGTTCCACAGGGCAATAAAAACCATAACCTTTGGGGTTATCTTTGCTACTGGACAGAAATTATTTGCATCTCTGCCATAAAAATCTCCAAGTTAACATGTAACTTCACAGAGCTTGAGCTCTTAATTAATAGTAAATAGCAAAATCAAGCAAAGGTACATTCCCCCAAGATAATTAATTACCCTTAGATGGCCTCGTTAGACAATGCCCTTGCATAACATTGAGAGGACATGCCTTATTTCCAAGCTTTGGAGAATTTTTCTTAACAATATTCTCATTTTAATTCATATAATTTACAGATGCTTTCATAGATTCTCTCAATCTTAATCCCCAACTCTACAGTGCCCATAAAGTCATGTTTTTTGGCCACAAATTCTATTATGAAGGAGAAGAAGTGGGCATTTTTTGGTTCATGTTTTGTTATTTTCCAGGAACGTCACCCTCATGATCAAAAAGGATCATGGTATTCATGTTCCCTCCTTCCCCGGACTGCAGGCTTCTCAAGGATAAGACCAGGTTGGTTCAAAAACTTCAACATTTCCTTCCTCCTCAGCTACGAATTTCTCTTTTTTTTTTTTTTTTTTTTTTTTTTTTTGAGATGGAGTCTCACTCTGTCACCCAGGCTGGAGTGCAGTGGCTCAACCTCTGCCTCCTGGGATCCAGCGATTCTCCTGCCTCAGCCTCCTGAGTAGCTGGGACCACAGGCATCTGCCATCATGCCCAGACAATTTTTTTATTTTTTAGTAGAGACGGAGTTTCACCATATTGGCCAGGATGGTCTCGAACTCCTGACCTTGTGATTTGCCCGCCTCAGTCTCCCAAAGTGCTGGGATTACAGGCATGAGCCACTGCGCCATCAGCTATAAATTTCTACCATCTAGTGATGTCTGATACATACTGGGAGCACAATAATGATACCTAAATAAAGGAAAAACTAACCAAAGGAAAAAATGTTATCCTTAATCAGGAAACAATTATGAAGTAATGTAACAGTTTGACACACAGGTCCAGCCATGAAACAGTTGCACAATGAAGTAACAGTTCAGCTGGCTGAGCCTGGCTGAGACCCGGAGCTTCAGGAGGACACGGTTCTTTCAGGACAAATCAGCCTATAAGAAATGGGCTTTAGAGTAAGGCCAAGATTGTTCCGGTCACCATTTAGCCCAGGAGATACTTCTACCTCCAAACAACTAAGGTCTTCAAAATACTAACCACCACACTTAGGGAAGGATCCTAAAGAGAGATGCACTGGAGAATTGATTCTCCTTGGGTTTTATTTCTGTTTTTCTGTCATAAAAGAATTTGCTCAATAACTATAAAGAACAGAAACTGTAATAGAATCTGTGTTTGTATGTTATACTTTTCAAGGTTTATTTAAGAATCTGAGGTGGCTTAAAGTAAAAGATAACCCCAAAAAAAGGTATTTTTAATAGAAATAAGTGGTGTCAAAAAGTGAAGAAGATAATGGTCCTGTACTGAAACCTAGCACTGAGCCTCCTGGTAGCCAAAGCTGGAAAGAAAATTTTACAACTTACCCAAACCTTATTTTCTAATAAGGAAACATACCAGAAGACAGAAATATTTCACTAGCATTGAATTATATGAAGAATTTATTTTACAAACCCTTATATAAGGACACTAGATAGGTCAAAGCCTTTAACACAGGTATTACAGAACTTGAATTTATGCTCTTTATATTTCTATATTTTTAATATTACTGCTTACTGAAAGCTAAGGCCATACTATTATATCATATGACACAATATCCTGATATGTAGCATCTGGGTGGCATAACCAGATATAAGGGGATAGCTTAGAGAATCTGCAGACAGGTTAGAAGATCTTTTGGGTTATCTACTTCAGACATCAATTATTTGATCTGTACTTTGACCAAGGTGGCCAATTCAAGACTGAAATGTGTTTATATCTCAGTAATCTATGCATTCTCTGTGTCCAATATGGTGACTGCATATAATAGGTGCCCAATAACTACTTGACAAACAGCACTAGTGAGTGTTAAACAGTTCTTTGTAATGGAGAGTGGCCAGAAAGCCACGAAGTAGTCAAGGTGGCTTGAAGAAAAGGACTCCTATTCTAATCTGAATAGCAGGAGCGTCATCTTTTCTCTGCCTGTGTTAGTGTATCTAATACTTCTCTTCTGGCTCAGACTCATACAATGATACCTTTATTCATAATTTTAGTAAAATATGGAGGCTAACTGTTCAAAACCTGCATATAGTGTATTTCTTATTAGGGGCTTAGTTCCTGTCAACAAAACTTTGCGGTTCTTTTGGTAAGTAGTGAAAGGACTTTTTCTTTGAGTATACCTGGGAGTTCAATGGATGTCCCTACAGTATTCTGGCACCCTTACTGGTGGAATGGGTAACAAGGGCTTATACCATTAGGATCTTTATGCAGGAAACTCTGATAATACCAAGATCCAGGTATGCCAGTCACCAAGTTCATAAAATGATTGCCTGGACAATCAAAACAGCTAGCTATCCTAGGAGTTCCCTGTGCTTGCTATAGTCCAATTCATCTTGTACATGCACACAGACTGAGTTTCTGAAATATCACTTTGATCATTTTGCTCAAAAACATTCCACATGGGGATATTAAAAACAAACAAAACAAGAGAGTTGGAAACAGGAGGGCAGTGAAGAGGACATCCTTCAGGGACCACCTACCATTACTACCTGTGGCCAGACTAAACAGCCAGTAAACCTCTGGACCACAGATGGATCAGAACATAGACCAAACCCTTTGGGACAGGAAATCGTGATTCTGAAAAACACACTCTGCTGCGAATTCTCCTGCCCTATCTTTTTCTCAAACATTCTGGAGAGGCAGAAAAGGCAGAGTCTTCCTGGGAGTGTATCAGTGCAAGAACACACTAATGGCAAAAATGCCATTTGTAGAGCAGTTTATAGCATCAGATATAATTACCACTTCATTCTCACAACAACCACCTTGTAGTCCTGAAGACACTAATCTAAAGCATTTTGTCCCAAACTGTCCCTGATGATGGACCACTTTATTTTTCTGTTTCCACACTAGCCTAAGAAGTGTGCTAGAAAGCCCCTTAGACAAGTTTCTGCTCTTTCTCTTTCAACATTCTGAGACAAGCCACACATACAAGAAACATAAAATGCCTAATTATTTTTTCAGAGGGATGTAAGAATATATGGTAGTGCCCCCTTATTAGTGGTTTCACTTACTGGGGTTTCAGCTACTCATGATCAACTGCCATGAATCCAAAAATATTATATGCAAAATTCCAGAAATAGGCAATTCAAATGTTTTAAATTGCATGCCATTCTGAGTAGCATGATGAAATCTTACACCCTTCTACTCTGCCCCAACCTGGACATGAAGCATCCCTTTCTCCAGTGTGTCCACACTGTATATGCCACCCGCCTTTGTAGCTGAGTCGCTCAGTAACTGGCTCAGTTATCAGACTGACAGATCACAAAAGAAGGCAAGTATAGTACAGTAATATATTTGAAACAGACCTCAATCACATAGTATTTATTATAGGATATTCTTATAATTTTCTATTTTGTTACTAGTTGTTGGTAATCTCTTACTGTACCTAATGTATAAATTAAACTTTATCATAAGTGTGTATAGGAAAAAACATAGTACATATAGGATTCAGTACTATTTGCAGTTTCAGACATCCACTGGGAGTCTTGGAATGTATCCTCTATGGAAACAGGTGGACTACCATATTAATATATCGGGATTTGTGACCTAAATCCAGTTTGTGTATCATGTGTTTCATTGATTATATATATATATGTTCATATATATTTACATATACATATAAAATACATATTCCATAATATATCTTTATCTAAAATATATTTTAAAGTCTATATCTATTTACATTTAATATATTCCATAAATATATGTTATATATATTTATACATAAATAAATTTATAAATATATACATATATATGTATATGTCTGATTAAGGAAAGGTCAGTCCTTGGGACACAGGTGATTTGGTTTCTAGGGATATATTAACAGTTCATTCTGATTGCCACACTACTGATCATCATAGAGATTGTGAACTTATTTAAAAGCATCACCCACTTAGGTCCAAGGCAATTTCCAAACAAAAGCACCCCTCCATTCCAAACAGAACTCCAGTGCCTCCTGCTTTGAGTCTGAGATACTATGGCCCTTTTCAATTTTATGCTGTGAGCAGAAAAGGTCTTATGTTCCCATCCATGCCAAAGGTCATCTAAGCCATTCAGCATGTTTCCTTTCAGCAGGTGGAAGAGCCAGGGAGTGCCTCCTAACGCAATGGTTACTTCTAACTCACATTTGAACAATTCTCTTTTCACCAAAGCTGTTTTCTCATTATTCTGGACTAGTTTATATTTCTGATATCTGAACAATGGAATGTGACTAGAAGAGATATATGTTTCACCTCCTGACTGGCACCATAAACCTCTCTATGCCTGGTCATTCATATTCCTTCTCCTCCTCCAGCCACCTCAGAAGCCATGTGATGAAGATGAAGAAACCACAAACTAGAGAACCCAAAACCCCTGAATCTGTGCTTAGAGGAGCCTCTCCCCTTGTCATGAACACTCCTTCTAGACATTGAGTAAGACTGAAATCTGACATGGGTTTAGGCCATTGAGATTTGGGGGTTCATCTGTAATAGTGGTTAATGTTACCTTTTGTCTGGTATAGCAGCTGATGTTACCTTAAGTAATATGCCTTCATAATCAAGGGTAGTAGTTATTTTCCCTATCATTGTGCAAGGTTGGCCAGTTATTTGGAACTTCTTTATAAATCAGTTCTTGTCATGATCCACTCAGTGGGTCTGCTCTGCATCTGTTCACTCATTCAAAAAAATATAAATTAAGCAGCTACTATGTGTCTTCACTGGGCACAAGTATGATATCTAACAGTCCTGTAAACTGAGACCCAAGAGGGACGATTCTTCAAATTTGCTTGTAAGATGACTAGGTTATATCTAGAATTACTAAACAGAATATACCTGTTAACTCTCTATGCCTGTCCCATTCCTCCTCACTACCCCACCTACCTCCACCTTTACATCCCTATGTGCCAAAGTCGAGATGCAGCTTCAGTCTGCGTGATTTGGAAGACAGAAAAAAAAGTTCCCTGGGAGGTTTTCTTACTCACTCTCAGTTCAGATCCATGATTTTAGAGGAACTTTGATCAGGAAAGAAGCCATTTCCATTGTGCTATTGACAACAGAGACACGAGGAAGGGAAGTGGTTTGTCTTTGTAAAATTAAGAGATTCAGATTCTTTTTTAATGTGATACACCATGCAACTCCCTCTTCTGGGTCCTCAAGAGGCATTCACTAAACCTCAGGATTACTTTTTAAGGCTCTTTGAAGTCTGGTTTGTTTCTCATTCATGCATCACAGCACTGAGACAGGCCTTAAGGGAGGAGCAAAGGTGCCCAGATTCTTAAAATACGTCATAATATATATAGAATTGACATGTGCACCTTACTCAGGACTCAACCCACAAAGAGGCCTGTTCCACCTCTGTCATGTTTCATCACACATTTGCCTCCTAGCTGGATATTTTGCAGTCTTTGCAGAAAGTTTAACTGTTTAAACCTTCCTTCAGAGCTGATGCAGTTCGCTGGCACACTATGACATTTGTTTACTTGAAATGGAAAGTTGGGATTTGCAAGACTGTTTTGATTTGATATTTTTGTAAGAAAAAAAATTAAGCTTAGATGAACACAACCCAGTATATTTTATTCTTTCCTGCTCCTCACATCCAACCTGTGGTCCCATTTCTCCATGGAAAGATTCTTATATTGTCCCCATTGTCCCACGCATACTACTCCCTTCTTCACTGTTTATAAAAACACTGCTGGGAAATTAAAACAAGAAATGCTATTTTCCTAAGAAACTAAAGTATATCTGAGCTTAGGAAAACGATGTTGTTTTAAATGATATTGGAAACTCAGAACCTAGAAGAATGTTTTGCAGGCACTGTGTGAATAGTTAATTATGATGATGGGAAAGACAGAGAAACCCACCTACTCATCAGAAAAAGAGCAAAGAAGGAAAGCCTTCTGTTTACAGAGTGCAGACACCACTCAGGGACTAATGCTTGCTCTGAATATGGATTTCAGGAAACTTCAAATCACCCTTCATCTGCAGGATTTAAGTCCCCAAGGCCGGGACATCTATTTTTCACATTTGATTTGGGCTGGGACCTGGGGCTAAAATCAGATATCATTGCCCCTTCTCCTCACTACACTCCCCTGCGCCTCTGTAACTCTGTTATTTCTGCTATTAATATCTCATCAACATGGGCAGGTGCTTCCTGTAGGGAGGTTCTTCATTAACAAGTTGTCAGTGGGACAAAGAGTCAGATTCCCACTGCTGAAAGAAATTGGCATGAGACCCGGCAGGAGGAGGCAGAAGAGCAGTCTGCGAAATGATTCCACTTTCTATCGGGTCTGTCTTCCTATCAGACTTAAATTTGGACTCACCTATCTGACTTCGGAAAACTTTCCTGTAACTTCCTCCTTAAGCAAACATTTGTTCTCAAATTAAATCTATTTTTATGCTCAATGTAATATCTGAATCAGCAGTTTTTAAATACTCAATATATCTTTAAAAGCCAACAGACAACAAGTATAGCAGGTGTTTAATTGTGTTTTAAAGATCCACATTGTTCACATTTTACAATCACAATTAAAATTAAGCAATAACACCAAAGGAGTTCCGGTACACGGCAATAATACTTACCCATATAGTGAAATTGATAAGGATCCAGATATAATGATGCCCATTGTAGTAACCCTGTGGTGACTGATTGCTATTCTGCTGTTAGCAAACAACCAAGAAATACTTTATTTTTTCAGAATTATCAATTTGTTTCTAGAGTATGTGAACAATGGAAACCTTAAGGGAGAATGCAATAGTTAGTGAGGTATTAAAACAGTTATATAACTAATAAAAACACTAAATCAACTTAGATATGCAGCAGTGTGTCATTTCCATTTTAATAAAAAAGTACATTATTCTCTTCCCAAAATTACAAAATTTTATTTTTTTTTTTACTCCATGCCAACATATTTGGAAAGTAAAAAAGTCATAAATCTATGGCTTCTGGAATTGTCACTTATGTGATTCTCTAGTCCTTAAAAAAGATAGAATAAAAACAGGCATTTTCATAAAACAATCGATTTGAAAAATTATTTGCATTCGCTGCTTGCCATTTCTTTTCTTTGGGAGGGTGGAAGAGGGAGCACAGGGACTTATAAATAAAACACATTTGATTTTCATAGCATCCCTGTATGCTGAGCATTAAGAACACTGGATGTGCCTGCTCAGAAACGAGGTGTGCTGGGACACTTTACTGACACATCCTTTGCTTGCAGGCTGCACAGTAACAAAAGCACAAAAGCTCAGGCGGAGGGTCAGACCCCTGTTCAAGAAATCCAGGCTTGAGCCAGATGGAAGACAGTCGGGAAACCAAGCCAGGGCTACAGCAACTCTCCCTATTTGTAGGCTTGAGCTGCCTTAGAACTTATGGTTCCAAATCTGAGCAGAGCTGGCAATAGCTGTCTTTAATCAAGAGATTTAGTACACACAGTTTTCTTGTCTGAAAACATAGAGACAGGCTTATCAACAGAGGCCATAGGATGGTTTCCAAGCACCTTTGACAATTCTCATGAGTTTATCACCTGGGTTGCTACTCTTCCCATGGGGAAGAGCCAAAAGTAGCTCTTGAAAGAGCTAGATATAGGACTTCAGAGTTACCAGATCGTTTAAGAAGGCCTGAAGAAAGGCAAGAGGAAGAAGGTCAGAACTAGAAAAAACCTGTGAATTCATCCAGGGTACTGAGTCACATTTTTCCACCAAAGTACCCCTGGAACAGTGGTCTCTCCCCTGCCTCCATGTTAGTATCTCATAAGGAGCTTTTAAAAATATACATATATATGTATAGATAGATAGATGCTCCAGTCAAATCCAGTTGAAAACAAAGCCCTGGAGACAGGGTCAGGTCCCTTCTGGGTGATTCTGATACGTGAATGCATAGCACCAAGGAACTTGGAGATAGGATCTTGTTATCTTAAAATTTGTGCACATTTTGTAATTTGATTCAATAAAGCATTTTGTTTTATTAATGATATGGGTTTCCTTTTCTTCCAAATAGTCAAATCAATGAATCAGGAAGATGTGCTGTAATTATCCTGTAATTGATTCTACTCCTGAGAGTGTTATGAATGCCACAGAAGCAAGGATCTAACTCAGCATAAATGAAGAAACTGAGGCTCAGAGAGGTAAAGTCCCTTGGGACTTCTGACTATTCCCTACCATCTGCTCCTTTGTAGCATACGCAAAGGGCAACTTAGTGATGAAAGACTCTGGATTCCTTTCAAGAGAACATAAGGAAATATGAAATGGCTGGAAAGTCTGATAAGAGAACACCATAACAATGGCAGTTACAATTTACTAAGCCCCTGCTAAATATCAGAAATTTGCATATTCATGCATTCATTCTGCAAATTTTATTTGTTATAAGTACAGGAAAAGCACTGATCTAGCCACCTGGGATGCAAGAATATCAACCTGAGACATGATTCCTGATTTCCTGGAACTTCAGGCAACCAGGGGGAAATGGGATTAATCAAAAATCATAGTAATAGGGAAATAATCAAGCCCTGTGATTAATGCTCTGAAGAGAATATGGTTCCATGAAGGCAACAAAGAAAGCTGATCAGGAAAGGAAGTAGACTCAGGAAAGGAAGGGATACCTGAGCTGACAGCACGAAGGATGAATAGGAGTTCACCAAATGGCAGAGATGACACAGTGAAGAAAGAACATCGCTCACAGAGAGAACAGTATATACAAATGTCCTACCGTGACAGAAGGCAAAGCACTTTGGAAGCCTTGAGAGAGGCTTGGAGGGGCTGAAATGCAGAGAACAGGGGGAGCAGGAACACACTGAAGAGGCAGGCAAAGGCCAGACGTTTATTAGGTCTCATCTTTACTATCATCTTACACAGTAAGATGGCATTGGTATTTGGTTCTTATTTTATAGATTAAAAACCAAAGCCTGGAGTTTAAATAACATAACCCAAGGTCACATCACTAGTTAGTAGTTGAGTGAAAATCAAGCAAATCTTCCCTGGATTATCCCTCATTATGCCTTGTCACTGATCATAAATGCTCAGTGTGGACAAAAAAGCATTAGAAGTTGTCTAGTTGCAACTCCATGTGGGTCACGTGTCCCTCTGCCTCACACCAACAGGCATCATGCTCAGGGGCTTGGACTGCAGAGTCTACCAGTGCTGAATGGAGAGGGCCAAGTGAGGCTTATTCAGACAACAACTAATTTGGCCTCTGAGTGGCCAAATGTAAAGGAGCAGCAAAACGGGGAGGAAGAGAGGAACTATAGAATGAATAAAGCAGCCAGTGTAACCCTAGAATCTACATAGAATTTTCAATGTCTTTTAAACAACTTTTTATTGTATCATGAGATTTTTAGCTACACCTAACAGAAAACCCAACTTAAAATGCTTTAAGCAATGAGGATATTATATTATTCCACACAGCACAAGCTCCAAGGAAGAATGGCTCCTAAAGTGTTTCATTCAGAGGTTCAAAGAAACCATAAGAACTCTTTTTCCTCTCTGCTATCCTTCACTTGTTAGCTTTGTCCTCAATGAGCTTCCATCATGGTCACAAGGTGCTTGCCACAATTAAGGGCGCTACCTGCAGAGAAGATAACAACCAGCCAGAAGAGAAGGGGCTATTTCTTCTTTGTGTCCCTTTTTCTCAGAGAGGAAGCATTTTCCCAAATGTCTCTGCACCAGCAGACTTCTCCTCAGGTCCCGGTAGCCAGAAGTGGGTCACATGCCCACCCAACCACAATAACAGTCTAGGGCAATGAGAAGACCACACAAGGCTTAGACTAATCAGGGTTCACTCACAAGCTTCGGATAGGCAGTTATCTGAACAAAATTGGAATTCTGTCAGCAAGGAGGTAGGGGATTTTATTTGAGTAACCAATAGTGTTGTTTCTCTTCTGCTTGACTTGCTCAGAAAAGGTCCCACCTTCTGGCAGCAGGAATTGAGTGGCATCAGGCTCATCAATGGTGTTCCTGATTAGTTCTATGCAATATAAATAAAGCAATAAACAATGAGTAGGAATAGAAAGAAGACAGTTTGACTGTGCATCCTGAATCTTTTCATGCTGTGAGGAAGAGAGCAGAGTGAAATCCTCAGCAGGCCTCAGAGGCAACTGTGAAAAAGTTATCAGACTTGAATTTGCATCGCTTGCACTCCAGTGCCTGAGTTAACCTGCCCACATGTGAGGGCCAGCAACAGCCTTAAACTCAAGGACAGACTAGATTATCCTAAAGTCCATTATCAATCCGTGGGATGAAAATTATGATGCAATCACTCGGCACATCTTTCCCTCTGTTTCCATCTCAAGGGACCAGGGTGAGCTATAAACATTAATTAGGAAAAACCCATGACACTCTTGAGATGATAGCAGGGTTAGAATCACATCTGCCCATCTCAATTAGCTCAGAGGACAAACACACAGGCCACCTAGATCTTTCCTGGGGCTTGGTAACAAAGGACATTGAGACTCAACACTTAATGGGTGATTCACAAACCACTTTTCGACGTAAAAAGGCATCTGAGCTGCCAACAAAACCACCAGCAAACCTGTGGCCAGTGTTTTGATAATGTTGAATCCCCCTGTTTCTGCAGACATCTTCCTGCTCAAACTCCCTTCATAATTCCTACAGGGTAATTCTGGAGTTTCTGGTAAACATGTATTAAAAAGCTACCCATGCATAATACAGTATGAAATGAAGGTTAAAAGCAAGGGTTTAGAAATCAGATATGGGCTAGAATATCAGCTCTGCTACTTATTAGCTCTATGACCTACTTCATCTCTTCAATTCTCAATTTTCTCATCTATAATATGAAAAGTCCTTTAGAGAGGTTGTGAGGATTGAACGAGTGATTGACACAGAGAGAATCTGACATACATTAAGTACTAAGTAACCACTAGGCTTTATGATAGGGGAGGAGTCATGGCATAGATAATTCACCAAGGAACATGACAAATAGCACAGGACATGTGGGAAGAATAAACTTTCAGAAAACCAAGATCCTAGAATCATCAAACTGTAGGGTCACAGAGGGATTAAAAGAGGCCTCAGAGACAACATAGAATGACTTTCTCATACTGCACTCTAGGCAAAGTGGAATCTTCTAGTTTCCCAGAAATTTAGAGAGGTTAACGTTCCTTGAAAACATGTAGAGGCCCATTCTACAGTTACAATATTGTAAACAAACCCTTGAATCCGACAGTGTGACCTTTCTCACCACCACCACTCTTTAAGATTCCATTCGTGCATCCAACACACATTTATTGGGTGCATGGTCCAGTTGCTACAGCAGAAACTTCAAGGACCTGATATGGTTTAGATATTGGCTCCCCCCTCAATCTTATGCTAAAATTTGACCCCCAATGTTAGGGGTGGGGGCTAGTAGGAGGTGTTTGGGTCATAAAAGGTGGATCCCACATGAATGGCTTGGTGCCATTCTCAAGGTAATTAATGAGTGAGTACTTGCTCTATTCTTTCCTGCAATAGCTGGTCATTTAAAAGAGTCTGATACTCCTCCCTCCCCTTTCTCTTCTTCCCTCTCTCCCATGTGATCTGCCCATGCTGGCTCCCCTTCTTTTCTACCATGAGTGAAAGCTTCCTGAAGCCCTCACCAGGAACAGATGCTGACACCATGCTTCTTATACAGCCTCCATAACTGTGGGCCAAATATATTTCTTTTCTTTATAAATTACCCAGTCTCAGGTATTCCTTCATAACAATGCAAATGGACAAATACAGGCCCCAAGCTCAGCATTTTACATATATAATTGCTTGTCCTGACAATGACCCTAAAGGTAAATACTACTTGCCCCATTGAAATGTGAGAGTACCATCCAAAAGGTAGGTATAGCTCAAAAACACAGCTGGTGCGTTTTAGAGATCAGATTTTAACCCCAGGCTACCTATGTATTGTGACAAAAATGCTGCCAACAAACTACCTGAAATATCGGTGGATTAAACCTACATTTATTTATTCTCAGAGATCTGCAGGTCAGCCCAGGGCCATTGGACTAAGTTGGGTTTGACTTAGAGTGACTCTGCTTCAGCTGCCTCCCTTCTTTCTAGGAGCATCAGGCTGTCTCAGGCATGTTATCCTCAAGACCAAGGCAGAGGCCCAGAAGAGCAACTCCAATTATGCAAGCACCTTGGACATTTTTGGTCACATCATTTATGCTAACATTTAATTGGTCAAAGAAAGCTACAGAGACAGACTTCAGGGGCAGGGGAATATATTCCACCTCTCTTAGTGGGAGGAACTGCAAAGTCATATGGCAAAGGGATGAAGAATTGGAGCTCTTCAGATAATCCTCTACAGTCTGATTTCAAGGCCTCACATTTTCCACTATCCCAACAACCTTCCAAATAAACATTCGCTGGTAGGAGTTTAACAGTGTGAGGTGGGCAAACCAAAATTCTGACAGAAGAGTGGCATCCAGTGGCCAGGGGTTAATTTGCAATGAGTCACAACTGCAGGCACCCAGATACAGCCGTTGCTGGCTAACCACATCCCAGTGGAAGTTCAGCAGACCACAAGAAATGACAGAAACCAGCCTGGGGTCTGGAAAAGGAAAGCCAACAACAAGGACAGATGATCACCCTCCTCCTGGAAGAACACAGGAGCCTCCTGAGTTTTCTTCACTCTTGGTGTTCCCATCCCATCCATTCTACAAGGTTATTAGCTCTGTGTCAGTCACTCTGAGATAAGAGAAGTTCAAGGCCACCATTGTTTGGTTGGGGAGATGTGTCTAAGACATGTGATGTCATTAGAGAATGACAAGATCACTGAGAAGGGAATTCTGTGATGCTATTGCAAATTGCTGTGGTGCTTCATTGCAGTGGTTCCCAAACTGCACCAGTACATCAGCATTCCCTGGGAATTTGTTAAAAATGCTAGTTCTCAGGCCCCACATCAGACCTCCTGAATCCAAAACTCTGAGGGTGGAACCCAGCTATCTGTGTTTTTACAAGCCCTTCGAGTGATACTGAGAACCTCTCTTTCCAAAAACAGTGAGAACAGAGAGGGCATGAGGTTCCCCAAGGCAAGTACAACTTCAGCTGGACCTTGAAGGAGCTGGGTAGTGGGAGACACTTTGTACACTGTCCAATCTGAAGGCAGAGAAGAAGCCATGAGAGTGATTCACTGAAGGACCAGTGAGTTGCACACCTGGATGGAGGAAAGGGTGATTCTGAGTGGTGGGCAGGGGCAGAAACAAGATCAGCCAGATCAGGAGCAGTGAGGTTGAGGAGAGTCTTGAAAAATGGACACAAAAATGTTTGGTCTTATTGCAGTATAAGATTGAAAAATTTTACCCTGAAGAGTGAAAAGGGGAGGGAATAGGAGAAACAGAGAGAACAATCCCCCAAGCATATCCTCCAAGGGTGAGACCTTCTTTTGAAAGGTAAGAGGGCACAGTATGAAAGCAAGAGCCAGATGTCCAAAGAGCAGTTGAAACAACAATGGTCAGATGGTGAGACCCCTAAAAAGAGTCAAAGGGTCCCCTGCCCCCTCCTTGGCCCTTAGTCTTACCCTGTCATCTGCCTCATGACACCCCCTATCATGGTACAAATACTGGGGAAGGAACTTAAAGAAAAAAGTAAGGCAGCAATATGAAGACTGAGTTGAAAGTGTGATCAACATTTCAGTTTTAGAGGAAGCTTCTAAACTCTCCTTTGAAAAACTGCCTGAAATGGCCAAAGAGAAGGGATAAATTTTTTATTTAAATTAAATTTTAAAACCTTGGTCAAACCTAAAACAAGGTTTATGGGTGTCAATAGGTTAAATTCCCGTCCCCTGCCCAAATTCAGAACCAATTGAAAAATAGATATAAAATCCGTTAGAGACAAAATGCCCACTTTATTACTAATGTAATACATATATAACATATACTTTATACATAGTATTCAATCTTCAGCTACTGATAATGCATCCCAGAATTAGGTACACTGGCCCACCCATGTCACAAACAGGTAAGACTGAAGAATGGCAGGCCTACACAGTATGGCACAGAGGAGCAGGGTTGAATGGGTAGTCTCTGCAGACAGGCCCGCAGGAGAGAGAGAGAGACAGAGAAGGCTGAGACTCCTCTGTCAAGACCAGCAACTACACTGGTCACCCCTGCTCCCTGGAAAGGAATGAATGAGTGGGCAGAGAGAAGCCAGGAGAGTCTCTAATAAAAGCTCCTCCATCTAGAAACTGAAACTGGGAATAAGCATTCCCTTGCATAGCGGCAATTAAATAGGAATTTCTGCCAGATACAGCCCCAGAGAAGACCACACATTCAAATTATTGACTATCATATTGCCATTAAAAACTAGAGTTTTCTACTGACTTTGATTTCCACAAATTAATATTGAATAAAAAAATCAAGATGCAAATATTTTATAAAGGACTGAAAATTATGTGTGCATATTCATACATGTATATTGCTATATGTATTTGTGTAAGGATACCTCAGAAAATAATAAGGAAGGATACATGGTAGGTTGTTATTGTGGATAACATTTAGGAGAAGAGAATGGGAGACAAGGAGGAAGAGGAAGGAAGGAAAGAAAGGAGGGAGGGAGGAAGGAATGAAGTGTGCTTGCTATAAGTTCATTCTTCCAATTGTTTATATGTGTAAGGAAAATGTTAAAAATAAAAATTTTTAATATTTGCATTTATATTTTTCAAACATTGGCAACCAAGGAAATGGTACAGTAGAAACTGCTGTCTATGATCCCCACATCCTTTCACGTCCCTAAGTCTGATTATTTTTCAGTCTTGCATTTTCTGCACACCCCCTGAGCCTCATTCCTAGGGAAGTTTAAGATGTATTTACTTGGGTGAGTCAAGTAACTCTGTATGGAGTCAACATTGCTGCTAGAGCCTGCCCTAACTTTGTGCCCCTTTAGTAGATCAGGGTTCAGCCTTGTATTAAAGATTGAACCCCTTCCTCTTCACCAGATTTTAATAATATGGACCCTATCTTGTTTCTCCTGGGCCACAGTCCCTGCCTGGAACCAGCCTCTTAGACACAAGGCCCTTGCTTGGTTTGAACAGGCACCATTCCCACTCCAGGAACCAGAAAGTAAGACCAAAGTTCCAGTTGACATCAACATGTTACAGCTATGTATGAGCCCCCAGACTCTTCAATATCACAACCCAACCAGTGCCAAGAAATCCACCTTACCTCCTGCAGGGCCTCCCTGATGCCATCCTCCTGCCGAAGACTGAGCTCTAATCAACAGTGGTGATAACTCTCTTATTCACCACCATTTCCCAGTCCTTAACACAGAACTTGGCACATGATGTCCCCAAATACTAATAAACAAATGAATTAATGTATGAATAAGCTATGTAACATCAACTCTGAATAGCAGATCCAAACCCCTGAACATATTCCCCACACCTATCACTAAGCCTGCTCTCCTAAATTCTAGCACTAGCTCAGTAAACACATCTAATTTTCACTTCTCAGATGCTTCCAATTTGAGCTGATACTCTTTCTTCAGACTTTCCACCTTGAAAGGTAATAAAATTATCAGATAAAATGAGTTGGGGACTTGGGATGATGGGGGGAAAATGATGGATTTTGTTTGGATCATGTTAAAAAATGACCATCCAAGTGAAGATGTCCTCCTATCTGATAGTGAACAGAGGTAAGATAGAAATAGAGATTTGAGAGGTCTCAAAGATGGCAAAAGTCACGAGGAATCATTGCAGTCTCTGACTAGAGACAAAGAAACAAATACTCACTTATATCAAATTTCTGCACAAAGCCCAAAGTTCCAACTAATCTACTGGCCATGACTTTGACAAAGTGTCTATGCTTTTCTCTACATATTATCAGTCTATGGGTATCTGTTGGCTGTTCAACTCACTGGTCACTCTTCTTGTAACTAACAGAATTTTAAATCCCATGACCTAGGCTTCTTGCCGACCCAAACCAAAAGATTGCATTTGAGTATGTTTTTATTTTTGTAACATCTACGAACATTCACCCTAATCTCTAGAAATCATATTATTTTCACTATATGTAAAAGAAAAAATGCATTGACATAGTTGTTAGTACCTGGAATCCAGAAAACAGTTTTCTAAATTCAATTGCACTTTCTTTGACTCGCTCATGTCTCTTTTGATCCAGGATCTTGAATAACAGTGTTATATCTATTTCACTTCTCTCTTCCTATGCGATAACTCCCTTGCAGGCAGGAACACTCCTACATTGTCTTGTATTATTAGAGTGCCTGCTTTACTTGCAGGATGGATGACTGGATGAATTTTCTTAAAAGGTTAGTCACTGGCTTTTATCTCTCAAGCTCTGGAAGAACTACAGATAATTAATTTTATTAGAGGCAGCAAAGTTGTTTTGTTTTGTTTTGTTTTGTATTGTTTTTTGAGACAGAGTCTCGCATGTCACCCAGGCTGCAGTGCAGTGGCATGATCTCGGCTCACTGCAATCTCCGCCTCCGGGGTTCATGCAATTCTCCTGCCTCAGCCTCCCGAGTAGCTGGGACTATAGGTGTGTGCCACAACGCCCAGCTTTTTTGTATTTTTAGTAGAGATGGGGTTTCACCATGTTGGCCAGGATGGTCTGAATGCATGCAAAGTTGATGTGAAATGCATGGTCCTGATCTCCTGACCTCATGATCCGCCTGCCTCAGCCTCCCAAAGTGCTGAGATCACAGGCGTTAGCCACCACGTCCAGCCCCAAAGTGTTATTTTAAGAAAAACTGATCTTTGGAGCAAAAGTTTTGGGAATTATACTAGTCTCTTACTAGTTATATGACCTTGGCCATGTCACCTAATCTCACTGAACCAAAGTTAACTCATCTGTTATGAATGAGTTATGAATGCATGCAAAGATATGAATGCATGCAAAGTTGATGTGAAAGAGAACTATGGATTTTGTGGACTCAAATTTCAACATGAGCTCAGTAGATCCAGCTAGCAAAAATAGCTAAGGCAATTTTAGGACTGCATTCTGAGATCTCCAGAATAAGGACATATTAAGCACACATATGAGACCCCCAACTTTAGTTCTGTGTTCAGTTTGGATGCCATACCTTAACAGATACACTGAGAAAACCAGTGGCCTCCTTCAGGAATATGAGCAGGAGGATAAAGGTTTAGGAAACTATGCCATGACCACAGCAAACAAGGCTGAATGGAGATGGCTTATCTCCACTGGCTTGACAGTTAGCTTGACAGTTACATGACAGTAGTTCACAAATATGCAAATATCTGACATATGGTATGAAGGCAGACATTCTCCAGAAGACAATTCTGTGACCAGAAGGTAGCAAGTATACACTTATTTAAATCTAATGTTATAAATAACAATGAAAATCCTCCCAAATTGGGCTGGTTACCTTGTGGGGTGAACAGAAGTATGATCCCCATATTTATAAATAAGGAAAATTAAGACTAAAATTAGGGAACTTGACCAAGAGCTCAAGGCTAGCAAAATAGAACCATGATTTAAATCTTGGTCTTTTGCCTCTGTATCCAAGGATTGTTATGGTCTTCAGCAAGTCAAAGAGAGGAGCTAGGAGAGGAGTTCACAATTTTTGGCTCAGCTATTTGGTCAAGTGGCCTGGGCCTCATGAGAAAGGTGGAAGCCAAAATGCAACTGCTTTGAAGCAACTTTCTAATTACACTGGAGTTAGTCCACAGATCTGAGTTTAAATGCAGAAAGGTGCAGAATTTAACCATCCAGTTAGTTAGAGCTATCCACCAAATGAATGTGGGGTAGGGTGATGGGGTGTGAGCAGATGCTATTGATGTTTTTTGCCGAGTGTTTGAAAACCCACTATGAATATTGATGCCAAGAGCTTGTTGCTGGCTTTTAAAAACAAACAGAAGATGGAACAGCCATTTTTTTCCCAATACAAGATACTGTTAGCCAAATACAGAATTTCAGTTTGGTTAAGAAACACAGGTCCATCATACAATTACTCCTATTGTTAAAATGTGGTTGTTGATGCTTTGGAGAGCAAACTCTCCTGAAAGTGTTCGACTAACCTCGGCATACAGAGGCCCAGGCGGCCAGACCATATGTGTGACGATGCCTTGTCCTGACAGCTGAATCAGCCAATGAATGAATTTTTAAATAATTATTCAATCTCTTCCAACAGAAGCTCATTAGCTGCTACCATTGTCACCCTCTATCTTGCCAATGAATTGAGTTTTCAGTTCAGTAAAAGCTTAGAATTTTCCTACTCATGCAGGCAGATTAAAGCTCTCAACTAACTCAGGTGTAACTTATTTAATTCACCATCCAACTAATTACTGCAGATGCAGATAAACCAGGCTAACGGGAAAAAATCCACCTCCTAAAACAAAACAAAGAGCAAGTAAGCATGTTTCTGAATAGTCAGCAAAGGCTGTGTCAGATGGCAGACATTTTTTAAAAAGAAACAAAAATATGCTCAATGACTTTGAAAGTCAATGAATTCTAAGGGGAAAAAATATAGCATGGTCTTTGTGCATTTAGGATCTACTTGGTTCAACTTTGAATGTCATTTAACAACAGAAGTAGAATCAACTGTCTTAGTAAAGTGAAATTTGAATTCTCACACAATTTCATTTTAAACCAAGTATTTTTTAATACCAGTGAATAAACTATGTAGACTAGAATCAAGGAACATTTTTTAATGTGCACTCTCTGCCCTTCAGAGAAGTTAACTTTGAAATACAAACTTAATTTCATGTCTTTTACTCTAAATAACATTAATTGGATGTATTTTATTATAGTAAAAATGTACATTTTGAAGGGAGACAACTTAAAAAAATCAGACTTTGTTTTGACAGGTCATTTTCTCAAAACATACGTTCAGGAAGTAAGTTATTTGAGCATATGCTCTGAAAACAATAGAGAACCAATCTTAAGTATCCTGTTAAAATAATTCATTTTTTCATTTACAAAAGTTATGAGCTGAATAAAAGTTTTCTAACTTACCTGAGAATGGTATTCTTGCCTATGCAAGAAAATCTCCATACAATATTATTCTATTTTATTAGTAACTACTATGCAGTAACATTACATTCATGATACTCCTAGTAATCCATCGCTGTGAGATGATTTTGGACATATTTCATAGCTTTATTGTGCAATAGCTACAACCCATTTCGAGAAGTACGGCCAAGGATAACATGCGGGGGCAAGAGAGAAAAGTACTCGCTCCACCATTCACTCTGTGTGTAACCTCAGGGAATCCCTAACTTTCTAAGAATCCGTTTCTTCATCTGAAAAGTAGAATATCACTGCCCTTTTGTAACCTGTAGCACAACTGAACAGAAATAAGCCTTGATTACCCAAAATTCCACTAAAATGAGCAGGGTGTTGGAAAACTAGCCATTAAAATATTGACTCATTATCAGATTACAGATGATCATTCATTCTGGATTTCTACTTACTGTATAACAAAGCAAAAGGAGATGCTTGAAATTAGCATTCTGTGATAGCCTCAAAATGCTGAACCAGATATCAGTCTCCAGTCCTTCAACTCTCTCTCTAACTCTATCTGTGTTTTCTTGTGCAGGTAAGGTCAGTAGACTCCTCAGTTAAGAGTCAGTGAAAGAGGTGGTTTTTTTTTAAATTCTCTTTGGTTTAAATTTGCTTCCAGCTTGGAGGAAGAAACCATCAACAATTCATTGTCCTGGAACATGGATGCAATCACCCTTCCTAATTTAAAATTTTTAATTTTTAATTTTCTCAGCAACCGCAACTCATGATATTTCCCAAGATGTATTCTCAAGAGTTAAATCCCAAAGGGAGAACTAAGAGAGAGAGAGAGAAACAGGCAAGGGGCTCAATTATTAAATGTTTGGAAAACTTTACATTTTTAAAACTTTTTAATGCCCCTTATGGAAATTCTTGGATCTTCTTAGTTTAAAGGAACAAATATTTGCTGAAAACAAATCTGTTTAAATTTGTTTAACCTAGTATTTCCCAAACATATTTGACTCTGTCCTCATGGTAGCTATTTAGAAATCCCACTTTAGAGGAAAGCAAAGCAAGATGGCAGACTAGAAGCCTCAATCAATCATTCCTCCCATAAGAACACTAAGTTAAAACTGTCTGCACAGAAAAAAGCACCTTCACAAGAATCAAAATTCAGGTGAGCACTGGCAGTACCTGGTTTTAACTTCATATTGCTGAAAGAGCCACTAAAGAGATAGAAAACATGGTCCTGAATCACCAGTGCCATCCCTTCCCAACCCTGGCAGCAGAGGAGTAGAGGGGGAGAGTTTCTCTGGGTGCTGGGGAAGAGAGAACACAGCAACTGTGAGGCATTGAACTCAGTGCTGTCCTGTGAGAGCAGACAGGAAAACTGGACCAAACCCAGCTGACACTCACCCGCAGACGAAGCATTTAAATCAACTCTAGCCAAAAGTATGTGCCAACCCAGCGGTCTGAACTTGAGTGCCTGCAAACCTCACCACAGACAGCTGCAACACTCTGTGTCTCCAAGTAAATGTGAAAGGCAGTCTAGGCCATAAAGACTGCAACTCTTAGGTGAGTCCCAGTGCTGAACTAGGCCCAGAGGAAGTGGACTGAGGGGATACATGATACATGGAGATATCAGCTGGGGCAGCCAAGGGATGCTGGTATCACCCCTCCTCTAATCCCAGGCTGTACAACCCAAGGCTCCAGAAGAGACCGCTTCCTTCCACTTGAGGAGAGGAGAGGGGGAGATTATAGAGGACTTTATCTTGCATCTGAGATACCAGCTCAGCCACAGCAGGACACGGCACCAGTCAGAGACTGAGGCCCCCCTTCCAGGCCCCAGCTCCCAGATGACCTTTCTAAACAAACTCTGGGCCAGAAGAGAACCCATTGCCTTGCAGGAAAGGAACCAGTCCTGGCAGCATTTATCACCTGCTAACTGAAGACCCGTTGGGCCCTGAACAACCAGCAGCAATACCCAGAACTACATTGAGGGTCTTGGGTGAGCCTCTGAGACTTGCTGGCTTCGGCACTATACCAACTGTGGTGGCTGAGGGATAAAACTTCTTCTGCTTGAGAAAAGCAGAAGGAAAAGTAAATGGGACTTTGTCTTGTTCCTTAGGTAACAGCAGCCACAGTGGAGGAGAGCACCAAGTGGGCTCTTGGGGTCCCCAATTCCAGGACATGGCTCTTGGATGGGATTTCTTGACCTCCCCTAGGCCAGAGGGGGAGTCTACTGCCCTGAAGGGTGAGTACTGGGCCAGGCAGCATTCATGACAAGCTGACTCAAGAGACCTTGGGCCTTAAGGGAACATCGGCAGCAGTCTGGCATTACTCCTCGGGGCCTGGGGTGGCAATAGCTACAAGGTGAGGATCCTCTGCTTATGAAAAGGGGAGGGATGAGTGGGAAGGAATGCTTCTTGTGGTTTTAGTGCCAGCTCAGCTGCAATACAATAGAATACCAGGTGAACCTCTAAGGATTTTAGCTCTTGTCTCTGACTCCCAGAAGACACTTCTGGACTCACCCAGGGAGTGGGGGTCTTGCCACCATGAAAGGAAGGACACAGGCCTGGTTGATTTTGCACCTGCTGATTGTAGGGCCCCAGAGTCTTAAGTGAACATAGGCAGTAGTCATGGAGTGGCTATAGCAGGCCTTGGGTGAGACCCAGTGCTGCGCTGGCTTCAGGTCTGACCCAGGGTAGTCATAGTAGTGGTGGCCCCAAGGGCATTTGTGTCACTTCAGCTCCACCTTTAGCTGGCTCAGAACAGAAAGAGAGACTCTGTATGTTTGGGAAAAAGCGAGGGAAGAGAACAAGAGTCTCTGCTTGGTAATCCAAAGAATTCTCCCAGATCTGGTCCAAGACCAACAAGGCAGTACCTCCACAAGTCTGCAAAAACCACAGTGTTACTGGGCTTGGGGTGCCCCCTAAAGTGCAGCTTAGACCACAACACACGAGTCATTTCAAATATCCGGAAAGCCTTCACAAGAAAGACATCTATAAATAAGCCCAGACAGTAAAGACTACAATAAATACCAAACTCTTCAATGCCCAAACACAAAAGAACATCTACCAGCATCAAAACCATTTAGGAAAACATGACCTCATGAAATGCACTAAATACATCACCAGGGAACAATCCTGGGGAAACAGGGATATGTGAAATTTCAGACAGAGAATTCAAATAGCTGTAATAAGGAAACTCAGTGAAATTCAAGGTAAAACAGAGAAAGAATTCAGAATAGTATCAGGTAAATTTAACAAAGAGATGGAAATAATTTAAAAGAATCAAATAGAAATTCTGAAGCTGAAAAACGCAATTGGCATAGTAAGGAATGCATCAGAATCCTTTAATAGCAGAATTGATCAAGCAGAAGAAAGAATTAGTGAGCTTGTATACAGCCTACTTTAAAATACACATTCAGAGGAAACAAAAAAGAGAATAAAAAACAATGAAGCCTGCCTACAGGGTCTAGAAAATAGCCTCAAGAGGGCAAATCTAAGAGTGATTGGCCTTAAAGAGGAGGTAGAGAACAAGATAGGGATAGAAAGTTTATTCAAAGGGATAATAATAGAAGACTTCCCAAACCTAGAGAAAGACATCAATATCCAAGTACAAGAAGGTTATAGAACACCAAGCAAATTTAACCCAAAGAAGACTACCTCAAGACACTTAATAATCCAATTCCCAAAGGTCAAGAAGAAAGAAAGGATCCTAAAAGCACAAAGAGAAAATAAATAAATAACATACAATGGTGCTCCAATACATCTGGCAGCAGACTTTTCAGTGGAAAACGTATAGGCCAGGAGATAGTAGCATGACATATTTAAAGTACTGCAGGAAAATAACCTTTACCCTGGAATAGTGTATTGGATGAAAATATTTTTCAAACATGAAGGAGAAATAAAGACTTTCCCAGACAAACAAAAGCTGAGGGATTTCATCAATGCCAAAACTGTCCTACAAGAAATGCTAAAGGAAGCACTTTAATCAGAAAGAAAATGATATTAATAAGCAACAAGTAATCACCTGAAGGTACAAAACTCACTGGCAATGGTAAATACAGAGAAAAATACAGAATATTATAACACTATAACTGTGATGTGTAAACTACTCTTATCCTAAGTAGAAAGACTAAATGATGAACCAACCAAAAATAACTACAACAACTTTTCCAGACATAGCAAGTACAAAAAGACATAAATAGAAACAATAAAAAGTTGAAAAGTGGGGGGAAAAAAGTTAAAGCATAGAGTTTTTATTACTTTTCTTTTTGCTTATTTCTTTGTTTATGCAAATAGCATTAAGTTGTTATCAAGTTAAAATAATGGGTTATGAGATAGTATTTGCAAGCCTCATGGTAACCTCAAACCAAAAAACATACAATGAATACACAAAAAATAAAAACCAAGAAGAAGCTGAATCATATCACCAGAGAAAAATCACCTTCACTAAAGGAAAACAGGAAGGAAAGAATGAAGAAAGAGAAACAGGAAACAAATAGGAGCTAAAAATAAAAACAATTGAATTCATGGATATAGAGAGTAGAAGGATGGTTACCAGAGGCTGGGAATGATAGTGGTGTTGGCGAGGGGGGGTCTGGGGAGGAGGTGAGGATGGTTAGTGGGTGCAAAAAAGTAGTTAGAATCAACAAGACCTACTATTTTATAATATGATAGGGATAGGGTGAGTATAGTCAATAATGACGTAATTGTACATTTTAAAATAAAGAATGTAATCAGATTGTTTGTAACTCAAAGGGCAAATGCTTGAGGGGGTACCCCATTCCCTATGATGTGCTTATTTCGCATTACATGTCTGTATCAAAACATCTCATGTACCCCGTAAGTATATACACTTACTGTGTACCCACAAACAAGTTAAAAATAGAAAATAAAAACAAAATTTTGAAAAAGAAATTCACTAAACACATTTAGGAAATTCTTGTTCAATTACTTGGTGTCCCAGTATCACTTACCATTACATAGCCACTATACAGATCAAATGACAAGTTCCCAAAGGAGTTTTTCAAAGTTACAATGTGTTTTGGGGATGATTCAGGGAAATGTAATAAAGAAAGGGAAGACAAGCAAAAAAGGAAGTCTACATCAAAATATGAAGACTCTTAACCATTATGTACTATGCCATTACAAAGGATAGGAACCTACCCAAAAAGATTTAAGCAAATGAGGACATGTAGTAGTTCATGTATCTTAAAAATTCAAAAGTAGATTGAGCTTTGTAATATAAATATTATTACCAGGCCTCTTGGTTCTCCTCTGTGTTAGCCTCATTCTCAGTCAAGATCCTTTTCTACGGCAGTCTCTGACCACTCAAACTAACATTCTAGCAGTTCAGTAGCCCTGGAAGAAAGAGCCCAGCTTCCTAGCAAAAGTACCAGACCGGACTTGAATTGAACCAATTTGGATCACCCACCCATTCTTGAATCAATTTCCATACTCAGAAGAGATGGAAAAGGGATGGAGGATTGGCCTGGCAAGAAATGGTTCACCAAAGGAATTTTAGAGTAATGTTACCAGAAGAAAATGGGATAGACACTGGGTAAACAAAACAACCTGGGTATCAACAATATCCATCAAAGAAGTCCTACCTATGTGTATCTCCTTGGTATATACAGATACAGACCATAAGACCATTATCTAGTAAGCCTCTCTGCCTCATAACATTCTCCTGCAGCCAGGACTGCCTGTGCAGACTACGACAAGAGGTAAAGCACAGGTTTTCCTAGGATTACAGGCCATATGAATTACATGCCTCTTATTCCAGGCTAGGAGGCCAGAATTGGATGTATTTATCAGGACACTCATGACACTTAGCTGTGATTTTTAAGTAGTCTGAGTCATGTTTCACGCATGTTCTGTAGAGGTGAGTGATTTCATTGTCAAAAAAAAAGTAACCTGCTGACATACACACACAGACACACATTAACAATGTGTGTCTGTGTGTGTGTGTGTGTGTGTGTGTGTGTTTCTTTTGCACCCTTACAATGAATTCCAAACTTCTATCATCCCATGAAACAAAGAGAAAATGGCAAATGTTATTTTTTGGATAATCTGCTGTTCTGCTGAATGCTTTAGAAATACTGAGGTTTAATCTTGATGTAAAATATTCTCTTATCATAAAGTTCCAGTAGTAGTGAGGAAGGGTAATGAAGTAATGCTGTGTAGTAAAAGAACATGGACTTTGGAACTAAATATATCTTCGTCTACTCATTCAACAATTATTTCTTGAGCAATTAAGGGGTGCTAGATATTTTTCTGTGTGCTACAGATACATCAGCAAACAAAATAGTAAAATACCTGCCCTCGTGCAGTTTACATTCTGGTGGGACTTACATTCAAATTTCAGGTCATCAACTTGATCATCAACTAATTATATAAATTTGAATTTGTATCATCTGTAAAGAGGATATGATAATCCCTTGCTTTAAGGTGTACAGTAAGAACTACATGGGATGATGCAGAGCATGTCTCTAGCATGTCATCAGGACAGGGGTCCCCAACCAGATTTTTAGATTTAATTTTGTGCACTTTCTTTTTACTGCAAAAACATTACTTTAGTTCTTTTGTGGATACTTAACCATTTGTATAAGTTGGAATAACAGCTACAAGACTGGCTGCCATTTGTTGCATGTTTGCTATGTCCTAGATCAGCAGTCCCCAACATTTCTGGCACCAGGAACAAGTTCTGTGGAAGACAATTTTTCCGCACACTAACAGTCTGTGGGCCTCGGTACTGGGACTGGTCCGAGGTAATTGTACTGGTCCGTGAGTCTCCTATTAGTTTCGTGTGGTATCATCTTCTCTCTCTCTCTCTTTCTCTCTCACTCACTTTTTCTTTTTAGAGTAACCATATTTTTTAAACCTCAAGTTCTCTGATTATTTACTCTTGATGTGAACAGCAAGGCAGAACCAAAATAACATGCTATTTACTATATGGAAAAATCACAGGAGAGCAAAGAGTGGTGGAGTCAAGTAGAGGTCAGAGGACTGTCCTAAAGAGTGAATGTTCCAGAAATGCTGACAGCTGATGAGTCTTCCTTCTGCCTCTCATTCATTTGTCGGAGAGCCTTGGACCAGTATCAGTCCTTGGCCTGTTAGGAACCTGGATGCACAGCACTAGGTGAGCAGTGGGCAAGCCAGCATTACTGCCTGAGCTCTGCCTCCTGTCAGATCAGCAGTGGCATTAGATTCTCATAAGAGAGTGAACCCTATTGTGAACTGCACATGAGAAGGATCTAGGTTGCATGCTCCAATCCTTGTGAGAATCTAACTAATGCCTGTTGATCTGAGGTGGAACAGTTAGATCCTCAAACTATCACCCCAAGCCCACCCTGTCTATGGAAAAATTGTCTTCCACAGAACTTGTCCTTGCTGCCAAAAATGCTGGGAACCACTGATCTAGGACATGGCAAACATGCAATAAATGGCAGCCACTCTTGTAGCTATTAGTCTAGTTTGTACAAATGGTTGAGTATCCACAAAAGAATTAATGTTTTCACAATAAAAAGAAAGTACACAAAATTAGATCTAAAAATCATAAATGAATTTTTCCAGTAGACAAAAAACATTGATAGTCATAATGTTCCTTTACATTATTGAGATAGTAAAAACAGTATGCAGAAACAAACGATGAGAGGCAGAAGCAAGACTCATCAGCCGTCAACATTTCTGGAACATTCACTCTTTAGGACAGTCCTCTGACCTCTGCTCAACCCCACCACTCTTTAATCTCCCATGATTTTTCTATATAGTAAATAGCATGTTATTTCAGTTCTGCCTTGCATTCACATCAAGAGTAAATAATCAGAGAACTTGAGGTTTAAAAAAAAATGGTTACTCTAAAAGAAAAAATGTGAGAGAGAGAGAAACAAAAAATGATGCTGTAAGAAAACTGTTTTTCATGGCCGCATAACCCCAGCAATAGAACACTAATGGTCGTTAAATACTATCCTAATCCTACAAGTGAACAGATTATTGAAAATTTCAAAGTGGCAGCTTTGATTTGAAGATTCACCTCATTGACTATCTAATTCATTCCTAATGACATAATCATTGGTGAACAGTAAACGCAATTCAGAGGGTCAGAACTCTCCTATTAGTCATTAGCTTTTATATCCAGACTGCTATTTTACTACTGAGCCTTGTATGTTACTATTTAAAGGAAGAAAGTATCACTATTTTTAAGGTGATGATTATTAAAGTGCTGCCACAAACTGTACATGGTTATTACAGCACAAATAGCTATTTGAGACACACACAAAATACATTTAAATCTGTTTCATATACAAGGAAATTTCACAAATAAAACTCAGCTAGAGATAAATTAATTACCTTATTATGTTCCACAAGGAAAACGAGTGTTAGATACCATGCTGCATTGTTTGTGGAAGCAATCAATATTTTACTGTCTAACCATATTTAACTTTACATGTATATTTAAATCCCTTTCTACTAGGAATTCTAATACAATACTCTAAGCATAACTCATAGCCATATTCAGGTGAATTAAAGATTCCCTGAAATACACAACACGAAGGAAGCCGTATTTCATCTGCATCTGTTTCTCTTATTTATTACCTAATCCTTCAACCCCCAATTCTCCCTACAGTTCTTTATTAACTTAAACAAAATATGTGCAATTGGACTTTTCTTAGTAAGGCATAAATCTGTACACTTGTCCTATCACAAACCATTAATAAAGACCAGAAAACTTGTATATAGTGAATACTTATACCAAAATCGGTTTCTAAAAGGTTATGAGACTAATTAAAGAATTGTTCTTCCTTGTACTAGTCTCCTTTGAAAGGTTTGCTTATAGATTCGAGCAGCTCAAATATTTATCTGTTTCCTGTATTCTGAAGATGATGGGACAGAACTGTAGTGTTTGGCTTTGCCATCGTTAAGCTGAAATCCTTTTAAATGTGCCTGAGAAATTGGCAAGTGGCAAGTTCAAGAGCTCTTTAAACATGGGAAATGTCATCATACCTACTGTTTTGTTTTGTTTTTTTAATTTAAAATTTGTGATCAATGCCTCTATATTTCAAAATCTAATGGTGGAGCAAATGCTAAAGAAAGCATAGTCATGAAATAGAAAACATGCATAATGATGATGCTGGGTCCATATATATTAATACGATGGGTCCTAGGAAAGGGAAAGAAAGGAAACCTGCCTTTGATATCAACTTGAAGTTACTGGACTTGATTTATCTTATTTTGCAGTTTATAAGATTAAGGAGTAATGTTCATTTTGCCCTTACATTTAATGTTTAAATTTAATAAATGTTTTTATCTTCATGTCCATATGTCTGCTACTTCCTTTTCTCAAAGTTTCAAAGTTAAATATTGTCTTAGAGCATATTTCTCAGTAAACTCTAAAATTTACACTAATATTGGATATTTCCAAGGCTTGCCCACAAATTCTCAGATAAAATTAATAAGTTAATATCCCTTACTGTATCCATCCCAACTATGCACGGGACCCTCCCCTATCTCATCTGGAGAGACACCAAAGAAATGAAAGGCAAGGTTTCTATCTAATGAGGTTGAGTGGACTTGGTACCCCAATATAAATGCAAGCATTTATCCAAGCATATTAGTAAAAATGGACAAGTTATTTGACAGATGAACAGGATAGCTCTAAGCAATGTCATCATATAATATTAATTATCATATTTTGCAACCCCACAGGCAAAGACTGCCCAGCTCTTTTGCCATAAGTTGTGGAAAAGCTGCATCTGTAAAATAAGAATCGATTGTCATAAAAAGGAGCAATCAGAGATAGCAGATTTTTGGCAATTAAAAATATAATTGCCATTAAAAAATTGATAGAAAGTATGGGAGGAAGAATAGTAAGTCTCCCAAAACACTGAGAAAAAAAAATAAAGAAATGGGAAACAGGCACAGACTCAGTTGAGATCCAAGAGATATGAGATATGAGAAATACCTAATGCAGACGATGGGTTGGTGGGTGCAGCAAACCACCATGGCACGTGTATAGCTATGTAACAAACCTGCACATTCTGCACATGTACCCCAGAACTTAAAGTATAATTTAAAAAAAGAAGAAGAAAATAAAAAAATAAAGAAAAGGAAACATTGGAGGCAAATTTCCACAGCTGAAAAATGACAGAAGGCATGAGCCTAAAGGCAACCACAAAGTGCAAACAGGATGACTTTAAGAAGAACTGTCTCTAGTGATATCTTGATGTTTCAGATCACTGAGGACAATATGAAGATCCAGAAAGAGTCACCTGGAAAAAAACAGGTTACCTACATAGGAAGAAGCACAAAGGCCTCGGGCTTCTCATCAGCAACGTTAGCTGCTAGAAGACAATGGAGTGATCCTTTAAAGTTAGGAGTAGAAATTATTTTGAACATAGAATTATATTCAGTCCAAAATAATAAGTAAAGGCAAAACAAATACATTTTTAGACAAAGACCTTACCTCCATCAATCCTTTGTAAAAAATAACTTGAGGCTGTAAACAGAAACACAAGAAACAAGAAGACATGAAATCTGAGAAATATTATTTCTAAAGCAAAAATTCAGTGAACACATACCCTAGGTGGAGAAGTATACAACAGGACTAGAGAACGATTGTTCCAAAGTAGAATGGGAGTCCAGGAGGAGCCAAGAAAGATGTCTTCAAAAAGAAAGTATATTCCACTGTAGTCATTTTAAAATAAAGGAACAGGTTGAGCTTAGCAATTAAATTCAAACATGTTTATTTTCTCATGGTGGAGAGGAAGAAAGAATGTCAACTAGAAACTCCAAGAAAAATTAGTATATAAGAAAAAAATGATTCAAATATTAAACAAGCAAAATATGGCATGAATTTGAATAATTAAGCTGGGTAAGGACATTAAAGTAGAAAGATAATATGTGTAGTGGATATTTTCACTCAGTGGATATCCACTGTAGTGGATATTTTCACTGATACTTTCAAGGCTGACTCACTTATCGCCTGGCCACTGGTAATAGCAGATGCTGACTGCTCACATCTTTGTTCGTGACTGGGAATTTCTCTCAGCCTCAGGGAACTGTCTAGCCCCAAGGTTTTGTTCCCTGTAGACTGTCTAAGATCTCAGTTGCAACCACCTTGAACATCAGCTCCTTCCTCTGCTCAATCCTGCCTTCCTTACAATCTCTCCTTCCTCAAATCCTTACAATCTTTTTTTCTCACTTCTTTGTGAGTGAATCTTCCAACAGCACTCCCCATGCAATTCTCCATCTCAGAGTCTGTTTTCAGGGAACCCAATATAAGACACATGTGTAAAGTCACAAAGGTGAAAGGGGCATGAGGCATTCAGAAGCTTGCACACAATTCTCTATGACTGGGTGTAAGATTCATGTGGAGAGCTGGAAAGAGAGGAAATTAAAAGACCTGTTACTTTTGAAGCAAAAATTCAATGAACACATATCCCAGGTGGAGAGCCATGCAGCAGGACTAGAGAGTAGTTGTTCCAAAACAGAATGGGAGGTCAGGAGGAGCCAAGAAAAATACCTTCAAAAAGAAAATACATTCTTTCCTTTTACCAGTTAGTGAAGACCAGTGAGTGGTGAAATATAAATACCCCACTATGCTATGGAATCTGCATGCAAAGCCTAAGCTGTATGACCCTGATCATTTAACGTCTCTGAACCTCAGTGTCCTTATCTGTAAAATGTCCAAAATTCCTCAGCTCTTATGGGAAAAATGAGATAGTGTGTATGAACATGCTTTGTGATGAGATTCAAATGTAAATTATTATTAATAGACATCAGCCTATAATGTTTGAGCATGGTTGCAGGCCTGATCAAGTAGGCTATGAGTCTATTTATAAGAACTAAGAGAACTTCTTCCTAAGGGTAAAGGGAATCAAATATGCATGACCGTCTGATAACAGTGGTTATTGGAGGAGGGAGTGATTCTGAGTTATGAGTTGTCACCTGGATTTGTTCACTCTACCCTCACTTTCCTCCACCTCCAGTCCCCATGAAATTCACTTGCATTTGTGGTAATGGGGGATGGGGAGAAGCGGGAGAAAAGGAGAAAGAATCAGGGAGGGAAAGCTATGGATGAGATCAGGGAGTAGAGCTCTTGCTCTAGAGCTGTTTAAGACAATTGAGCTCTTTAAGACAATTGGCACAAATAGCCCTGCTTCGTGGTATAACCCAAAACTGGGAGAGAAATATTCTATCTACTTCTGCCAGGAATATAATGTGGCTCTGGCACCCTAAGAACTCAAGGAATTATGAAGCACCATTGCCACCTAAGAACTCCCACACATCAACAGCAGTGATGCTTAGCAACAAAGGTGGAACCCACAAAGAGCAGCTCGGCTGTGGGCCCAGTGAAATGTCAGAGGAGTGGAGGCCTAAGCAGGAGGCGGCCAGAGAAGCAGGATAAGAAAATGGGGGGCCATATGTGGTACTCATCGGAAACCATGTGGGACTCCCAAAAATAAATGCAGGACCTTTTCCGGAAGTAAAGGTCTTGCAATTATAAATGAGAGGAAAACCAAAGAAATATGTGTTGTTACTGTTAATGTCATGCCATTTCAACCAGGACTTACGTCGCCTAGGGAAGCATAATAATTGCTGTTATTATTTACCAGATAATAGAAATCTGTATAAGAAAATGCCTTTCATTTCTTACATATCATTGCCTGGCCTAAACCCCTGCAAAAATAAATGTTTGACTACTCCACTATATCAGGTTTTCCTAAAATTAGAACATAAAAGATATTACATTAAGGCCTCATTAATGGTACATCAGGTTCACTATCAAAGGATGACTATTGAATTAAGAGAAAGTCCAAAGATGCTGGAATGTCCCAGAAGCACTCAAACATTCATGTGTATCATCTATAAATATATCTAAAAATTCCTCTGGAATTGATAATATTTTCCATCTGCAACATTTCCTTGGGGTGGTAAATGTCATATGCTACTACCCTTTGGGTAAACAGCATATCTCTCCCTGAGACTGTCTGTCTAAAACTCTAAAGAGTGTTATTCATCATCAAGTGTGTCTTTCCACAAGGCATACTGGGTATCCACATTTGCTAATCATTCACAGTATGCCCTGAGCTGCACTAAAACCTGGATCCGTTTCTCCTGTTCAGCTGCATTGAGTTATAGCTGATGTGATACTTCCTTCTACTGACGTTGCTAACAACAATGCACGTTGACCTCTGTTATTAAAGAAACACAATAAATAAAATTTTGTCATCTAAGCATATTCCCTTCAGATTCAGAGAACACATTGAATTATTTCTCTCCTTATCATTAAACTATTCGTCTGTCCCAAGTAGAATTTCTGCCAATGAAATCTCATCTGTATCGTTCTTGACTAGACATCAGGATTCACTACAGTTTGCGGTCACTCTATTCAGAAAGTTCAAATTTAAATATAAATAAATAAATAAGTCATAAATTTAAAGTTTGGAGGATTGTTTTTGTTTTTAGGGTGAAAGGGGAGCTTTCAAATAATTACATAAACCAAAAATGGTTTAATAATAACATTCTCTACATCTTTTCTCTTTTCTTTTAGCTGAGAAAAGTCCTAATTATTCCCTCCCCTTTAACACGTCTTTGCAAAAATATCCAAACTAGTTTCATCCAATAAACACAGCTCAACTCATTGATCTTCTCAGATTTTTTTTTTCTCTTGCTAAAAAGTTTCTTAAATGTGGAACAATATTATTGTCCTCAACTGTAACACGATCTATTTCTCTGGTGTCTTTTAAGCTGTTTATCATTTGCTTCTCTATTTCAGATGGAATTAATCTTCTAAAAACGGATCACATTCTAAGATGTTTTACAGCTAAAAGCTGCATCAAGACTTTTTCACAACTTGTTAATGGAACAAAAAGCAACCAGGTAACTTCATTCCAGGTGCTGTAAGAAATGCTTACCACTGCATTCATTGAAGCCATCAGTGTTGTTTCACAAACATCTAGGAAGCCTTTTTGTTTCATAAATCTTTGAAATATTCAGGACCTTTTGTATGAGCCAGAGATATTCTTAAAGTGTTTAGCATCAATAACAATGAAAACTGGCATGACAACATCTTAAGCAATCTAAAATATTGTATGAGGAGCTCCTGCCTGCCTTTCACAGTAGGGCTACTAAAAATAAATTCATTTCATCATCCCTCAACCAATACGCATACACATACACACACACACCTACACACACACACCACGCACTAATTGCCACCACTTAGGCAATTTATTACTTTTAGGGCTAAATTCTGGCTTTTTCTTTAACAGAGATACTATAACTAGATTTAATACATAATGAAAATTTTAAATTTCAATTGACTTATACCCAGTGGACCTAAAACATAAATTAATTGAACATATTATGCATTATGTGTGAATTCAACTCAGAATATTTTACAATGGAAGATCCTGCTCAGCGACAGCTTCTTATTGGCAAAATAGATCAAGTTCCTATTAAAAGAAATGAACTTGGCCTTAGTGAGACTCATTTCTCTACTTCAAGTTTCTCAGGCCAAGACTCTTGAAATCATCCATGAGTTCTCTCTTTCTTTCACACCAACAACCCTAATTTAATATAACCAGAATCCATTGTCTGCCTATCTCAACAGCTGCCATCTCATCCTAGAGTCTCGAAGCTGGTCTCCTAGCTTTCCCCTTTACCCCTCTATAATCTATCCTACTAAAAGCCAGAATGTTCCTTTAAAAACATAAGTCAGGGCTGGGTGCAGTGGCTCACATCTGTAATCTCAGCACTCTGGGAGGCCGAGGTGGGCGGACTGCCTGAGATCAGGAGTTTGAGACCAGCCTGGTCAACATGGTAAACCCCATCTCTACTAAAAATACAAAAATTAGCCCAGCTTCTTGGGTGGTGGGCACCTGTAATCCCAGCTACTCAAGAGGCTGAGGTGAATAGCTTGGACCTGGGAGGCAGAGATTGCAGTGAGCTGAGATCACCCCATTGCACTCCAGCCTCAGTGACAAAGAGAGCCTCTGTTTCAAATAAACAAAAAAAAAGTCATACCATGTCACTCCTCTGCTTCAACTTCTCCAGTGACTTCTACCTCACTATGAATAAAAAGCCAAAGACCTTATGATGGCCCAGAAAGCCCTTCATGGGCTAGGACCCCATTGCCTTTCTGACCTCATTTTCTACCACCCTTTCCCTCATTTATTCCAATCTGGCCACACTGGCTTCCTTTCTGGTCCTCAAATACTCTATGCTCCCACATTCTATTCTTTCCTCAAGCTCTTTGCACTTGAGATACCCTCTGCCTAGAATAAATTTCCATTTGGTTGGCCTTCTCACTTACTTCAGAACTCTGCTCAAGTAGCACCTTATCAGAGAGGTCTGACCACCATATAGAAAAGAACTGATATGCCAGACCCAATTTATGTGCCTCCTCAGATTCATTCTGTCCTACCTGTTCCCAGACACCAGTTATTTGCCCTACCTCCAAGATGGAGTGGCTCCACCTAATGAAACGAAAGCTCTGCAATTCTTGTGATCAAAGCCCTGGTTGTCACCTTCATCTGCTCATCTCTTAGCTCTGCTCGCTGAATCGGCTTTCCCTGTGCAGAAAGAGTCAGCCCCTCTGAAGCTCCTGAGTCCAGGTCCAAACCAACTTGGCCCATGAAGTTCTGGTCTCCCCAGTAGCTTCCCAGAGAGACCAGGTAACACAAACCCGAAGTGGAACATCATGTTTGGGAAGCTTTGATCAGTGAGAAACAAAAGATGGGAAGAAAGCAACATAAATTGCCTTCCTTTCCTCCCTCAGCAGACAGTTTTAAAGCACAAAGGTCCATATAGCCTCTCTGGAAATGTCCTTAGTGACCAAGCAACCAACTATTCCTTCTGGGGCTGTGACCAGTTCCAAACTGCGCCACCTTTTATTTGCTTCTCTGATCTCTGCTTTACGTTCCCTTTCCCCTACTTTTGCTGCCCTGGAATTGCATTTCCTAAAATTTTTAGAATGTAAGGTGTATCTCAGGCTCTGTATTTGAGGAAATCGAAGATATCTTTACACACCGAACACACACACACACACACACACACACACACACACACACACTTAGGCTATGCTCAAAACACTGATCCTACTTTTATTTCTTTTCTCTGTTTATCACTTATCTTTATGTCTATTGCCCCCCTGTAGAATGTGAACTCCATGAGAGCAGAGACTATTTATTTTGCTCGCTGCTGTTTCCCAGTGCCTAGGACAGTGACTTGCACATAGTGGGCATTTAATAAATATGGGTTTAGGGTCAGGCACAGTGGCTCACACCAGTAATTCCAGCACTTTGAGAAGCAGAAGAGGGGGGCTTACTTGAGGCCAGAAGTTTGAGACCAGCCTGAGCAACAGAGCCAGAACTCATCTCTACAAAAAATTTTTTTAATTAGCCTGGCATGGTGGCATGCACCTGTAGTCTTAGTTACTCAGGAGGCTGAGGTGGGAGGATCACTTGAGACCAGGAGTTCGAGGTTACAGTGAGCCATGATCATGCAACTGCACTCTAGTCTTGGTGACAGAGGGAGACCCTGTCTCTAAATGTGTGTGTGTGTGTGTGTGTGTGTGTGTGTGTGTGTGTGTGTGTGTGTGTTTAGACAATAAATAAGAATTTTGTTTGCAAGTGTGGAATTATGTACCATTTTACTTTCGAAAAAACACAGAAACTGAAGGAGTTCAGGTTTTTATTCATGACCTACTTTTTGATGTCAATGTTCCCGTATGGAATATTTCCTGATCTTCTCTCTCTCCTAAATTTCACCAGACTTCATTGGTTATCTCTCAACTCAAAGTTCAACTCCTCTTAAAACCCACTTTCCTTAATTAGGCTTACTAGTGACGTAAGTATTTCCTTCTGTAACCGTCTTTTTTTTTCAATTCCCCTAGATAGGGCACATACATCCTTAAGAGTATACTTCATGCATTTTACCCATTCTCACAGAACTGCATAATATCCTAAAATAGATTCAGAGTATCTTTAGCCCTTTCTCTTCCACACACCTCTTCAGAGGTACACACAAGGCTGTTCCCTCCCACATCCCAACCCCTCCTGCTAATCCTGTCATTAATAGTAACTACTAATTGCTGAGCACATACAATATGCCAGGCAATGTGGAAGGCATTTAATCCTCACAAAAACCCTAGAAGGTATTAAATATCTTAAATCTCATTCATATTAAAGTGCTTGGGTCTTACTATATTCTCCTCTAGTTATTAGGCTGGATGACGCTGACTTAGTCAACAGAAATGAATCACTCTGCCACAACTTCATTCATCAAGGAGCAAGTGATTCCATGGGAAAAGCAAGCCTACCTCCTTCCTCATACTCCTTAGTTTACAGTCCTGCCCAATCATTGATCCATGGCTTTGTAACTCTCCTGAAATGGCTTCATGAGAATACAGCCTGTCTCTTTATGTAATTTAAATCTCCTTGAGATCAGACATGCATTTTATTTCTTGGTTGTTTCTGGAAAACTGTATTGTTTCTTGGATCTATGTACTACCCAATCTATTTACTACCCCTAGTATAAACTCTTCATCTAACGCACCAGAAGATAAAATCAGTAACAAGAAATTAGCATTAAAAAATTCTAAATTATCTAGGAGGCCATTTAAAATATGGATTTACATATATTTTCATTAACAGTTTTATCCTATGTATATATTGCATTTTGATATATTGATTAATGACTATGGTATGCATATACAGAACTATGCTTTAAAATAATGGTAATGATAACATGAACTAATCACAATTAACAAGTTACTTCAAAAATAAGAAAAATGAGAAATAATATGCTTTAAAACATAGACATAAGCCTGTAAAATTTTTTCAAATGTTTAAGTGAAACTTAACCCTTACTTTAAAAACTTTCACTAAACATGTAAAGTTTCCTTTTAACAGTGAAAATCAAAAGGCTACATATTATGAAATCCTAATTATTTGCTTTGGTGAATGTTAAAATAATAAGTGCAAAATAATTTGGTACAAACTAAAATGGACACCTTTGTTAACAAATATAGGATTTTTTTAACCAGTTTAAAATCTTTCAAACAAGGAATTTCAGTAAAATTTTAATCCATTTTCATAAGATTTATAGAAACCATTCCTGAGATTTATTTTTAATCAAGAATTTGGACAAATTCTACCATCTTACAAAGTTTGTTATGTAATTTGAATGGGTCCAAATGTCTTTTTTTACCAAATCTCAGCATATGATTTTTGCTAGGTTGTGTTTCAATAATAAAATATATAAAGAACTGCACTTTTTTCAAAATGCCAAAGGTAAAATATGCAGATAAGATTTATTCCCAGCAGTGAATAACTTATTTAACAGTAAAGCTGTATAACAGAGCAACTCCTTTGACCAAAATTTTAAAAGGTTTTGGCTAAGTTTCCTGAGACAGATCACATGTGACATCCTGCTATATACAGGCAAGCATTTGCAGCTAAGGAACTGGAGCCAGAAGTACACAAAATACTGCAGGATGTCATCAATTTAGTTAATTTTATTTTTTAAAAAACTTTAAAATATAGTTATTAGTTAAATTAGTTAATTGTTAGTTAATTATTTACTTATGGATGTATTTTCTACAGCACAGACGCTTGCTTGTGGCAAAGTATAAAAAATAACTAAAAACATATATTTACAAAATAGACAATTGTTCCAAATATGCTAACCTTATCTGTGATTACAAGGGGGCTATCCATAGCATGCTACCTCTCAAGGATTTTTTAAATATTAATAAACATGGCAGAAAAACTGGCTTGAGCCTTTGGAAACAAGATGCAGGACCCCAATGCAGACAGAGTGGAATAACATCTTACGCAAAAAAGGTATCTTGCCCTCCAAGGAAAGTCAGAAAGAACTGCAAAAGGAGGTGGAAGAGGAGCAGTGCATCTTCCAGCAGTCAATGATGACAACATATGAAGATAGGACTTTGGAAGAGATGAAGGGTCATGAAGACGAGTTTAATGAGGAGGATGAACGTGCTATTGAAATGTACAGGTGGCAGAGACTGGCTGAGTGGAAAGCAATGAAACTGAAGAATAAATTTGGAGAAGTTCTGGAGATCTCAGGAAAGGATTATGTTCAAGAATTTACCAAAGCCTATGAGGGCTTGCAGGTCATCTTGCACCTTTACAAATAATTCCCCCTCTGGCCCCTGATAACTTAGCACCTCAGTGGACTTGCCAGGAAGTTTCCTGATGTCAAATTTATCAAAGCCATTTCAACAACCTGCACACCCAATTATCCTGATGGGAATCTGCCCACAGTATTTGTTTACCTGGAAGGAGATATCAAGGCTGAGTTTATCGGTCCTCTGGTGTTTGGCGGCATGAACCTGACAAGAGATGAGTTGGAGTGGAAACTGTCTGAATCAAGGGCAATTAAGATGGACCTGGAGGTGACCCCTAAGAAGCCGATTGAAGACATGTTGCTGTCCTCAGTGCAGCACTCTGACCCTATGAGGAGGGACAGCGATTCCGAGGGTGATAAAAGCTGCAGCTGCTATCACACGCTCATCTTCTTGTGACAAATTGTCTGGATTTTTTTAAAAAAGAGAGAAAGGAAGAATAAATCCTTCTGGTTTTTATTTTTGTATAAATTATGTTTCAAATCTTTACATTTTAGAAATAATTATTGCTGGAAATTCTGTTACATTTTTTGGAACCCTTTTTTAAATTATAGTCGTTCCTTTAAAAAAATTAAAACCAGCTATTGGTATGGAAAAAAAAATTTTTAAGAACATAGCCTATTCCTTCAAGGTGAAAGTTAATATTTCAATAGTGAATTAGAAAGAATTGCCTTTCTAAGGAAACTCATGCTACTGACAGAGCATTCTGGAAAGATATATAGAAATATTTCCATTGTTATGTAATTTGGATGCAAAAACAAGATAAGTGCAATCATCATAAATTTTTTAAAATCTACTATTAATACATTCTAAAAATTTGGAAACAAGATTTTTAAACCAGCTTAAAATTCTTCTAAACAAAAAATTTCAGTGGAATTTAAAGCCATTTTGATAACAATAAAACAGTAATACTGCCTAATTATTTGCAAGAACTACTGATTGACATCAAGGAAGATGGAAATCTACTAGCCAAATTTATCATAAGAGTTTTCAAAATTGGTGAATGGGAATTAGTTAAAACACCCAGTAAGGAAATTCTTCCATTTGGATGTGTGTGTCTTTGTGAGACATGTTTTATAGTTGCGAAAACCATTGTAACCAAGTGCTGAAAAACTGAATTGAGAAACACATTTGAATATATGACAAATTTTTAAAGATAATTTTGTAAAACAGTGATGCATACTCAAATATAATTATAATTTTAGTGAGAGAAAAAACTTTTGTGTCATTAATAATTAAAATAAAAATAAAACAATGATCATCATTAGCTCAGCCTTCTTTTTTTTTTTTTTTTTTTTTTTTTTTTTTTTTTGAGATGGAGTCTCTCTCTGTCACCAGGCTGGAGTGCAGTGGCACAATCTCAGCTCACTGCAACTCTGCCTCTAGGTTCAAGCAATTCTCCTGCCTCAGCCTCCCAAGTAGCTGGAGCTACAGGTGCATGCCACCATGCCCAGCTAATTTTTGTGTTGTTTCTAGAGACAGGGTTGCGCCATGTTGGCCAGGATGGTCTCCATCTCTTGACCTCGTGATCCTCCTTCCTTGGCCTCCCAAAGTGCTGGGACTACAGGCGTAAGCCACCATGCCCAGCCAGCTCAGCCTTTTAGAGTTATAATTGGTATAGGTTTTATGATATGCATAATAGATATTGACATAGTAGTTTGTCTATAACTTGCAAATGAGTAAAAATACATATAGTGAGGATACACACTCAAAATTCTTTTACTAACAGGGTCATGCAAACAAAACATTTTGGAAGGCAGTGCTATTCATGATGCGTTCTGTGAATCCACAGCATCAGTGTAACATGCGACATTGTTGGAAATACAAATTCTGGGGCTCCACCCTAGACCTACTGAATCAGAATCTCTAGGAGAGGGGAACAGGAATATGGGTTTTAACAAGATCTCAAAGTGACTATCTAAGGCATGATATAGATCTAATCAAGACACTCCTCTTTAAAAGTTGCCTGCTGCTTATGAAATTGAAGCAGCCTTCTCACCATATCATTTAAAGGATCTCCAAATACAGCCAAGCCTCCCTTAATGGCCTGTGTCCATGATTCCTTGCCAAGTTGGAAGCCCCAGGTATTCTTGGGTGCACCCTTCTCTCCTCTCCAATTTTCTTCACCTGGAATTCCTCCCCAGTCTGATTATGTCTGCTTAACCAAAACCTTTACAATCTTCAATGCCTACCTCAAAAGTGACCTATTGTGAGAAAACGTGCATGATCTTAGTGAAAAAAGAAATGCCTACATATCCTTCCTCCCTTCCATTGTTTTTATGATGCCCATGGCATCCTGTTTGTTCATATCCCCATGGACTGTATTGCATCATGCATTATTATAACTATTTGCATACTTATCTAATTCCTTCTAAAGATTGTAGGCTCCTAGAGAGAGACTTACTTAATCTTTCTTTATACCCTAGCTTAGCGTGGGCCTGGAAGGCTCTAATTGCTATATACAGAATTGAAATAAAATTCCACAACTGAACTCAGCCCACACTGTCTTCTTTATCACTCTATTGGTGCCACTACCTCATCATGAAGAACCTGAATTTCTTGAGAACTTTCCACATACTTGGGTCATTAACTGGCTTTCTCGTCCCCTCAGATTGCATTTCTGAGTTGCAAAATCTGTCCTGATCACTTAGTCATGATTGCAATTTAAACACTAAAAAGCAAATGATGATTTAAAAAGAAAAGGTTGCCACATTTGAGGCCTTATCACTGCCAGATACTGTACAAAGTGCTTTAGATGATGATCCCATTCAGTCCTGACAAAACCTGTATTTAGTGGACACATTACCCCTCCCATTTTACCAGATGAGGAAACTGAGGTGCAGAAAGGGCTAATAGAGTAGTAGGACCAGGAATAGAATCCAGGCTGCTGACTACAGAGCCTGCAAAATCAACCTCTCCATTACCCTGCTAAGAATAGAAGATACTACTCCACACCCATCCTTATATTAAATCCAATTCCTAGTCCTCCTAACCACATGAAAAAGCACATGCATTAGAATCAATCTTGATGACAATATAAAAACTATGATTTTACTATGTACGTTCAATTTAAATCTAGATCAAAGAAATCTAAATTACTCTTCATTTGGGCTATAATCTTATATTCCAAAGCTTAAATGCTTATAAGAAAGCTTTATCTAATTTAAGATTACTAGCTGAAATATAAGTACAGACTTAATACTATTTTTCCTCTAAAGTAATCAGTACAAAGAGTTCTATTCTTCCCATAGTAAAATATGTAATAGAACTTGAACTACTAGGCAATCACTATCTTTTCTTTACAAGAAAAAAAGCCTTTGAAATATGTACCATAACCTCTGAAAAATACAATTATCCTCCCAAAGAAATTAGGCATTTTTTTCTGACAAAAACTATGGGCAATTGATCTATAGTTCTTTTCTTCCTCAAAAAATTATTGTATATTGTGTAATGATCATTATAATTAAAAATTAAGATGGCTTGCAATAATTCCACCATTATTTGATTCAAAATCTTTATAAAATATTGGCATTTTCCAACATTTATTTTTCCTGTCTATGTTCCATTTAAGGCCAAATTTTCAAACCCAGCTGCCAAATTACACATATAATTACTGCATTTGCGCACAAAAATGTGATAATTGCTTACACAATTTCAGAGGCCAGCTTGAGGCTCCTTTCCAAATTTGTTTTACATGTACAGTGCGGTGTATGTAGTTTTATATGAAAATTGGAAAAGTAAAATTCATGGTTTGTCTGGGTGATGTGTGAAAATGGATACAAAATAAAGCCTTTCTATAAATGCCTAGGCCTGTCTTCATATTTTCCCCCAATAGACCTTTATAAAAATTTTATACAGCAGCTCAAACTTCAGCTGCTATTGGAATAACAGCAATGAAAGGGGATGATGCCTGGTACAATGCCTTAAATAGTTCAGGTGCCCATTTTGTTGGTCGACATAGTGTCATGAGGCATTCTTCTGTCTATAAACTGCTCCCATAAACCCAGGCAAGAAAGATAAAGGTGATATAAGGACCACAATTATACAGTCAGCCAAGATGACAGCAGCCTCAACAGGGGCAGAGTAGTTGTGAGTATTAGAGAAATAATATATAATTTCCCTTCCAACTTTGCCTGACAGTTGATTTTACAGTTTGGCAAGCATTCACTATGGATACAGCTCACAATGGGTATGCTTTGGTTCAAGAAAAGGCAAAGAAACAAGACCTAGCTAGTCATACACGTTAGTGAGATAACCTAAGACATTTTTGTTTCAAAACAAAAGTAGGGGCAGAAAATTATGGCCAGTTGCACATAAACTAGTACCTATGCTCAAATATCTACTTTCCAAACTCAAGGATTATGAATCTGATCTCTGACTATTACTAAATATCTGACTACAGAAATGACCAGAAGCAATTAGGTCAGAAGCCTATTAAATACTGTAGGAAGTTCTATTTGAGAAATCTCCAGCTATTTTCCATAGAGGTGATACTAATCTACATTCCCACCAACAGTGTAGAACTATTCCCTTTCTCAAATAACTAAAAATACAACTACCAGGTGATTCAACAACCCCCCTAACCGGGTATCTACCCAAAGGAAGAGAAACTGTTACATCAAAATGACACCTTCACTCTTAGGTTTATTGCAGCACCATTCACAATAGCAAAGTTATGGAATCAACCTAAATATCCATCAACAGATGACTGGATTTTTTTTAAAAGGTGGTATAGTGTGCTCGCAGTGCGCAGGCGCAGGGCCCTCGCCTTGTCAGTCGGCACCGCGCGCCGGCTGGTGGCTCTCTGGCCACGGTGCGGGCAGCGGTGGCAGCAGCTGGACTCCCGCACCATGAGCGGCCTCAGCACCTAGGAGCATGCCGCGCCCCTCTCTCTGGAGTACCAAGCCCTCCTCAAAAATGAGAAAACACAATATATATCTCCATTTCATGTTATTCCAATTTTTGCAGGTAAGGATGAGTTCCACATGGTAGTTGAAGTACCACGTTGGTCTAATGCAAAAATGGAGATTGCTACAAAGGACCCTTTAAACCCCATTAAACAAGGTGTGAATAAAGGAAAACTTCATTATGTTGCGAATTTGTTCCCGTATAAAGGATATATCTGGAACTATGATGCCATCCCTCACACCTGGAAACACCCAGGGCACAATAATAAACCTACTGGCTGTTTTGGTGACAATGGCCCAATTGATATGTGCGAAATTGGAAGCAAGGTATGTGCAAGAGGTGAAATAATTGGCGTGAAAGGTCTAGGCATATTGGCTATGATTGAGGAAGGGGAACCTGACTGGAAAGTCATTGCCATTAATGTGAATGATCCTGATGCAGCCAATTATAATGATATCAATGATGTCAAATGGCTGAAACTGGCTACTTAGAAGCTACTGTGGACTGGTTTAGAAGGTACAAGTTTCCTGATGGAAAACCAGAAAATGAGTTTGCTTTTAATGCATAATTTAAAGATAAGGTTTGCAATTTATATTAAAAGCACTCATGATCATTGGAAAGCATCAGTGAGTAAGAAAATGAATGGAAAAGGAATCCGTTGCATGAATACAACTCTGTCTGAGAGCCCCTTCAAGTGTGATCCCGATGCTGCCAGAGCCATCGTGGATGCTTTACCACCACCCTGTGAATCTGCCTGCACACTACCAACAAAAGTGGATAAGTGGTTCTATCACCCGAAAAATTACTAAGATTTCTCTGGAATACACACTGATATTGCTGCATTGTATTCATCTGGACAGGAAAAGTAGTAGCTTTTCAAAGCTTTAAATTTGTAGAACTCATCTAACTAAGGTAAATTTTGCTGTGACCAATTCAATATACTCAGAATGTTATCGTCTAAAGCATTTTTCATATCTCAACTAAGACAGCTTTTAGCACATGCTTAAATATCAAAGCAGTTGTCATTTGGAAGTCACTTGTGAATAGATGTGCAAGGTGAGCACATATTGGATGTATATGTTACCATATGTTAGGAAATAAAATGATTTTGCTGGAAAAAAGTGGTATATATACATTATGGAATACTATTCATGCATAAAAAAGAATAAAGTAATGTCTTTTGAGCAACATGGATGGAGCTGGAGGTCATTATCCTAAGTGAAATAACTCAGAAACAGAAAGTCAAGTACCACATGTTCTCACTCATAAGTGGAAGGTAAACAAAGTATACACATGGACACAAAGATGGAAATCATAGACACTGGTGAATCCAAAAGAGGGGAGATTTGGGAGAAGGGTGATGGTTGAAAAATTACCTATTTGATATAATGTTCACTATTCAGGTGATGGCTACACTGGGAACCCAAACCCTACTATATGCAATGTGTCCACGTAACAAACATGCACATGTACCCCCTGAATCTCTAAAACCAAAAAATAATTGAAGGATGTCTCCTGCCAAAGACACCCTGAAAGTATCATGTTATCCTCCCCCAATGGCTAGTTAAAATAATCATCTAACATTTCCTGAGCACTCAATATATGTTAAACAATGTTCTAAGAATTTTGCATGCGTTCATTTTCTCTTTGCATGCTTACTAATTTTAAGAGGTGAGTACTATTATTGTCTTCATTTTACATCTGAGGAGACTGAAGCACAAAGAGTTTAAGAAACTTGTTGAATGTCATACAATTAAAAAGTCACAAATTCAGTATTAGAACCCAAGCATACAATTAAAAAGTAGCAAATCCAGCCAGGCGTGGTGGCTCATGCCTGTAATCCCAGCACTTTGGGAGGCCAAGGCGGGTGGATCACTTGAGGTCATAAGTTCCATACCAACCTGGCCAACATGGTGAAACCCCATCTCTACTCAAAATACAAAAATCAGCCAGACATGGTGGCATGTTCCTGTAATCCCAGCTGCTCTGGAGGCTGAGACAGGGGAATTGCTTGAACCCGGAAGGTGGAGGCTGCAGGAACCAAGACTGTGCCACTGCACTCCAGCCTGGGTGACAGAGCAAGACTCCATCTCAAAAAAAAAAAAAAAAAAAAGTAGCAAATCCAGCATTAGGACCCAGGCATTCTGACTCCAAAGCCTTTACTTTTAACCTTAATAACATATTGACTCCCAGATGGAGCCAAGGAAAAGAGGGGACAAAGGACAGCCTAAAAAATAGAAGACTTTGAGCAGCCAGCATGACCATCCAAATAATTCACTACTGGAATGTAGTCCCCACCATTTCTGTCCAGCAGGAATAACACTGTCATAGACTAATGGCCACTGTGGGTTGTTTCCCACTCTTCTCTTTTCCAAATGGAAATTTGTTTAAATTAAAGTTATTCTGTTCTTTATAAGTTTATATGGATTGTGTTATAGATGCATAACATATTAAAAAAAGTCCCTAAACTATGAAAAGTTTCAGCCAGACATGATGAAGAGGATCACAATTCACCCAGAGAAATCAAAACTTGGAGCTAACACACTAAATCTTGAGTTGTCTCTAGTAGGAAAACATAGGTTTTTCTGAGAGTATGGACAGAAAGAAGGGTTTGTATGAGTACTGGACAGCCAAAGAACATTCATTGGTCATTTATCCAGCAACCAATTCCCCATTTCTAAAAATATCTACCTCTTTCTCAGCTGGTTCATGGGCTTTGGGGACCAGAACCTCATGGCCAGTCCAAGAAATGAATGAGTCCTGATTAGTATGCCAATCAGAATAATCTTACCTTATCCTCACATCAACCTTGACATGACAATTGGCTTAAGAATGGTCAGTAACCATTCCTGGATCCAAGATGGCCAAGTAGGAGCAGCTCTGAATTGCAGCTCCCAGCAAGCACATGGAGGGTAAGTGGTTGCTGCATTTCCAGACTGATTTTTATTGCCCACAGACCAGGAGATTCACGGGCGGAGGAGCCCCATGGGTCTCCAGCGCAGCTGTTTCGGCCAGCGGGGTGGCTCTCTGCTCAAAAACCTCACACAGGTCTGGGCGCCATTTCAGCTGGCAACTGGAGTGCCTGGGAGACAGTCACCTGCTCAACTGATAAAAAGGGGACTGAAATAGGGAGCCAAGCCAGGAGATTCCCAGGTGAAAAAGCGCCACGAGTCTCCAGTGTAGCAGTTTCAGCTGGCACAGTGGATCTCCACACAAAATCTCATACAAATCCGGGAGCCTTTTCAACAGGTGACTGGAACACCTGGGAGACAGAGTCACCCATTCAACTGATAAAAAGGGGACTGAAACTGGGAGCCAGGCCAGGAGATTCCTGGGCAGAAAAGTGCCTCCAGCACAGCCGGTGCAGCGGGTCTCCACACAAAATCTCACACAAATCTGGGCACCTTTGCAACTGGCAACTGGAATGCCTGGGAGACAGAGTCACCCATTCAACTGAAAAAAAAGGGGTCTGAGGCAAGGAGCCAGGTGATCAGGCATGGCCGGTCCCACACCGCACAAAGACAAGCAATCTGAAATGCTCTGGATTGAGAGGTTCAAAGCAAGCACAACTGAACCTGGGACGGTCCAGCTCTGTGGGGGAGGGGGCGTCCGCCATTAGCGAGGCAGTCCACCACTACCGAGGTAGTCCGCCATTGCTGAGGTGGTCGGCCATTGCTGAGGCAGTCTGCCTTTACAGAGAGAGTCCACCATTACAGAGGTGGGCCGCCATTGCCGAGGCAGTTCTAACTATACCCCTATAAACAGGACTGCAGGGAAGTTCACAAGGCAGCTGGGCAGAGCCCACTGCAGCTCAGCAACACCTCTGCTGGCAGACTGTGACTAGGCTGCCTCCTCGCTGGGCAGGGCATCCCTGAAAAAGGCAGCAGTGCGACAGAAACTTATAAATTTAAAGCCCTACCTTCCAGGGACAGAGCACCTGGGGGAAAAAAGGCTGTTATGAGTTCTGCTGCAGCAGACTTAAATGTACCTGCCCAGCAGCTCTGAATGGAACAACAGAGCTCACAGCTCAGCACTTGAGCTCCTATAAAGGACAGACTGTCTCCCCAAGCAGCTCCCGACCCCATTATATCCAAAGAGTCACCTCATAAAGGAGGGCTAAGACTGACATCTGACAGGTATCCTTCTGGGACAAAGATAGCAGAAGAAGAAACTGGCAGCAACCCTCACTGTTCTGCAGCCACTGCAGGTGAGCCCCAGGCAAGCAGGGTCTGGAGTGGACCTCCAGCAGTCCTACAGCAGAGGGGCCTGACTGTTAGAAGGAAAACTAAGAAACAGAAAGAAATAACTTCATCATCAACAAACAGGCTGTCCACTCAGAGACCCCACCTGAAAGTCACCAACTACAAAGACCACAGGTAAATAAATCCACAAAGATGGGAAAAAAACAGCACAAAAAGGATGAAAACACCCGAAACCAGAACACCTCTCCTCCTCCAAGGGATCACAACTCATCAGCAAGGGAACAAGACTGGATGAAAAATGAGTCTGACGAATTGACAGAAACAGCCTTCAGAAGGTGGGTAATAAGAAACTTCTCTGAGCTAAAAGAACATGTACTAACCCAATGCAAAGAAACTAAGAATCTTGAAAAAAGGTTTGATGAAATGCTAACGAGAATAAACAGTTCAGAGAGGAACATAAAGAATTGATGGAGCCTGAAAACACAAACAAGAACTTCATGAAGCATACACAAGTTTCAATAGCCGAACTGACCAAGCACAAGAAAGGATATCAGAGATCAAAGACCAACTCAATGAAATAAAATGAGAAGGCAAGATTAGAGAAAAAAGAGTAAAAATAAATGAACAAAGCCTCCCAGAAATATGGGATTATGTAAAAAGACCTAATCTACGTTTGATAGGTGTACCTGAATGTGACGGAGAGAATGAATCCAAGCTGGAAAACACTCTTCAGGATATTATTCAGGAAAACTTCCCCAACGTAGCAAGGCAGGCCAATATTCAAGTCCAGGAAATAGAGAGAACACCACAAAGATATTCCTCAAGAACAGCAACCCCAAGGCACATAATTGTCAGATTCACCAGGGTTGAAATGAAGGAGAAAATGCTAAGGGCAGCCAGAGAGAAAGGTCAGATCACCCACAATGGGAAGCCCATCAGACACACAGCAGATCTCTCAGCAGTAACCCTACAAGCCAGAATAGAGTGGGGGGCCAATATTCAACATCCTTAAAGAAAAGAACTTTCAACCTAGGATCTCATATTCAGCCAAACTAAGTTTCATAAGCAAAGGAAAAATAAAATCCTTTATGAACAAGCAATTACTCAGAGATTTCATCACCACCAGGCCTGCTTTACAAGAGCTCCTGAAAGAAGCACTAAACATAGAAAGGAACAACCAGTACCAGCCACTCCAAAAACGTACCAAATGGTAAAGAGCATCGACGCAATGAAGAAACTGCATCAACTAACAGGCAAAACAACCAGCTAGCATCAAAATGGCAGGATCAAATTCACACATAACAATATTAACCCTAAATGTAAATGGGCTAAATGCCCCAATCAAAAGACACAGACTGGCAAATTGGATAAAAAGTCAAAACCCATTGGTGTGCTGTATCCAGGAAACCCATCTCACATGCAAGGATATACATAGGCTCAAAATAAACGCATGGAGGAAGATTTACCAAGGAAATGGAGAGCAAAAAAAAAAAGCAGGAGTTGCAATCCTAGTCTCTGATAAAATAGACTTTAAACCAACAAAAATCAAAAGAAACAAAGAAGGGCATTACATAATGGTAAATGGATCAATGCAACAAGAAGAGCTAATGATCCTAAATATATACACACCCAATACAGCAGCACCCAGATACATAAAGCAAGTTCTTAATGACTTACAAACAGAATTAGACTCCCACACAATAATAGTGGGAGACTAACACTCCACTGTCAATATTAGACAGATCAACGAGACAGAAAATTAACAAGGATATCCAGGACTTGAACTCAGACATGGACCAAGCAAACCTAATGACATTTACAGAACTCTCCACCCCAAATCCACAGAATATACATTCTTCTCAGCACCACATCACACCTACTCTAAAATTGACCAAATAATTGGAAGTAAATCACTCCTCAGCAAATGCAAAAGGACAGAAATCATAACAAACAGTCTCTCAGACCACAGTGCAATCAAACTAGAACTCGAAGGATTCAGAAACTAACTCAGAACTGTACAGCTTCATGGAAACTGAACAACTGGCTCTTGAATGTTGACTGGATAAACAATGAAATGAAGGCAGAAATAAAGATGTTCTTTGAAACCAACGAGAACGAAGACACAACATACCAGAATCTCTGGGGCACATTTAAAGCAGTGTCTAGAGGAAAATACATAGCAATAAATGCCCACATGAGAAGCAAGGAAAGATCTAAAATCAACACCCTATTGTCAAAATTGAAAGAGCTAGAGAAGCAAGATCAAAAAAACTCAAAACCTAGCAGAAGACAAGAAATAACTAAGATCAGAGCAGAATTGAAGGAGATAGAGACACAAAAACCCTTCAAAAAAATCAATAAATCCAGGAGCTGGTTTTTTTGAAAACATCAACAAACTAGACAGACCACTCACTAGCCAGATTAATAAAAAAGAAAAGAGAGAATAATCAAATAGATGCAATAAAAAACGGTAAAGGGGATATCACCAAAGATTCCACAGAAATACAAACCACAATCAGCGATTACTACAAACAACTCTATGCACATAAACCAGTAAACCCTGGAAGAAATGGATAAATTCCTGGACACTTGCAACCTCCCAAGCCTAAACCAGGAAGAAGTTGAAACCCTGAATAGACCAATAACAAGGGCTGAATTTGAGGCAGCAATTAATAGCCTACCGCCCAAAAAAAGCCCAGGTCCAGATGGGTTCACAGCTGAATTCTACAAGACATACAAAGAGGAGCTGGTACCACTCCTTCTGAAACTATTCCAAACAATCCAAAAAGAGGGAATCCTTCCCAAATCATTTTATGAGACCAACATCACCCTAATACCCAAACCCAGCAGAGACTCGGCAAGAAAAGAAAACTTCAGGCCAACATCCATGATGAACATAGATGCAAAAATCTTCAAAAAAATACTGGCAAACCGACTGCAACAGCACATTGAAAAGCTTATCGATCACGATCAAGTAGGCTTCATCCCAGGGATGCAAGGCTGGTTCAACATAAGCAAGTCTATAAATGTAATTCACCACATAAACAGAACAAAAGACAAAAACCACATGATTATCTCAATAGATGCAGAGAAGGCCTTTGACAAAATTCAACAGCCCTTTATGTTAAAAACTCTTAATACACTAGGTATTGACAGAATGTGTCTCAAAATCATAAAAGCTGTTTATGACAAGCCAACAGCCAGTATCATACTGAATGGGCAAAAACTGGAAGTATTTCCTTTGAAATCTGGCACTAGACAAGGATGCCCTCTCTCACCACTCCTATTCAATATAGTACTGAAAGTTCTAGCCAGAGCAATCAGGCAAGAAAAAGAAATAAAGGTATTCAATTAGGAAAGGAGAAAGTCAGATTGTCTCTATTTGCAGACAACATGATTGTATATTTAGAAGACCCCATCGTCTCAGCCCAAAATCTCCTGAAACTGATAAGCAACTTCAGCAATGTCTCGAGATACAAAATCAATGTGCAAAAATCACAAGTATTCCTATACACCAATAACAGACTTAAAGAGAGCCAAATAAAGAATGAACTGCCATTCACAATTCCTGCAAAGAGAATAAAATACCTAGGAATACAACTAACGAAGAATGTAAAGGACCTCTTCAAGGAGAACTACAAACCACTACTCAACAAAATAAGAGAGGACACAAACGGTTGGAGAAACACTCCATGCTCACGTTTAGGAAGAATCAATATTGTGAAAATAGCCATACTGCCAAAAGTAATTTATAGAATCAATGCTATCCCCATCAAGCTACCAATGACCTTCTTCAAAGAACTGGAAATAAACACCTTAAACTTCATATGGAACCAAAAGAGAGCCCGCAGAGCCAAGTCAATTCTAAGCAAAAAGAACAAAGCTGGAGGCATCACACTACCTGACTTCAAACTATAATCCAAGGCTACAGTAATCAAAACAGCATGGTACTGGTACCAAAACAGAGATATAGACCAATGGAACAGAACAGAGGCCTCAGAGGCAATGCCACACATCTACAACCATCTGATCTTTGACAAACTTCACAAAAACAAGCAATGGGGGAAAGGATTCCCTGTTCAATAAATGACGTTGGGAAAACTGTCTAGCCATGTGCAGAAAGCAGAAACCGGACCCCTTCCTACACCTGACACTAAAATTAACTCCAGATGGATTAAAGACTTAAACATAAGACCTAACAGCATAAAAACCCTAGAAGAAAATCTAGGCAAAACCATCCAGGATATAGGCATAGGCAAGAACTTCATGACTAAAACATCAAAAGCATTGGCAACAAAAGCCAAAATAGAGAAATGGGACCTAATTAAACTCCAGAGCTTCTGCACAGCAAAAGAAACAGTCATTAGAGTGAATCAGCAACCAACAGAATGGGAAAAAATTTTTGCAATCTACCCATCTGACAAAGGGCTGATATCCAGAATCTACAAAGAACTAAAACAGATTTACAAGAAAAAAACAAACAACCCCATTCAAAAGTGGGCGAAGGATATGAAGAGACACTTTACAAAAAGAAGACATATGGGCCAGGCGCGGTGGCTCACGCCTATAATCCCAGCACTTTGGGAGGCTGAGACGGGTGGATCACGAGGTCAAGAGATCGAGACCATCCTGGTCAACATGGTGAAACTTTGTCTCTATTAAAAATACAAAAATTAGCTGGGCATGGTGGCGCACGCCTGTAGTCCCAGCTACTCGGGAGGCTGAGGCAGGAGAATTGCTTGAAACCAGGAGACAGAGGTTGCGGTGAGCTGAAATCACGCCATTGACTCCAGCCTGGGTAACAGGAGCGAAACTCCGTCTCAAAAAAAAAAAAAAAAAAAGAAGACATATATGAAGCCAACAAACATGAAAAAATGCTCATCATCACTGGTCATTAGAGAAATACAAATTAAAACTACATTGAGATACCATCTCACACCAGTTAGAATGGCGATCATTAAAAAAATCTGGAGACAACAGATGCTGGAGAGGATGTGGAGAAATAGGAACACTTTTACACTGTTGGTAGGAGTGTAAATTAGTTCAACCACCGTGGAAGACAGTGTGGCGATTCCTCAAGGACCTAGAAATAGAAATTCCATTTGACCCAGCAATCCCATTACTGGGTATGTATCCAAAGGATTATAAATCGTTCTATTATAAGGACACATGCACATGAATGTTCATTGCAGCACTGTTTACAATAGCAAAGACTTGGAACCAACCCAAATGCCCATTGATGACAGACTGGACAAGGAAAATGTGGCACATATACACCACAGAATACTATGCAGCCATAAAAAACAATAAATTTGTGTCCTTTGTAGGGACATGGATGAACCTGGAAACCATCATTCTCAGCAAACTGACACAAGAACAGAAAATCAACCACCACATGTTCTCACTCATAGGCGGGTGCTGAACAGTGAGAACACATGGACCCAGGGAGGGGAGCATCCCACACTGGGGTCAGTTGTGGGGAACTAGGGGAGGGACATTCAGGGGTAGGGAGCTGGGGAGGGATAACATGGGGAGAAATGTCAGATATAGGTTATGGGGAGAAAGGCAGCAAACCACATTGCCATTGTGTACCTATGCAACAATCTTGCATGTTCTTCACATGTACCCCAAAACCTAAAATGCAATAAAATATATATAAAAAAAAAAAGAATGGTCAGTAACCCAATCCTACACCAATCAATACATAGCACCTATTCACCATGATTGGTTCAGTTTAGTTCAAACAATGCAAAGAATAATGATTTCATCTACTATTCGGGGGAAAAGGTATCACTAAATCCATTATGGATGAAGCTGGACTTGGATAGTAGAGTCCAAAAGAGACAAAAAAAATACTAAAACTAGGTCCTTGGTGATATTACTGAACTAGATCAACCAATAATAAAACTCATCCAATCTCTGGACTTCTGACTGTATGAGCCAGTAAGTCTTCTTTTCTACTTAAGCCAGTCTGAGTTTTGCTTTCTGTTAATAAACGTGTCCCTGAGTTCAGCAGAGGGTCGCAGGGGCTCAACCCAGACTTCGAGGGAGCTCCAGCCTCCTCCTAGAGGTGAGTGTCTCTGAAGATGGAGCAGTTGAGCACTTCTACAAGTGCTAGAGAAACTGCAGACTAAATTTAGTTGCTTCTATAGAAAGGAACTTCTGCTGAGACGAAGCAGCAACATTGGAGTGACATTCAAAGGAACAGGCAGCAAAGCTAGAACAGTAAGGAACAAATTCCTTTTCCTCCTCCAACCTTGGAGTCACCCTGTAGTGCCTCCTATTAGCAAAGCCTAACTGGGACCAGCTTGCAAAGCAGAAATGTGGTTTGTAGAGTCCCAATTCTAGCATCACAAAGCAGAAGGCAGATTTGAAGCTTAGAGATAACAACTTAAATACTAGCACAGAGCAGTTCATTTTTACTGTGTGGAGGAGGAGCCCATAGTCTGACTGTCAGGGAAGATAAAAATAAAAATAATCCAGTTCCTACAAGACATCTCCCATGCTTCTTACACCACCACGTATAAAAGTATTTTGAATACTGTGAAGAATCATTTAAGGAAAGGGGCTATGGTTATTATGTCTTCTGGAAGACAAATTTGAATAGGTCTTCCCTGACAGCTTGGGTATGAAGAGCTGACCTGTTGACATCTCAGCAACCATATTTGTATATGAACTCTTACTTGCCAGAAACATCATAGTATTTCTGTTCCAACAGAAATGTGAGAATGCTTTTTCCTCAAGAAACATCTAGGCATCACGATTTTTCTCCATAGATATTTATGGAGCCATCATTTGAACATCTCTATTTCTCTGGGTGCTGAAGGAGAAAATGTTGATTACGGAATATTCTGAAAATCACCCAGTGTGTATAAAGCTAATAAAAAGACATATTGTGGTCATGGTAGAAGTTTCAAAGCAGTAATTGTGGCCTCACTGTACCTATATGTTTGGTAGTCTGTCCTTTGTATAAAATGCCTGTTTATCTCATTGTCCACATCTTTGTTGACTAAATTAGGACAGATTTAATAAGAAAATCTATATTCTTATGCCAGTTTTTGGCAGCTCTAATGTCATAAAAGTGTTTCTGATATTCTTCCTTGGGCAGTCAAAAGTAATGGTCAACCACAAACAGTGTTCAGAAACGTCCTTTAACTGACAGATCGGAAGATCAGCCTTAGACCAGTGCTTTAAATTTCAGTATTTCTAAATGAGACCTAAAGGATAAGTATATCCTTTAGGATATAACTTGATGGTTTGTTCTGGAAAACTTCTTCAGGATAATTGGGGGATGTGCAAATCAGAGAGTAAAAGTGACAATCATCTTAGCCTCTCACGGGCCTAGAAGTGACATAAAAGGAAAAAAGAAAAAGAGGCAAACCTATTTCTAGATCTAAGGGTTAATCTAAACCTCTCCCCCAAAAAGGAAGAATAATTTAATGTGGTAAATGTGACTCAGTCACTCAGCAAAGTCATGTCACATCAATTCCATGCCCTACATATGTGTAGTTCACAGAATGGAAACATATAATAAATACCTGAGAATTTAAATGCTTATATCACAACTATTGCCCAAGTGGCCCATGTTTGGTTGAGAGTCATTAAAGAGGGTGTAATAATTAAAAGCGTGGGCTCTTGGACCAGATTTGCACAAATGCAAAACTGGATGTTTCTTATAAATAAACTCTATGATATTGGGCAAATTACTCAACTGTCTGTGCCTCAGTTTCTCATTTGTAAAATGGGATTATAATATGCCTACCTCAAATTAATTGGAGATAACAGAATGTCACAAAAATACAGTGGCTTAAAGATGATACAAGTTTCTTTCTCACGTAGCAGCCCCCAGTGGATCCAGTAGTGGAGAGGTTCTGCTCTACTCATCCGTTCACACACCCAGGTGCCCTCCACCTTGTTACTCTACCTTCCCCAAGGTCATTGTCCTCATCTTCTTTGTGGAGGTTGGGTCATGGCATTCCAACTTGAAGGACTAGAGGTGGAATACTGGCCCAGGACAAAGGGATTTTCTGTTAAGGAGGTGACCTATAGTTACACTCATCATTTTCACTCATATATTGGCCCTCACGTATTCATGTGATTCAAAAGAAGCTGAGAAATACAGTGGCTAGTTGGAAGGCCATGTGTCCAGCTCTATTGTTTTGGGAAAATGGAGAAATGGATTTTAATGGGCATGTAGAGTCTGTCTGTCATCCTACCTCATAAAGTTGTTATGGAGTAAATGAGATAAGGCACTTAGAAAAATTTAGACATTTAGTGAGTGTTCTATAATAGCTAAATATTGGTATTGCCAGCTTACAAACTCCTCTTTCTACTTGTTTCAGGCACAATTTCCTTCTTAATGTTAGTCATTTGACTTTCTTTGGTCAATGAAATGTGCGTGGCAGTGATGAGTGTCGTTTCTGAACATAAGGATTAAGAGTCTGTATGCCATTCACTCTGGGGTTTCTTCCCCCCACCTTGGTAATCATAGAAGGATTTGTCAGCCTGGATCCCTGAGTAAATATGAGAGGGGCCCCCTGAAAACCCACAGGTATGTAACATGAACAAAAAGTCACTGAGATTCTGGGATTGTTTGTTACTGCAGTATAACCTCGCTCATCTTGACTAATACATGAAGGCCCTGGGACATTTGTCAGAGAAGGAATTTTAGAAGGCTCCTTCACCTTAGAGCTTTGGAATGTCAATTAACATCATTAAAAGTAACCAGATAATTGGCTGATAAGTGTGTGCATCCCTTAGCTACTGTGAAATCATACTTGATTACACTGAGATACCATAGGTGTTAATGACTATGTATGCAAGACAAATCAATCTACATGGGCTTAATATTATACTATAGAAACATGTTCATTGATTGCAAAGGTCTTCCTTCCAAGACTGCATCCGAAAGCAAACTGACATTTAGAATCTTCTGATTCACCTCCTCTAAAATAAAGGAGATTGCCATCTGGCCACAGCTGTGAAAATGCCGACAGCAAGGGATAGGTCCTGAATGGAAATGCAGGCTCTGTGAAATTTTTTCATTTCCTTAAATTTGGATTTTAGTATTTCTTCCAGATGAACCCAGTATTAGCAATTCTAAGTGTATCACATAGTTTTTAAAGGGTGTATTCACCTGCAAGAACCTAGAGAGCAGATAGTGTGAGTAGCTTATTAGGATGAAAGACATAAAACCATTGCAGCTATTACTTATGATCATTTATCACATTAATAAGCAAGGTATTAAGTGTTTTACCCACATAATCTCATTTAATCTTCACATCAGCCTTTTCAAGGCAGATACTACTAGTAGTCCCATTTTACAATTGAGGAAACATGAGCTTAGAAAAGTTACATAGACGTTTATTTTCTTGCTCATGGTACATGCCCATGGGTTATGTAAAATGACTAAAGTCAGCAGTCCATGAAAGACGTAATTGGAATGTGAACTCAAGCATATGACTCCAAAGCCCATTTGTTGAGCCAATAAGCTGTACCTCCAAGTGAACATAACAAGTGTTAGAACTGAGATTAGTACAGAGATCTGTGGGAGCAAAGAAACAGCAAAGTACATAGATTAATCAAGGAAGGATTCACTGAGAGTTAGATTTTTAGTTGACAGGAATTGGCCATATAGAAAAGGGAGGAGAACATTCTAGCAAAAGAAAAAGTTGTACTTCTCCTAAACAGCTGATTTATTATTAGTATTACAGTCATTGTGACCCTTAAAACTAACCAAGTTTCCACCTTTACATTGGCTGCCAGGGAACTCACAGTCACATTTATAATACTTCTTCAGCAACTACATGAAACCTAATGATATTAGCATTTGTATAGTGACAAAATCTTTATCAGAATTCCACATCCACTTTTTCTCTTTACCCAATTTTTTAATCTTTTTATGTTTTATCCTGTATTATTATAAATCCTTGATAGGTATCCTCAGATTCAGATTCTTTTTGGAACAATGAAGCATATAGATAAATAAATTCATTAATAAGAAAAATAAATATTTTTCTTTTTCTAACATCTTCCTCAGATTCATTTTGTAACAATAAAGCAAAAACAGAAAGAAAGAAAGAAAGATAGGTAGAAAAAGAAAGAAAGAAAGAAAGATAGAAAAAGAAAGAAAGCTCTTTCCCTGTAATGAAGCCATGAATTTGTAAAATATAAAGCATCCATGTATTAGGCTAGCAAAACTTCAAAATTTAATAACACCCTCTGTTGGTAAGGCTGTGGGGGAAATAGGCAATCTCGTACAGTGCTGGTAGAAATGTAAGTTTAATAAACTTATGGAAAGCAATTTGGCAATAGCTATTAAAATTAAAACTTCATAGAACCACTGACCCAGCATTTTCTTATTTACATATTTATCCCAGAGATATACTGGCTCCCATAAAAAATGACCATGTACAAAGTTACTCTCTTCAGCCTCATTTCTAATAACAAGAGACTGGGAAGCAAAATTATTGTCCAATAAAGGAATGGTTAAATTACTTTTTTTAGTTCTCAAACTTTTTTAGATCTTTGAAATGTTCATGGTATATGGACACTGGCCTATAATGTATGATGATCAAATTGGCCCTAACAGAGCCAATAAGCTCAATCTTCATTCCACTTTATCACAGGGCCTTATTATACTGCCAGGTCATTTTCTGCTGCATAGAAGGGTCATCGAAAGTAAATAAATTGTCAGTAAATAGATATCAGCATTGTTTTCACTCATTCAATACATTCATTCATTATCTATCAAAAACTCACAGCACCTACTCTGTGCCAAGTACTCTAGTAGACATTTTTTAGGTCAGAGATCCAATATGCATATATTTACAGACCACAGGGATTACTGACTGGTAAGAAATGAATCAGAAAATTCATGCTGAGGCAAAGCAAGATGGGATGGCCAGATAGAAGCCTCTACCAATTGTCTCTCCCCTGCAAGAATACCAAATTTAACAACTAGCTACACACACGCACATACACACACACACACACACACACACACACACAAAAGCACCATCATAAGAATAAAAAACAGGTGAACCATCATATTACCTGGTTTTAACTTGATAAAACTCTTATTTTTCCTATCATTGCTATTTTTCCTACCAAATGCTATTATTTTTAAAGAGGCACTGAAAATGGTAGGAAAAATAATCCTGTATTGCCAACACCACCACTCCCCCATTCCCCAGCAGCAGCCACATGGCATAGAGAATCTCTGCACTTGTGGGAGGGAGAGCACGGTGACTGTGGGACCTTGCAATAGAATTCAGTTCTGCCCAGTCACAGCAGAAAGCAGCACCAGGCAGAACTCTGCAGACAACCACAGAGGGAGGCATTTAGGCTAGCCCTAGCCAGAGGAGAATTGTCCATCCAGTGGTCAAAACCTGAGTTCTGGCAAGCCTCACCAAGACAGGCTAAATGGTTCTGGGTTCTAAATAAACTAGAAGTCTAGGCCACAAAGACTGCAGCTCCTAGGGAAGTCCTAGTGCTGTGCTAAGCTTGAAGGTGGACTTGGGGGGCACATAAACTAGTGAAACACCGGGTGAGGTGGCCAAGAGAGTGCTTGTGCCACCTTTTCTCCAGCCTCAGGTAGTGCAGCTTGCAGTTCCAAAAGAGACTTTTTCTTCTGCTCAAGGAAAGGAGAGGGAAAAGTAGGGAAGATTTTACCTTTCAACTTGGATACAAGTTCAGCCACAGTAGGATAGGGGCATCAGGCAGTCTTGAGTCACCCATTCCAGGACCTCACTCTCAGATGATATTTCTAGACATACCCTAGGCAAGAAGGGGACCTGCCACTTTGAAGGGAAGGACCCAGTCCTGGCAAGATCATTGCCTGCTGACTAGAGTCAGCAGTGGTAGCCAGGTGGTACTCACCATGGGCTTTGGATGAGACTCAGAGATGTATTGGCTTCAGGTGTGACCCAGCACATTCCCAGCTGTGGTGGCTACAGAAAGAGTCTCCTGCTGGAGAAAAGCAAAGAGAAGAGTAAAGGGAACCTCGTCTTGCAGCTTAGGTATCAGCTCAGCCACAGTGGGATAGAACATCAAGTGGGTTCTTGGGGTCCCTGATTCCATGTCTTGGCTCTTGGATGGTATTTCTAGACCTGCCTTGGGTCAGAGGGGAGCCTACTGCCCGGAAGAGTGAGTCTCTGAGGCCTGAAAGCATTCATAACAAGCTGACCAAAGAGCCCTTGGGCCTTAAGTCAATATCAGTGGTAGCCTGGCAGTACTCCCCCACAGGCCTGTAGTGGTGGTGGTCACAGGGGAAGACTCCACCGCTAACGGAAATGGGAGGCAACAGTGGAAAGAACTTCTTAGTATTTAGGGAAGTTAGGACTTGGGTGCCAGCTCAGCTGTAGTAGAATAGAGCACCAGGTAGATTCCTAAGGTTTCCAACTCCAGGTCCGAGGTCCCAGACAGCATCTCTGTACCCACCTGGGGCAAAGGGGACATTTCTACCTTGAAGGGAGGGGATACAAGACTGACTGGCTTCACCACCTGCTGACTGTAGAGACCTAGGGCCTTGAGCAAACATGGGCAGTAGCCACATAGTAGCTACAACAGGCCTTTAGTGAAACCCAGTGCTATGTTGGTTTCAGGTCTGACCCAGCAGAGTTACCGTGGTGGTGGCCACAGGGGTGCTGTGTCACCCCCTCCCCCCAGCTCCAGGAAGCTCAGCACAGAAAGAGAGAGACTCTGCTTATTTGGGAAAAACTTAGGGAAGAGAATAAGAGTCTCTGCCTAGGAATACAGAGAATGATCCTGGATCTTATCCAAGACCACCAAGGTGGTACCTCTACAAGACTGCAGGAACCACAGCATTACTGGACTTGGAGAGTCCCCTAATGAGGATATGGCTGCAGTGATCAAAAAGATCACAACACCAAACTCCCTTCAAATACCTGGAAAGCCTTCTCAATAAGGATGGGTACAAATAAGCCCAGACTGTGAAGACTGCAATAAATAACCTAACTCTTCAATGCCCAGACACAGATTAACACCTGCAAGCATCAAGATCATCTAGGAAAATATTACCTCACAAAATGAACTAAGCAAGTCACCAGGGAACAATCCCAGAGGGAGATACAGATAGGTGACCTTTCAGAGAATTCAAAAAAGATGTTTTGAGGAAACACAATGAAATTCAAGATAACCCAGAGAAGGAATTCCAAATTCTATCAGATAAATTTAACCAAGAGATTGAAATAATTTAAAAGAATCAATCAGAAATTCTGGAGTTAAAAATACAATTGACATATTGAAGCATGCATCAGAGTCTCTTAATAGCAGAATTGATCAAGCAGAAAAAAAACTAGTAAGCTTGAATAGAAGCTATTTGAAAATACACAGAGGAGAGAAAAGAAAAAAAGAATAAAAAACAATGAAGCATGCCTACAAACTCTAGAGAATAGCCTCAAAAGGGCAAATCTAATAGTTATTGGCCTTAAAGAGGCCAATAACTTTCCAAATCTAGAGAAAGATATTAATAGCCAAGTACAAGAAGGTTATAAAACATCAAACAGACTTAGCCCAAAGAAAACCACCTCAAGGTATTAAATAATCAAACTCTCAAAGGTCAAGGATAAAGAAAGCTCCTAAAAGTAGGCAGAGGAAAAAAACAAATAACATACAATGGAGCTCCAATACATCTGGCAGCAGACTTTTTAATAGAAACCATACAGGCCAGGAGAGAGTGGCATGACATATTTAAAGTGCTGAAGAAAAACAATTTTACCCAATAGTATATTGCATGAAAATATCCTTCAAACATAAAAGAGAAATACAGACTTTCCTAGACAAACAAAAGCTGAGAGATTTCATAAACACCAGACCTATCCTACAAGAAATATTAAAGAGAGTGCTTTAATCTGAAAAAAGGATGTTAATGAGCAATAAGAAATTATCTAAAGGTAGAAAACTCACTGGTAATAGAAAAACACAGAGTAGTATAACACTGTAATTGCGACATAAAACTACTCATAGGCAGAATAGAGAGACTAAAAGATGAACTGATCAAAAATAACTATAACAAGTTTTAAAGAAATAGTACAATAAGATATAAATAAAAAACAAAAAGTTAAAAAGTGAGGGACAGGCTGGGTGCAGTGGCTCACGCCCATTATCCCGGCACTTTGGGAGGCTGAGGCAGGTGGATCACGAGGTCAGGAGTTCGCAGCCAGCCTGGCCAAGATGGTGAAACCCCTTCTCTGATAAAAACACAAAAATTAGCCAGGCATGGTGGCAGGCACCTGTAATCCCAGCTACTCAGGAGGCTGAAGCAGGAAATTGCTTGAATCTGGGAAGTGGAGGTTTCAGTGAGCCGAGATCACACCACTGCACTCCAGCCTCGGCAACAGAGTGAGACTCCGTCAAAAAAAAAAAAAAAAAGATAGTGAGAGGACAAAGTTAGAGTTATTAGTTTTCTGTTTTATTTGTTTTTTTGTTTATGCAATCAGCGTTAACTTGTCATCACTTTAAAATAGTGGATTAAAAGATATTACTTGCAAGCCTCATGGTAACCTCAAATCAAAAAACATACAATGGATACACAAAAAATAAAAAGCAAAAAATTAAAACACACAACCAGAGAAGATTACCTTCCCCAAAAGGAAGACAGGAAAGAAAGAAGGAAAAGGAAACTGCAAAACAATCAGAAAACAAATGACAGAAGAGCAAGAGTAAGTCCTTACTTATCAATGACAACATTGAATGTAAATGCACTAAACCCTCCAAAGGACACAGAGTACCTATATGAATTTTTAAAAAGACTGAGTAATCTGTTGCCTACAAGAAACATATTTCACCTATAAAGACACACACAGGCTGAAAATAAAGGGATGGAAAATAATATTTCATGCAAATGGAAACCGAAAATGAGGAGTAGTAGCTATACATTTATCAGAATAAACAGATTTCAAGACAAAAACTATAAAAACAAAGAAGGTCACAATGATAAACTGGTCAATTCAGCAAGAAGATATAATGATTGTAAATACATACACATCCAACACTGGAGCATCCAGATAGATAAAGCAAATATTATTAGAGCCAAAAAGAGAGATAGGCCCAAATACAATAATAGCTAGAGACTTCAACACCCCACTTTCAGCATTTGACAGATATCCCACACAGAAAATCAACAAAGAAATATGAATCTTCATCTCCATTATTGACCAAATGGACCTAATAGATATTTATAGAACACTTCATCCAACTATCACAAGATACACATTCTCCTCCTCAGCATATGGATTGTTCCCAAGTATAGGCCATATGTTAGGCCACAAAACAAGTTTTAAAACATTCAAAAATTTGAAGTAATATCAAGTATCTTCTCTGACTACATGGAATAAAACTAGAAATCAATAAGAGGAGCAATTTTGAAAACTATACAAATACATAGAAATTAAATAATATGCTCCTGAATGACCAGTGGGTCAATGAAGAAATTAAAAAGAAAATTGAAAAAATTTTTTGAAACAAATAATAATGGAAATATAACATACCAAAACCTGTGGGATATAGCAAAAGAACCACTAAGAAGAAAGTTTATAACTATTAAGTGCCTGCATCAAAAAAGTAGTAAAACTTCCAATAAACAACATAATCATGCATCTTAAAGAATTAGAAAAGCAAGAGAAAATCCAAAATTAATAGATGAAAATAAATAATAAAGATCAGAGGGCTGGGCGCAGTGGCTCACGCCTGTAATCCCAGCACGTTAGGAGGCCAAGGTGAGTAGATCACAAGGTAAAGAGATCAAGACCATCCTGGCCAACACGGTGAAACCTCGCCTCTATTAAAAATACAAAAATTAGCTGAGTATGGTGGCATGAACCTGTAGTCCCAGCTACTTGGGAGGCTGAGGCAGGAGAATCACTTGAACTCGGGAGGTGGAGGTTGCAATGTGCTGAGATTGCCACTGCACTCCAGCCTGCCTACAGAGTGAGACTCCATCTCAAAAAAAAAAAAAAAAAAAAATCAGAGATGAAATAAATAAAATTGAAATGAAGAGAATACAAAAGATCAATGAAATGAAAAGTTGGTTATTTGAAAAAATAAAATTGACAAAGCTTTAGCCAGAATAACTAAGAAAAAAGAGAGAAGACTCAAATAAATAAAATCAGAAATGAAAAAGGAGACATTACAATTGATATTGCAGAAAATCAAAGGACTATTAGAGGCTACTATGAGCAATTATTTGCCAATAAGAAAAACCTAAAAGAAATGGGTAAATTCCTAGACACATACAACTTACCAAGATTGGGTCATGAAGAAATCCAGTATGTGAACAGTCCAATAACAAGTAAGAAAATCAAAGCTGTGGAGAGAGATCCAAGATGGCCGATTAGCAGCAGCTCAGGATTGTAGCTCCCACTGAAAGCGCAGAGAGTGAGTGGACGCCACATTTTCAGACGAATTTTTATTGCCCACGGACCAAGAGATTCCTGGTGGAGGAGCCCCACGGGTCGCCAGCGCGACTCTTTGGCCGGCGCGGCCGTTTTGCAGGTGCCCCGGCGCGGCAGTTCTCAGTCCGGAGTATACGGGACTGAGTGCCCTTTGGTTGGCATTTGGAGCTCCGGGAAGGCAGAGTCTCCCATTCAGCTGACTGAAAAGCGGACTGAAGCGGGGGAAGCAGACCGGGAGATTCCCGGGCAGAAAGCGCCATGAATCTCAATGCCGCTGTTTCAGTCGGCGTGGTGGGTCGCCGCAGGGGAAGGCTGGTCCCCCCTACACACACACACACAAAAACAGCAGTTGGCACTGCTGAGGATTGAGAGTTTCACAGCAAGTACAGCTGAACCCGGGAAGGTCCAGCTCTGTGGGGGGAGGGGCGTCCGCCGAAGGAAAATTAAGAAACAGAAAAAACTTTACCACCACCAAGTTGGACGTCCACTCAGAGACCTAATCTGAACGTCAGCAATTACACAGACGACAGGTGGATAAATCAACAAAGATGGGAAGAAACCAGCGCAAAAAGGCTGAAAACACCGGAAATCAGAATGCCTTTCCTCCTGCAGAGGATTGCAGTGCCTCATCACCAATTGAACAAGGCCTGATCGAAAACAAATGTGAGGAATCAACGGAATCAGGCTTCAGAAGGTGGATAATGAGAAACTTCTGTGAGCTAAAAGAACATGTTCTAGCCCAATGCAAGGAAACTAAGAACCTTGAAAAAAGGTTTGATGAAATGTTGATGAGAATGGACAATTTAGAAAGGAATATAAGTGAATTAATGTAGCTAAAAAACACAATACAAGAACTTCGAGAAGTATGCACAAGTCTAAACAGTCGAATTGATCAAGCAGAAGAAAGGATTTCAGAGGTCGAAGACCAACTTAATGAAATAAAACGAGAAGACAAGATTAGAGAAAAAAGGGTAAAAAGGAATGAGCAAAGTCTCCAAGAAATATGGGACTATGTGAAAAGACCTAATCTACGTTTGATAGGTATACCTGAGTGTGACGGGGGAGAATGAATCCAAGCTGGAAAATGTTTTTCAGGATATTGTCCAGGAGAACTTTCCTAACCTAGCAAGGCGGGACAATGCTCAACTCCAGGTGCTACAGAGAACACCACAGAGATATTCCTCAAAAGAGCAACCCCAAGGCACATAATCATTAGATTCACCAGGGTTGAAAGGAAGGAGAAAATACTAAGGGCAGCCAGAGAGAAAGGACAGGTTACCCACAAGGGGGAAGCCTATCAGACTCACAGCAGATCTCTCAGCAGAAACCCTACAAGCCAGAAGAGAGTGGGGGCCAATATTCAACATCCTTAAAGAAAATAACTTTCAACCCAGAATTTCATATCCAGCCAAATTAAGTTTCATAAGTGAAGGAAAAATAAAATTTTTTACAAACAAGCAAGTACTCAGAGATTTCATTACCACCAGGCCTGCTTTACAAGAGCTTCTGAAAGAAGCACTATGTACAGAAAGGAACAACCAGTATCAGCCATTCTAAAAAACCCAGCAGTAAGCTGCATCCAGACCCATCTCACATGCAAGGATATACAGAGACTCAAAACAAAGGGATGGAGGAAGATTTGCCAACCGAATGGAGAGAAAAAAAAAAAACAGGAGTTACAATTCTCATCTCTGACAAAATAGACTTTAAAGTAATAGAAAACAAAAGAGACAAGAAGGACATTGTATAATGGTAGAGGGATCAATGTAATGGGAAGAGTTAACGATCCTAAGTCTATGCACACACAATATAGGAGCACCCAGATACATAGGGCAAGTTCTTGGTGACTTACAAAGAGACTTGGACTCCCACACAATAATAGTGGGAGACTTTAACACTACATTGTCAATAGTGGATAGATCAATGAAACAGGTTAACAAGGATATCCGGGACTTGAACTTATACCTCGAACAAGTAAACTTAATAAACATTTACAGAACTCTCTACTCCAAATCCACAAAAACATACATTTTTTTCTTCAGTAACACATCACATTTATTCTAAAAGAGACCACATGGTTGGGAGTAAATCACTCCCCAGCAATTACATAGTATTTCATAGGTTCAAATGAAATATTGGTTGGCTGTTTGTTATTTTCCTCCCTTATTCCTCTCCTGTCTCCATCGTATAACACAATTATTAGTATAAAAGAGCTTTTTAATACCCATTTTTAGACTGCATTCTAGCCTGAGCAATAGAGCAAGATTCCCGTTCTCTCTCCCTCTTTTCTTCTTTTCCCTTTCTTTTATTCTCTTTTTCTTTCTTTCTCTCTTTCTCTTTCTTTTTCTTTCTTAAAATAAAAAAAAAATAAAAAAAAAAAATAAAAATAAAAAATAAATTTAAAAAAAAAAAAAAAGAAAATCAAAGCTGTAATAAAAAGTCTCCCAGTAAAGAAAAGCCCAGGACCTGATGGCTTCACTGTTGAAATATACCAAACATTTAATGAAAAACTAATACCAATCCTACTCAAAGTATTCCAAAAAATAGAGCAGAAGGGAATACTTCCAAACTCATCCTATGAGGCCAGTATTATGCTGATAGCAAAACCAGATAAAGACACATCAGAAAAAGAAAATGAAAGGCCAATATCCATGACAAACACTGATGCAAAAATCCTCAACAAAATACTAGCAAACTGAATTTAACAACACATTAAAACAATCATTCATTGTAACCAAGTGAGATTGATCTGAGAGATGCAAGGATACTTCAACATATGCAAATCAATCAATGTGATACATCATATCAGCAGAATGAAGGACATAAACCATATGATCATTTGAATTGATGCTGAAAAAGCATTTGATAAAGTTCAACATCCCTTGATAATAAAAACTCTCAAAAAACTGGATGTAGAAGGAACATATCTCAACATAATAAAAGCCATATATGACAGACTCACAGCTAGTATTATGATGAATGGGAAAAACTGAAACCTTTCCTGTAAGATCTGGAACCAACAAGGATGACTTTTTCACCACTGTTATTCAACATAGTACTAGAAGTCTTAGCTACAGCAATCAGACAAGAGAAAGAAATGAAAGCATCCAAATTGGAAAGGAAAACATCAAATTATCCTTGTTTGCGGATGACATGATGTTATTATTTGGAAAAAACTAAAGAATCTACAAGAAAACTATTAGAACTAATAAAAAAATTCAGTAAAGTCACAGGATACGAAATCAACATGCAAAAATCAGTAGCATTTCTATATGCCAATGGCAAAGAATCTGAAAAAAGAAATCAAGAAAGTAATCCCATGTAAAATGACTACAAATAAAATTTAGTACCTAGGAATTAATCAAAGTGAAAGATCTCTACAATGAAAACTACAATGCACTGATGAAAGAAATTGAACACCTGAAAAATGGAAAGGTATTCTATATTCATAGATGGGAAGAATTGATATTGCTAAAATGTCCATATTATCCAAAACAATCTACAGATTTAATCCAATCCCTATAATAATAATAAAAAAAAAAACAACCAATGGCATTCTTCACAGAAATGGAAAAAACAATCCTAAAATGTATATGAAACCACAAAAGACCCAGAATAGCCAAAGCTATTTTAAGCAAAAAGAGCAAAACTGGAGAAATCACATTATCTGACTTTAAGTTATACTGCAGAGCTATAATAACCAAAACAGCATGATACTAGCATAAAAATATGGAGAGCAATAAAATAGAATAGAAAACCCAGAAACAAATCCACACAACCACAGTACATTCATTCTTTACAAAGATGCCAAAAACTTACATTGGGGGAAAAGACAGTTCCTTCAATAAATGGTGCTAGGAAAACTGGATATCCATATGCTAAAGAATGAAAGTGGACCCCTCTCTTTCATCATATACAAAAATCAAATCAAAATGAACTAAAGACATAAATGTAAGAACTCAAATTATGAAACTACCACTACAAAAAAATTTGAGAAAATCTCCAGGACATTGGACTGGGCAAAGATTTTCTGAGTAATACTCCACAAGCACAGGAAACCAAAGCAAAAATTGACAGTGGTATTACATCAAGTTAAAAAGCTTCTGCACAGCAAAAGAAACAATCAACAAAGTGAAGAGACAACCCACAGAATGGGAGAAAATATATGCAAACTATTCGTCTGACAAAGGACTAATAGCCTGAATAGATAAGGAGTTCAAACAACTCTTTAGGAGAAAAATCTAATAATCTGATCAAAAAATGGGCAAAAGATCTAAATAGACATTTCTCAAAAGAAGACATACAAATGGCAAACAGGTATATTAAAAGGTGCTCAACATCATTTATCATCAGAGAAATGCAAATCAAAACTGCAATGAGGTATCATCCTGCCCCAGTAAAAATGGCTTATGTCCAAGATGGGCAATAACAAATGCTGGCAAGAGAAATCCTTGTACACTATTCATGGGAATGTAAATTCGTACAACCACTATGGAGAATAGATGGGTGGTTCCTCAAAAAACTAAAAATAGAGCTACCATATGATCCAGCAATTCCACTCCTAGGTATATACCCCAAAGAAAGGAAATCAGTATATTGAAGAGATACCTGCACTCCCATGTTTATTGCAGCACTGTTCACAATAGTCACGATTTGGAAGCAACCTAGTTGTCCATCAACAGATGAATGGATGAGGAAAATGTGGCACATATACATAATGGAGTACTATGCAGCCATAAAAAACAATGAGATACTGTCATTCGCTAGAGCATGGATGAACTGTAGGTCATTAAGTGAAATAAGCCAGGCACAGAAAGACAAACTCCACATGTTCTCACTTATTTGTGGAAGCTAAAATTAAGACAACTGAAATAATGGAGACAGAAAAGAGAAGGGTTGTTACTAGAGGCTGGGAACAATAGTTGGTGAGGCAGTGGGAAGTAGAGATGGTACAAAAATACGAAGAATGACTAAGACCTAGTATTTTATAGCACAACAAAAGGACTATAGTCAATAATAATTTAATTATATATTTTAAGATAACTAAAAGAATATAATTGGATTGTTTATCACACAAAGAAAGGATAATTGCTTAAGGTGATGGATACCCCACTTGCCAGTGATGTGATTATTACACATTGCATGCCTGTATCAAAATATCTCATGTACTCCATGAATATATATACCTACTATGTGCCCATAAAAATTAAAAATAAAAAAATTTTAAAAGAAAATATATGGTGTGTACAACTACTAGGCATAAGTTTCAGATGTAAGTCAAACAGAGAATTAATTCAATCCTTTATACCTTTCATTAGAGTGATGATGTAACTTGAGAAGAATTCAAACTAAACAGTTCAAAATTATGTAATTACTTACATTTGTTTTCAATTTCAATTGCTAAGTGATCCAATGCCATTATCATAATATTTGAAAGACATGATAATAGTGGGATTTTCGTAGCTAAGGTCCTAATGCTCTACCAGCTCACGGCCCTAGTATAAATCCAACTGATGTTGGGCAGAAGGTGATTAAATAGAATGTCCCAGTCTACCACTCCCTGCAGAAAGTTTTATGGTGTTACAGAAGTGTCATGCTTTCCAAATCGAAGGTAATCGTATTCAGTTTATACTCCAGACAGAAAAGATCTGTTCCTGCAGTAAGAATGCTATTATTGCAGAAAGAATACAATCACCAAAGAGTACAGTTTGTAGAGATCGTACATAAGTATCTCTATAAGTGCCTAGGTGGGGATTTTGATAGTATTTTGGTGGTACTGTCATCTGGCACTCAGGAATAGGAACTCATCCATTATTGAGTTTCTATGATATGCCAGGTACTGTGTTTGGTATTAGAGCATACAGGAGTGAACAAAACAAGCATGATCCTTGCCCTTAAGGGTGCTGGAGTCTAACAGTCTGACTCTTTCCCTGCCAGGTGTGCCTACCATGCTGTGATATGCCTGCATCAGCTACACAAAGAAGTAGTCTGTTATTAGCATCTTATTGGTGCCTAATGCCCCAATGCACAGCCTTATCAATGTGTGCTGGACTCCTCATATTAGGCCAGATGCTGAGATTCTGCCCTGTTTCCAATATGTCTAAGCATTGTACATAACACAATCAAAAACAAAAAGGACTACCACAATACTCTGCATTCTATGATACACCAAAAACCACAGGCTCATATTATTAGTTATCTACATTGTTTAAATTAACCTGAAATTAAGTAGCTTAACAAAAAAACATTTATTATCTCACAGTTTCTTTGGGTCAGAAATCCAAGAGTAGCTTAGGTGGATGGTTCTGGATCAGGGTCTCTCATGAGGTCACACTTACACTGTTGTCTGGGGCTGGAGGATCCACTTTCAAGGCGGCTCACGCACATGTCTGATGAGTTAGTGCTAGTTGTCCAGGAGGTTTCAGTTTCTGACCACATGATCTTTCCATAGAGCTGCTTGAGTACCCCCATGACTTGATGGCTGGCTTCCTCCAGAGGTAATGATCCAACAGCAAACAGGGTGGAAGTTGCAGCGCTTTTAATGGCCTAACATCAAAAGTCACTCACGATCTCTTCTACCACATTCTATTATGTAGAAGCGATTCATTAAGTCTGGCCCACAATCCATGGAAGAGAAACAAGCCTCCACCTTTGGAAAGGATGCTTTCAAAGAATTTGTAGACAGATTTTTTTTTTTTTTTTTTTTTTTTTTTTTGAGACAGTCTCTCTCTGTCGCCCAGGCTGGAAGGCAATGGCCCAGTCTCAGCTCATTGCAACCTCCACCTCCCAGGTTCAGGAGATTCTCCTGCCTCAGCCTCCTGAGCAGCTGGGATTACAGGCGTGCACCACCATGTTCAGCTAATTTTTGTTATTTTTTTTTAGTAGAGACAGGATTTTACCATGTTGGCCAGGCTGGTCCCGAACTCCTGAACTCAAGTGATCTGCCCACCTCTGCCTCCCAAAGTGCTGGGATTACAGGAGTGAGCCACTACACCCAGCCTATAGACAGATTTTAAAACCACCATGATCATCTTGTATGTTTCTAGTCCCTAAAATAATAAAATCTTTAATGGTGCCTGTAAACACATAACTCTAATGAAAATAATTGTTATCTCTAACTTTGCCTAAGCTGTTGTCTAAAGATGTATCATGATCTTTGTAGATATGATAATCATGTGAGCAAATTGCTGTTTTTGTCATAAATAGATCAATAAGTTCTTGGTAACTGATAATTTAGCAGTTTTTTCTTTAAGTAATATATTTGTATTATATTGTTTTTATTATAATTGACTAGACAGTCAGTCCTTTTGAACTCTGACTCCCTTGCACTCTTTGCAAGTTAATTTCCTTCCTTTTCTAAATATCTTGATCTCTGAGCATTTCTTTGGCAATGTGTGACTAGGGCCTTCCATCTCTAACTTCCAATTCTTCCTACCAGCCACATAGAGGAAGAAAGTTGTGAGAAATGAGAAAAAAAGTGGTCCAAGCAAGAGCAGAGAGCGTCAGAAGTCTTCAAAGGGCAATCTAGGCTGGCCCAGGTCAGAAATTCTTCTAGTCACACTGGTTTCAATTGGTGAAGGGAAACTGGGAATTGGAATCAGAACCTACAGTATATACGTTATCATGCATTGGGTAAAACATGATAAGAACGACATCCAGAGATCTCATTACCAAATTCTCAACAAATCCTTTTGCTGCCTTCAAAGTTAAAAATCCTTCCAAGAAATCTTATCTACTGTTGTATGTCCCTGGTAGTCCTTCCCTGAGCTAAGATTTTGGTGGTCAGAGTAAATAAAACCACAGGTAATAAATACCTATCATATTCACAGACATTTCTCATCTTTTAATAGTCTTTCTATATTTGGAGGAATCTCCATGTTATAAGTCCCACTTCCCCAGTGGAGTCAGAATTCAAATTCCAAGGCTTCCTGCAGCTGAGACACAGGCAAACCAGCCAGGCTCCCCCAAGGGTCCACTCAACAGACACTACAACCTTAGATTTCAACTCAGAAGCACTCATGAGGAAAGAGGCTCCCTGTGAAACTTCAATTTTTGCTGGTACAGTGGTGCTGGAAGCATCTGGAAGCACTTTCAGTGGTGGCAGCAGGAGTTTCTAAGTTTTGTAAGATTTAGTGCCTGGACCAGAGGTAACCTCTATGGAATGGCAGCAGTGATGAAGATGTAGGTTCCTCTTTTTCTGAATGTGGCAGCAGCAACGGAAGCAGTTTCCTTATCAGGCATATCCTGCAGCACAGTTTTTGTCATTGCTCAATGCTGGCCTAGCCTCAGTCCTGGCTCTACAGCTATCCCAACAATTCCTGGGCAATCCAATCATCTTTTAAGTCACCCTGTAATTGCTTGCAGCTAAGATTCTTAAATGACATACCAATTGAACAGCCCCTTCACAATACTTTGCCCTCAAAGTGTTGTCTGGGTTAATTAATATCACTTTTCTGAAGGGTCATACTCTGGAGTTAGGTAGGCATTCAGGTTATAACAGTGCTGCCCACATATTTTTCCTAAGTGAGAAACATTGTTTCCACAGGCCATTTACAAGACTAATTAAAGAACTCCAAATTCTCTGGATCATTTTGACATTCTTTATTTGCAACATTACAATTGATACTTTATAATACTTTAATAGGCCCTAAAGAAAGTCTGATACGGTTTGGCTCTGTGTCCCCATCCAAAGCTCATCTTGGATTGTACTCCCATAATTCCCACGTGTTCTGGGAGGGACCTGGTGGGAGATAATTGAATCATGGAAGCGGTTTCTCCCATGCTGTTCTGGTGCATAAGTCTCACAAGATCTGATGGTTTAATAAGGCGATACTCATTTCACTTGGCTCTCTCTCCTGCCTGCTTCAATGCCTTTCACCTTCTACCATGATTGTGAGGCCTCTCCAGCCGTGTAGAACTGTAAGTCCAATTAAATCTCTTTCATTTGTAAATTGCCCAGTCTCAGGTATGTCTTTATCAGCAGCATGAAAACAGACTAATACAAAGTCTCAAAGCCTTGGCTGTGAGCCTGAAAAGCACTGGCTAGGTGCTTTCCTCTCCCAATCAGCCCTATCCCAGAGCCCAGAGCTCCAATTCTCCTAGTCCCTAATGACAAGGGACAGGACCATGAGAGTAAAGAGAGAGAGAGGGCCCTGCCATGACACTCATCAAGGCAGATATTCGAAATACTTAACCATTGGCATAACTCAGGAACATCCAAACACATCAGTAATTTTAAATCCTAAACTCATCCACTTTACCTTATTTATTTGCTTTTGGTCTGCTCTTCTCTAGACTGTAAGCTCCATAAAGGCAGGAGTCATGTCGGTTTAATTCACCTCCAACACTTGACATAGTTCCCGACATATTTACACACCTAATAAATAGTTGTTGAATGTATGAATGAATAAATGAAGGATTCATTTTTTAGCATAATGCTTAACGTACACAAAGCGTCTTCCCACCCACAGTCTTCTTTGATCCTCACAGCCTCTCTATGAGTCCAGAATTACCTCCCCTAATATGCAAAGAGAAAACAGAGCCTCTACAAGGCAAAAAGGTCAGCCTAAGATTATTCAACTACTTGGTGACAGCCCAGCTCTTATTCCCAGCCCCAGTCTCTTTCATTACCATTCTGCCCTTCATCTCAGTTTCCCTTCAAGTTTCTTTTTCCAGCCCAAATGATCTCCCGAAGGGATACTCCAAATTCTTCTGGCTGCAGGCATGTGCTTTCAGCCAAAAGACTTAATAATGTATACAATGTGCAGTGGGAAGAAAAGAGGATGGTCAACTGTAAAAATGCACATACAGGAGTCATACATATTTGTCATAGAAATCATCTACACAGTCTAAAACAACTCTTTTCATATCTAATTGCTATGGAGACCCAGAGTATATGCATTAGTCTGGATATGTCTTGTCTCTGAGTAATAGAAGTTAATCGAACTAATATAGGCAACAACAAAAAAGATGGACATTGGACATATAACCCATGGTAGGGCTGACCAACCAAGTCACAGTTGGGCAGTGGAGTAGGAGCTGCTGAGCCACAGGAAGAAACAAACCAGAGACTCAAGGGCCACCTGGAATCCCTTTCTCTCTTTCTTGTCTCTGCCACTTTCCATGGGCCACCTTCTATCACTGTCACTGTAAAAAGGCTCCCTCTGTATGGCAAGTAACATGGCAATAAAAGCTCCTGTGCTTTCTATCTAAACACCAAGAAATTCCATAAGGATTGGCTCGTGTCCTCAGCCCCAATGTGAAAAATACCAGGGAATTATTCAGAATAGTAGATTGAACTTATTGGCTTCCATTTTTCTTGCCATGGTCTCACAGAGGTAGAGTATAACATCTCCTACTCACAAGTGATGTTGGACTCAGTCATGTATTTGCAGTGGCCAATGAAATGTGGGTGAATGTGACAGTATATGGTTGTCAAACCTAAACCTTAAGAATCATCATATGTTTCTACTTCCCCCTCTTACAGTTCTGCCACTACTTGAAGAGATGCTTTTCCCAGGAAGCTGCTGCTCCTCCAACCTGGACCCCAGAATAAGTATGTGTGAACCAAGCCACCTCAGCCATCTGCAGATTTGCAGCATGAAATAGATCCAGCCCAACTGACCCTCAGACCCATGAGAATAGTTGATTATTATTTTAAGCCACCAAGTTCTGTTCTAGTTTTGTTAAACTGTAAGAGCTAGCTGATAGGCCCAGTTTTGTTAAATGACCACCACCCCACCAATAATCTATGACCAGTCATGTGGTCATGAAAGAAAACTACATCTTCTGCACAAATCTAGTGTTTAAAAAAGAAGAAAATGGTTCTTAGAACAAGGTCATAGCAGATGTAGGGAGGATGCTGGGCACACAAATCAACCAGGATGCAGAGTCTAGAATTTCTGACCTGCATGTGTTTTTATCCTTGTATTCAATATATACGCCATCTAATGGATCTTTATTTTTTTCTCATCTGAAATTTTTCTGCTGCAATTTTTAAAAAATGCTTATCTGCAGTTGTTGAGATTCAAAGAAAACTTTGAGGAGAAAGACTGCATGGTTTCAAGCAAAGAGTTCATTATTGTGAGTGGGAAAATGGAACAAAGAGGTGAGATGGAGGCTGGAAAGCACTGGAAGCCAAGAGACTGGGGCAGAATGGCAAATCACACGTAAACACCTGACCTGAGGCAGCACCCATGTGGTGGTCTGGTCTTTTTCACCTTTGTTGCATCCTATGGCATACCCTGGGAGAGTTCTTTCAAGAAGCCATTGAAAGTTTTACCAAGAGAAAGCAAGAGGACTGGGGAGCACAAAATGGCAGCCTTCACTGGTATTTCTCCTTTTCCTTATAAACCTCTTGTATGTCCTTCCTTTCTTGTCACATCACCACTGACAGGACTGAACGGAAATTACGAAAAGAATATTTGGAGATTATATATGTTCTATCCCTCACTTATAATAGCTTGTTCTTTGCACTAGAACTTTACTGTAACATATTACTAATCATTTGGGGGTTTCAGTCCTCTATTTGAAGTGTGCCACATGTCCTGTCAAAATAACTTCTTATAGCTGTGTAACAATTGTGGGTGGCCTGTGATCACCTTGTCAGAGTGCCTTTACACCCAGAGCTGGTTGCCAGATTCCACGTTACTTACTTCCCGGCCCTCCCTCCCCACAACTTATGCTCCTTACATCATCTCCTTTCTCTCTCTCTCGCTTTTTTTCTGGCAGTTGCTGGGCCGAACAGCAATTTGCAGTTATTTATGCAGCTTAAACCCTATTGTCAACATCCTTATCCTCAATACACAAGCATTCCAGTGGTGTGAGTCGAGCTTTTGGGGAGGGAGATGGGCTGAGGTTAACAGAAGCAAGGCTTCCTGGGCTCTTCAGCCAAAGCATACATTGTTGCTGAGCTGCTTTTTCTCCTTCTCGCCTCTATTTGGGGTGGATTTTCATTTGGAATTAAAAACAGATCACAGCTTGCTGTTTGTTTGCTATTGTCAGGTCAGACCCAGTACTCAGGGAGAGGGTGGTATCACTGTGTGCATAGAATTTTCTTGGCAATTTAATAAGGATGATGGAATTTGCCTGCGTTGGTACAGCACCTTGTCTCCTAGGCTCTCAAAGGCCTCCCAAAACAGAAGTTAATCCTCACAGCAGCTGGAGAGGAAGTCAGGTATGGCATGGGGCATTGTCTCCCTCATTGCCTTGAGCCCATTTTGGAGGGTATAGTTCAGGTAGAGGAGGTGAAAGCAAACAAGAGGAGGGAGATGAAGGTTGACACTTCCCTAGAGGATCACAGATGGGATGTGCTACTTATAAAAAAATATCCCCTCTGGGTAGATAAATTTCAAAAATACACCCCTTCCTCTAGACAGACACAGCTCTGTTCCAGGGTACATAGCTTGGTGAGTGGAATGGAGTGTGGACTGGATTTAAGCACCCACTCATACCTTCTGCCAGGCACTTTTATACATGGCACAGCCACAAGGGTTGGTCCTTATATCCAACAAAGTGAACTAGGTTTTTGTACTTAAGAATTTTGTCAAAGCAGCTAGGTATTTCCCCCCATTAAAACACTGACCAATTGAGGAGACCATCAACATGTTAACATCTAAGTCTAAAATGATGGTTTAGAGACCTCTAATAGTCTTTGTAAACATCATCTCATTTTTTTAACAAATATTTATTAAGCACTTTTATTACGGACAAAGCACTAGGCCCCTCTCAGAGGTTAAAGCCCTTTTGGAAGACAACAAAAATTGCAATAAATATCTGTAGATGTGGTAGGCAGATTCTGACATGGTACCCATTAATCCTCACCTCCTGGTATTGACACTGTTGTATAATCTCCTCCCTTTGGGTGTGGACTGGACCTAGTGACTAACATTCTAGCACATTCTAATGAATAGAATACAGCAAAGGTGGTGGATATCACTTCTGTGATAAGGTTACACAAAACTGGTACAAAAAACTGGATACCACTTCTCTGATAAGGTTACAGTACTAGCGAATTCCATCTTGCTAGTACACTCTCTCTCTCTCTCTCTCTTGCTACAACTTCTCTCTCTTGTCTTCTCATTTGCTCGCTCTGATGTATCAATCTGCCATAGTGTGACAGACTCTATGGGGAGGCTCACATAGCACAGAACCAAGGGAAGCCTCTGGCCAATGGCTTGTGAGACACTGGGGCCTCAGTCCAAGCACCCACTGAGAATTAAATTCTGCCAGCAACCACCGGAGGAGACCAGGTCGTGGATCCTTCCCAGTCAAGCTTTGAAATGACTGCTGCCTCCTCACAGAGCCAGAAGGCCCAGCCAAGCCACACCCAGATTTCCCACTCACAGAAACTTGTGAAATAATAAAATGTATGTTCAGCCACTACGTTTTAGGGTAATTTGTTACGCAGCACAAGGCTATAATATATCACAAGGTTGTAATCGAGGAATTGGCTAGAACTGCAGTCATCTCAAGGCTCCACCTCCTTCAGTGGGGAACTTGAGCACTTGTAAGTTCATTTGCCGGATATTGGTAGAATTCAGCTCTTCAAAGTTTGTTGAACTGAAGACCTCAGTTTCTTGCTGACTGTTGGCCAGGGGGAAACCCTCAGTCCTTTACCATGTGAGCCTTTCTCTAGGACAGTCCACAGCATGGAATTTGTCTACCCTGACAGTGAGCAAGTGACAGTGTGAAAGAGGATGAGCAAGACAGAAGCCAGGGTCTTTTTGTAACCTAAACTCAAAAGTATTACCACATCCCATCACTTTTGCCAAATAACTAGGTCCAGCCCACCCAACAGGAGACAATTATACAAAGGCATGAACAGCAAGAGGCAAGGCTCATTGGAGGCCATCTTGGAAGCTGCCTACCACACCGTCTCTATGACTCCTCACCCATCCTTCTCCAGGACCTCACCAGGCCTTGGGGATTCCCTTGGCTTCACCTCCTCCCTATACACTATGCTCATCTGTACACAGTCTTTGCAACTCATGCTTGAACTCTGGCCAAACCACCTAATGAGCCTACCTACCTCTTTGTATTCACCCAGCTTGTAACCAGAAAAATGGTTGATATTTCTAATTACATTGTATTATGTCATTTTCCTATTCAAAAATGCCCAATGGCTCCCAAGTCCCTCTGCTGTCATTCAGTCTAACCATGTTAGGTAATGACTTATTCTATTGCTATTAAGAAATGCCTGAAGACTGGGTAATTTATAAAGAAAATAAATTGAATTGGCTCATGGTTCTTCAGGCTATGCAAGCATGGCACCAACATGTGCTTCTGGTGAGGACCTCAAGAAGCTTCCACTCATGGCAGAAGGCAAAGAGGGAGCAGGTACATCTCACAATAAGAGCAGGGGCCAGAGAGAGAGAATGGGGCAGTCCCAGACTCTTAAACAACCAGATCTCACATGAACTAACTGACCAAAAACTCATTTATCACCAAGGGAATGGTGCTTTACCATTCATGACGGATCTGCTCCTATGATCCTGCATCAGACCGCACCTCCAACATTGAGAATCACATTTCAGCATAAGATTTGGAGGAGAAAACATCCAAACCATATCAAACTCAATGTATTTTTCCTACAATAGTTATCTTACCACTCCCCCTCCAGCCAAACAAGTATACCCATTGTCCCCCAATCATAGCTAGTTGATGCCTCTTTCCATGGCTTTGTTCATGCTATTCCTACCTGGAATATTCTCCCCTTTCACCCCACCTATCAGAATTCTCCCCAGTTATGACCTAACAAGTCCTGTCTCCTTCCTAAAGTCTCAAAATTTGTGATACAGTGTCCTGAGTATAGCGGTCCTGAGTATAGCTGATAGCTTTGTTTGATTACTCTGGGCCCAAATGTCCTCTTCCTCCTACTCATCCTTTTTTTTTTTTTTTTTTTTTTTTGAGATGAAGTCTTGCTCTATCACCCAGGCTGGAGTGCAGTGGCTCAATCTCAGCTCACTGCAACCTCTGCCTCCCAAGTTCAAGTGATTCTCCTGCCTCAGTTTCCCAAGCAGCTAAGACTACTAGTGCCTGCTAATATTTGTCTTTTTTTTTTTTTTTTTTTGAGCAGAGACAGGGTTTCACCATGTTGGCCAGGCTGGTCTCAAACTCCTGACCTCACGTGATCCGCCCACCTCAGCCTTTCAAAGTGATGGGATTACAGGTATGAGCCACAGCACCCGGCCCCTACTGATCCTCGAACCACCGCCTACTCACCAAATCTCTGATATGACACTTACCATAAACTATCATATATCATCTCATATCATAGTTTCCAGTACTAATTTTAAAAATAATGTCACCTGGGCACGGTGGCCCACACCTGTAATCCCAGCATTCTGGGAGGCCGAGGCAGACAGATCACCTGAGGTTGGGAGTTTGAGACCAGCCTGACCAACATAGAGAAACCCTGTCTCTACTAAAAATAGAAAAAAAAAATTAGCCAGGCGTGTGGTTTATGCCTGTAATCCCAGATACTCGGGAGGCTGAGGCAAGAGAATCGCTTGAACCCAGGAGGCAGAGGTTGCCGTGAGCCCAGATCTCACCATTGCACTCCAGCCTGGGCAACAAAAGCAAAACTCTGTCTCAAAAAATAATAATAAATAAATAAATAATGTCATTGATATATGCATATTGAGAGAAGGAATAAAGCAACTTTAGAGTGAGGGACCAAGCTGAGACGTCTAGTATGGGAATCTACCGTAAATCTTGACCACAGTCATGATATGTTCTAGAGCTGTCCTACTAACCTTCCCAGGGTTTCATTTCTTATTATCCTGTCTTCAGTGACTCATCATTATTAGCCCAATGAAAACACCACAATGAACATTTATAAGCATGAAATTCTTAGGCTTCTCAGACACTATTTCTTAGCTTAATGTAGAATGTAGTGGAAAGAGAGTTCCTTTTGAAGTTTAAAAAAAGGGAGGACGAGAGAAGATTCTAATCCCATCACGATTCTCTGAGATACAAGAGAAAGATGTAAGAATGGCCATGAATGCAGATATGTGTGTGGGTGGATAGTTGTGGCACACGGTATAGGTGCTAATGGTCTACGTATTCTCTGTGATATATATATACTACACAGGAGTCATCTAAGAGTGAAATAAGTGCTCAAGAAAGGGGGAATATTTTTGATAAATTGAATTGGTAAGTAGAGAAATATACAAAGGCTGAAGTTTTGATCACATACTAACAGACAACAAAAATTAATGATTACTGATCTTCTCCTAAGTACCTTAGATTATGTTATCCTGTCTAATCATCACAACAACCCATTTTACAAAAAGAGAAGATGAAGGCCCAGAGAGGTTAAGTAATTTGCCAAAAGTCATGCAAACAGTAATTGGTGAGACCAAGATTCCAACCCCGCCCTGGTGATTCCAAATCCTATGCAACCTCATCTTTGGGGCATTCCACCTGGGAGATATGGCCTTGCTCATGTTTAGGAGGCATCATACTATTTTGAATTGTTATTATTGGATGTAAGGCAACCTATGTCACTCTCTCTAAAATGATTCTATGATCTTTTAGCAGCTATGCCAATTCAGTCTGTGCTGATAGGAAAATCATCCTTTTCTACATATGCAAATGAAATGAAGTGCAGAGTAGCCAAACCACCAAGAAAATTTAATTGTAAAGAGAAGTATTGGGTGGTAGGATTTGATGGAATCATTCCATACCAGGTGTTCTGTGTCACATTCTTAATTATTTTGGGGGGGAAAAGGCCTTTAAATAGGTTCTTTTGTTTTTTTCAGACAAGTTGCCTTCAGACCCTGAAAGAGCTTTTCAGGAGAAATTTCAGTATGCTATATCAAAAAAAAAAAAAAAAAAAAAAAAACATGTTTTCTGGCAATGCAAGAGGATATAAGGAACAGCTTCATCTCAAAATTTGCAAAGCTTGCCTCAAAGCTGTCTCAAGGTAACTGTGCTTGATTGGTGCTCTTTCCTGGGCTCTTTAGAACATCCACTCAAAGAATTCCAATGACAGTGTCTAATTCATGTAATATGTTGACAGTAGCCAAGCCCACTTGTCTGACAAAGCTGAGGGTACAAAGTCAGGATGATGCTGAAACTGCACTAATCAAGGACTAGGAAGCATGGGCTGGGGAACCGTGGGTGTGGCCTGTGGACAGAGGGGGGCAGCAGAGAGCTGTTGGAGAGGTGCACATCAGGCAGCTTCCTGGGGGGCAAGTGTTTCTGGTCAACTTGGAGATGTTGACAGGAAGACTCCGCCCCAGTCTCAGTAACACAGCTGAAGGATTTGCCCTGCTGAGATCTCTAGCTGGAATCCACAAACAGGACCTACCATTTTCCACACCATGGTCAGAAACCTTTATAAACCTGCCCCTGATCATGTCATCCCCCCTGCTAAAAAGGCTAATCAACAGCTCCCCATTGCTTGAAACACTTCTCAAGCTTTGATGCGCATCAACATTACTTGGAGGGCTTGGTAAAACACAGGTCATTGGGCCCACTCCCGGAGTTTCTGATAGGTTAGGTCTTGGGTGGTCCTAAAACTTGCACTTCTGACATTCCTGGGTGATGCTGATGCTGCTGGTCCTCGCTGGTCCAGGAACCACACCTGGCAATTCGCTAGCTTAGGTCATGCTTAAGCTGGCCACTCCCGTCCTCTCCAGCTTCTCTTCTAGGCACTCACCCCCACGGGCATCCCCCACTCCCTCACATGCTCTGCTCCACCTGGGAACTTCCTTCAGCCCCACAAGGGAGTGGTGTTTCCCTGTGCCTCTCAGCCTGTTCATACATGCTCTCTCTGCTGATACACCCTTCCTCCATCTCTTCACCTGGCCAGTGATACTTATCTTTAGGTTCCAAGTAAGAAGTCTCCCTCCTCTGAACTCTCATCATGCCCTGTACCTGTCATCCCACACTGTGTCTTAAATGACCCTTGTGTGTTTGTGTCCCAGCGTCTATCAGCCTGGGGGAGCAGAGGCTGACACACATTGATACCTTTGGAAATTCAGTCACTAGGCTCATCTGGATTCTTGACTGTGCACAATAACCACGTTACATTTCTCCGCCTGCCTCCCTCTTCCGTTCTCAATGACTATTTCAAATCATCTTCACTTTCCTCAAATCTCTAACCTTCACGCCTCCTCTATCACACTCAACAGATGGCCTTGCCTACTCCTTCACAGAGAAAATAGAAGCCACCAGACAGAAACCTCTCAACTTCCCGCACCAAACCTACAAACCCACCAGCATCTGCACCCACCCATCCCCCGACCTCCTGTTACAATAGAGGAGCTGCCCGTACTTTCTGAGGCTGTCTGAAGCCAAACCCTCCAGCTCTGCTATGGTTTCCTCCTCCTGCTTCCTCAAAAACTCCCACAATCAACCCACCCTCTTCAGGTAGCATCTACTTCTTCCTCTCCCCTGATTTTCTCCATCATTTTAAAACATGTGCAACTCTCTCTTCTATAAATAACCACCCCCCTTAGGCCCCATGTCACCCTGTAACTATTTTCTTATTTCTACTTTGCTACTGCCCAGCCAAATAGGTTTAACTTCATGGTTTCCATTTCCCTATTTCCTACTCACTCCACAAGCCACTTTTCCTCAAAAACTATTCTCACAAGGGTCAACAAACACCCATCTGTAGCCAAGTCAAATGGACACCTTTCAGTTCCCATTCTGTTTGACGTAGCTGACCCCCTCCTACATCTTGACACTCCCTCTTTCCTTACCTTCTGTGACATCCCAGCCTGGTCCATCTGGCCATTCTTCCTTTAAGGCCTGGTCCTCTTATGACCTGTAAATGCTGGTGGTTTGTGGGGCTAAACCCTAGACTTTCTTGTCTAAAGTGGGCCTGGATAACTGTATCCATTTCCTTCAGTTCATTTACTGCATGCTTACCAAGCACTCCCTTTATTGGAGAGGTCTGTCTTTTGCTCTCTGCTGTCCATGTTTATATGCCAACTGTGCAGTCTGTGTATTTTCTTTACATCCCACAGGTCCCTCATAATCCACTGAACTTAAGATCTTCCCCCAAACTGCTCCTTCTAGGTGCTCTTAATTGAAGAAAATTGTCACAGAGGACACAGCCTTGACACTTCCCTCTGTCCCCTGCCCTATATCTCACCAAGTCCACAATTCTTCAGTTTCACCAGCCTCTCTCCATATCTTCCTACACCATAACCCAAGCCACCATTCCACCTCTCCCAGACTATAGCTACAATCACCAGCCTCCTTGCAGCATCTCTGGTGCCCTCCAATCCATTTCTCCCTCCTTATCCTAGAGGAATCTTTCCTTTGAAAAAATTCACTTCGTGGCTGAGCGCAGTGGCTCACGCCTGTAATCCCAGCTCTTTGGGGGGCCAAGGCGGGTGGATCATGAGGTCAGGAGTTCGAGACCAGCCTGACCAACATGGTGAAATCCCATCTCTACTAGAAATACAAAAATTAGCCAGCCATGGTGGTGTACGCCTGTAATCCCAGCTACTTGGGAGGCTGGGGCAGGAGAATCGCTTGAACCCAAGAAGCGGAGGTTGCAGTGAGCCGAGATCCTGCCACTGCACTCTAGCCTGGGTCACAGAGTGAGACTCCATCTCAAAAAACAAAAAAAAGTTCACTTCACATTCTTGCTGAAACTCCTCAGTGGCTGTCCAATACACCTGGGACAAAGTTAAGTTTTGTCTTGCCCCCTCACCCACGCTGGTCTTCTTTCAGCACCTCCAAAGTACCAAGCCCCCATGCATCAGAGTATTTACACGTGCTCTTCTCTCTCCTATGTTTGCCCTCACCTTCTTGTTTGGCAACCTCCACCCCGCCCCCATCCTTCAGGGCTCAGCTTCAGATTTTCTGGGGGAAATTTCACTGACCCTGTGACACTCATCACAATTATGGCTAATTAATTACTTGCAAAATTATTTTTTAATGTCTCTCTCTCTCTCTCCCTCTAAGCATCATACAAGCAAAGATCACATTTTTACCTGAGCTCTGGAAGTCAAGGCTACAATGAGCCATGATCATGCCACTGCACTCCATCCTGGGCAACAGAGTGAGACCTTGCCTCAGAAAAAAAAAAAGAAAAAGAAAAGATCAGATCTCTCTCCTCATTCTGCATTCTCTGTCATATCTCCAATACATTTCACAATGTCTGGCTTGTAGTGAACTCATGATGAATCTTTGTTGAAAAATAAAGAATAATTGAAAGAAAAAATATGAGATTTGACATTTCTTAGACTGGTTTGCTGATTCTCTACATTTTGTAATGTCCTTTATATTCATTGGATAATAAAACAATAATATTTCTCTAATACTTTCTATTTCTCTGACACTGTCTCAAGTACATCACATTTTCACAAAAATCTTGTGAGGTATGATACTATCATTATCCCCATTCTACAGTAGAGGACACTGAGGCACAGAGAGGTTACAAATCTTGCCCAAGGACACAGAGATAGTAAGTAATAAACTGAGATATAAATCAAAATAGTTTTACCTATCTACTCTGTTCTTAAACACTGTGATATACTATCTCAAAGATCTCTTTAGCATGTGCAAGGAAGACAGCTGTAGGTGTTGGGATGTGTGTATTACTAAGGCTGCTGTTACAGAGAAAAGAAGACCAAAAAAAAGAAAACCCCAAACCTCAACACATTAATGATTCTCAAAATTTAATGTGTAGCACAATCACCTAGAGAGATTATTAAAGCTCACATTATGGGACCCCACCACCAGACTCCGTAGATACAAGGGGCAAAGCCCAAGAATTTTCATTTCTAACAGGCTCCCCAATGATGTTGATACTGTCAGTCCAGAGACCCCACACTTTGAGGAGCACTGCAATACGTAAAGGATTTCCACAAGTTTTTTCCATCTTTAAAAATACAAAGTACACTTCCCCTGAAATCTGCCCTTCTATAATAATTAAATAGAAAGGAGATACTGCTCAAGAGAAAATTTTAAAATGCAAACAAAATGGAATAGGGTTAAAGTGATGTTTCAGGTTCCTCATCCACCGGACTCTGCTCTTGTTTTTCCTTTAGCCTCTTTGTGCACATGTTGTGGTATGCACCTCCTTTTGAAGAGATGAAAGTATTTGCCTCTTACGAGTGTGTTACCTGCTTATCTTGCTTAACGCTCATGACAGCTCTATAAGATCACTAGTATTATCCCCATGTTAGGGATGAAAACACTGAGACTCCAAGAAAAAAGTCGAATCACTAGCCTCCTACCATCAAAAAGATAGAAATTGGCTGAGCCACAGCTCAAATTCAAGTCGGTGTAACTCCAAATTCCTTACCTTTTCCATTCATTGACACTGCCCTTCACATTTTCATCTACCTTTTTAGTTCTGCTAAACATGCAAATAACAAAAAGCAATCTCTCCCACACTCATATAGAAAATGTCAACTGAAAAACACAGATCTAAATTCATCTTTCCCAAACAATATGCTTTTAATGTCTCTTTTTTTGTTTACTTTTCCTTGGAAGCTGATTGTTATTCATTTCAAATGTAGAGTGAAAAAAACTCAAGATCTTAAAGAATTATTAGAACCTCTCTAAGAAGCAGATAGCACCCCAGAGCAACCACGGCATGGTTCGTCTTTCTTGAAACACCTGACAGTACTGAATTTTATCACCTTCCTGGTGTGGCTGAAGAAGCCTTTTAAAATTCCACTGCCATGCTGTGAGGCCATACGTCCCCCAGGATTAATCACAAATATTTTATACAGATGAAGTTTCGTTATATCTTTGTTCTTTGTATCTTGGCTTTTGTTAGCGCATTTTAATTAGGATCTGGTATCTGCAATAAACAGTAAACATAAAGAGCTTTGCAAAAATGTATTAGACTGTTTGTTTTCACACTCTAATGCATATTTGCACAATTTTACCATGAAAAAAGGAAAACATGCTAAGCTCTTGGGCTCTATCCCAAATGTCCTGGAATAGAATCCGGAAATTACTAAAAATGCAACCAAACCTCATCATATTCCAGCAATTAACCTAAGAAACAAGGGTCCATTCTCTGTATGAAAAAAACATTTTGAGGGGAGAAATCTGTGGAGGAGAATGCTTCTCGATAACACACGTATCACATTCTCCAAAACTGTTTTGAAATTTGGACTATTTCCCTTTCAGGCTAAAAGGGCTTAATAAACAAATTAAGTTGGGTAATGTTTTATTTTTCTCTTTCAGAGTGTTAGGAGAGCCTCTTCTACTAAAAGAAGACAAGAAGGACTACTAAGCACAAAACAAGGGATAAGATAATCACATGTGGCCTCATTTTTAAAAGTACCTGGGGATTAATAATCTTCCTGCTAAATAGTTTTACAGCTGAATGAATTATTATTACAACAGTAGAATCATGGAGAATGCTGATGACAAAGAACAGTTTGGGGGGTTTTATTTGAACATATCCTAATCAAAAAGTGGCAAAAACTTTAAAAATCTCCAAATGTGGCTCCTGTGTCCAATTGTTATTGATATGACACCTTGATAGTGTTTGAATGTGATGCAAAATCATAAAACTGCGAGCAATTCCAAGGCATAAAGTGATTTTTCCTTCTGTATCTATCCCTTAATATGTTTCCAAATAAAACACAGGATTAAGTAATTTATTTTGTTGCATGATTTATTTATGGACTGAAACACAGCAAACAACAGATAAAAGGCAAAGTCCCGGGCATCAACTTAAAAGATAAAAATCATTACATTTTATTAGAGGGAGACATATAAAAATGCCGATATGAACTGTAAAGAAAGGAAAAGTGTTAGCTCAGAGGTCCCAAGTCTAAGTTATACTTGGGGTTTCTAACTCCCCTTTAGGGGAATAATATGCCTGAATTTAATTAGAAATCTGTTTTTTTTAAGATTAAAGTTGTGAAAAAGTTAAAAGGTTGGATCACACAAAAATAAAAATGACTCTGAGGATCTTAGGGAATTTGAACTGGTAAACTTAGATTCTATTTCCTGCCAACTGTTTGCAGGAGGATTAAGAGATGTACAAGAATTATTAGTTTTAGATAAAAGCCAGCATTTTATAAAGCAATTAATTTTTCATTAGTTCCACATAATTTTGGCAAAAATAGTTTTGTTCCAATAAAACTATTAAATTCCAAGAGGTTACTCTAAAATATAGCCATTAACTTCATATTAATTTAACCAAATTTATAGTAGGCTAAACTACAGGCAGGAAAGCAGTAATAGTTTTTTACAGAATACATTATAATTAAAAGGAAGAAATTATGATGAAAAATAATTTTTTAAAACAGGTAATAAAACTTCTAAGTTTCTAAGCATGGGCATGCATTTATTTAAAATCATTTTTCTGTAATGTTTCTTTTTGTTTGTTTGTTTTTTGAGAGAGAATCTCACTCTGTCTCCCAGGCTGGAGTGCAGTGGTGCTATCTTGGCTCACTGCAACCTCCGCCTCCTGGGTTCAAGTGATTCTCCTGCCTCAGCCTCCTGCGTAGCTGGGATTACAGGTGTGCACCACCATGCCCGGCTAATTTTTGTATAGCGCTACCTTGGAAATACCAGTATGTTATTTTTATCATAATAAATTTATCTTAGGCCAGCTACAGTGGCTCACAGCTGTAATTCCAACATTTTGGGAGGCTAAAGCAAGAGGATCACTTGAGGCCAAGAGTCCAGGACCAGCCTGGGAAATATAGCAAGACCCAGACTCCATAAAAAACGTAAACAATTAGCCATGTCTGCTGGTGAATGGCTGTAGTCCCCCGCTACTTGGGAGCCTGAGGCAGGTGGATCACTTGAGCCCAGGAGTTGGAAGTTGTAGTGAGCTATGATCATACCACTGCACTCCAGCCTGGGCAACAACTGAGCAAGACCCTATTTCTTCAAAACAGAAAATTTTATTTTATATTGCAATAAATAAAATGTACCATAAATGTTCAAAAAAAATTTACTAGCAGCCAGGCTCAGTGGCTCATTCCTGTAATCCCAGCACTTTGGGAGACCAAGGCGGGTGGATCACCTGAGGTCTGGAGTTCAAGACCAGCCTGACCAACATGGTGAAACCTGTCTCTACTAAAAATACAAAAATTAGGTGAGCATGGTGGCAGGTGCCTGTAATCCCAGCTACTTGGGAGACCAAGGCAGGAGAATTGCTCGAATCCAGGAGGTGCAGGTTGCAGTGAGCCAAGATTGTGCCATTGCACTCCAGCCTGGGCAACAAGAGCAAGACTCCATCTAAAAAGAAAAAAAGAAAGAAAGAAAGAAAAAGAAAAGAAAAAAAAACTTATTAGCACTGAAAACTTTATTCACAGAGGCATAAACTATCCTATCCAAAACTAGAAGTACCTTTCATGCAGCCACAAAACTCCATGCAGATAGTCCATTCCCCCAGGTTGCTGGAATGTCCTCACTTCCGTTTTGAGGTCTTCAATCCTTGTCAGAATGACAAATAAATCTAGTTAAGTCAGGATAACGGAACATCAAAGTCTGGCCAGAAAATATTTCTTGTCTAGTCCACCTCCAAATACACCTCAGTAAATACCACTCCCCATCTCCATCACCACCACCAGCCTGCTTCAGCCCAGGATCACTCCTCTCTTGCCCACTGCAGTGTTCTCCTACTAGTTCTCTCAACTTTCATTCTTGTCTCTCAGCCTAACTCAGTTCCCAACCTGTGGACAGAAAGTGCTTGTTAAAAATAGAAATTGAGGCCAGGCACTGTGGCTCACATCTGTAATCGCAGAAGCTTGACAGGCCAAGGCGGGAAGATTGAGACCAGCCTGGGCAACATAGTGAGATTCCATCTCTACAAAAATAATTTTTTAAATTAGTTGAGCATAGTAGCGCATGCTTGTAGCTGCTTGGGGGGCTGAGGAGGGAAGATCCCTTGAGCCCAGGAACTGGAGGCAGCAGTGAGCCATCGTGGCACCACTGCACTCCAACAAACCAGTATATGGGTTCATGTCACTCCTAAGCTGAAAACCTTCCATTGTCTCTCTGGCACCTTGAATAAAATTTAGCTCCATACTGTGGCCCACAGAATCATGACTTCTATTCTGAGTAATGCTCCTCCTTGCGATCAGATTAGCACAGCCCTGTGACGTTCCTTCAAGCATTCTACAGCTGCTTCCACCCCCGAGTCATGCACCAGGCACCAGGTAAATGCTGAATTCCCATATCAACACCACTTGGGTCAAGACATTTGCTCAACATGTTCTTGATAAGACTTTCTGTCTATCCAGTTTTCAGTTTTACTGTCTGGTTGTGTGCCCCTCTTTCCCTTTAGATTGAGTACCTGAGTCTCTCCTTTATGTAAGATCCTGACTTCCCCCTCTAACACCACCTTATTATCACATACCCTGCCTGGCTCAGCACAGGCCAGAATCCTCCAGATGGAGCACTGCTCAAATGGAAGGTACATTTGCCTAGTTTATACTAGCCCCATGTGAGCCCAGGGAAGTAATACACCATCTCTAGCACCAATCTATTCTGTAAAGATTACATGTGAACTCATATTGTCTCCCCCAGAAAGTCATTAGGTCTTCTGGAGTAAGTAATGTACTTATTTAGATTTTGTTCGTGGAGTGCTGAGGGCTCAGCAGATGTCATATCCAACATGGGCTCAGCTCAGGACATGGTGGAACCTCATGACAAGCTGGCTCAGAGAGAGACGTTGAAGCAGGACCGAGGGACCCAAACTAGGGGGGCAGGTAAGTCATTCATTTATTCAATTTCTGTCCACACATCATCTTCTGTATTTTGAGGGCTATGCTAAATGACGCAAAGACAGAAATGAATAAAACGTAGCTATTTACTATTTATTTCTTTCCAAATTCTTGGCTCCACATTATCCCCTCATTGCACATGGTATGTGCACACACATGTAAACACTTTTGTTTTCCTGCTTAGTATCTTTAAGTTTGTTTTAAAAAGAATACTGGATCATTGTCTCTGTAGAAAACCCAAGAGACACAATGGAAAACAATGAGAACTAATAATAGAATTCAATTAAGTGGTAGATTCCTGGGAAAATGTACAAAAACCAATTAATTCCCTGCATACAAACAATAATCAAATAGAAATTATTTCCATTCATAATACCAATGAAATGCACAAAATGGCTAAGAATAAACCTATTAAGAAATATGTATAAAGAAAACTCCATGAGACACATAAAAGAAGTCTTGTGCTATTTGAATGGAACACAATGTTGTCGTGTCAGAAATTTCATTATTGAGGTATCAAGTGGCCCCAAAATGATTTAGAAATATCATGTAATGCCAATTAAAATCCTCGAAAATTTTTTTTGGAATAAGACAAAATCACGTCCATGTCAAAGGATTACTAGAGAAGAACACCAGAGAAGAAAACTTGTGTTAGTTATCTTTTGCTACATAACAAATTATCACAAGATTTAGCAGCTTAGTAACAAACTTTTATTATTTTAGCTACTATGAATCAGGAATGAAAGCTTGGTTGGTACCTCCAGCTCAAGTTCTCTCACAAGGCTGCAAAGTATTAGTTTAGGACTATTGTCTCACCTAAAAGCTCAACTGAGATAAGATACACTTCCAAGCTCAAGCTCACATGCACAGTTGTTGGAAGGATTCAGTCCCTCCCAAGCTGTTAGACTCAGGGCCTCAGTTCCTCACTGGCTGTTGTCATGAGGCCTCCCTTAGTTCCTTGCCACATGGACTTCTCCACAAGGCAGCTCACAAGGCAGCTGGCTTCCCCTCAAAGTAAGTGAGAAAATAAGAAAGAATAACCAAGATAGAACCCACAATCTTTTTGTAACTTAATCTCAGGAGTGATATATCATCACCTTTACCACACTTTATTCACTAGAGAGTCACTAAATCCAGCCCACAAGTAAGGGAAGATTACCCAAGGACATGAATACCAAGAGTCAGGGATCATAGGAGGCTGTTTTAGAGACTGTCTACCAATCATAAAGGAGAATTTGTACCATCAGCATCAGAACATACCAAGAAGTGATACTAATTAAAACAGTATGTACATGCTGGCAGAATGGACATAATGCAATAAAGCAGAATAGAAACCCCAAAACAAATAAAAGTATGCATAGGTACAAATAAAAGTACACATAGTACACTAAAATAATGATCTCCAAATCAATGGGAAAATGATAGACAATCAAATTATGCTGAGAAAATGGGTTATCCATTTGGAGTAAAAATTATTTATTGGATCCTTACCTCACTCCATAACCAAAATAATTTCTAGATATTTAAATAGTTAATTACATGCATTTGGGGGAGGGACATACATAAATCTCCAGTTCTATCAGTAACATTCTATTTCTTAAGCTGGGTGGGAGTACATGGGTATTTGTTGATAATAGCAAAACTTTTAGCTTACCACACATTGGCACTGTTACTACACATATGTTCATTTGAACTTCAGAATTATCTTATAAAGACAGTTCTATTATTTTCTCCATTGTAAAATAAGGAAACTAAGACATCAGATCTTACAGCTTGATGATTCATGCCTATTACATTAGTCATCTATTGCTGCATAAAACATTACCTCAAAGCATAACAATCTTAAACAACAAACATTTATTATCATACAGTTTTTGAGAGTCAGAGATTCAGGAGTGGCTTTGTTGGGTGGTTCTGCCTCAGCGTATCTCATCATATTGCAACTAATGTGTCAGCCAGGACTACAACAATCTGAAAGCTTGTCAAAGCTGGAGGATCCACTCCAAGCTTCCTTATGTAGCTGTTGGTCTGAAGCCTCCATCAGCTTCCTTGCTAAATACTGGTAGGAGGCCTTAGCTCCTCATTACTGGACCTCTCCACAGAGCTGACTGAGGTCCTCATGGCACGGCAGCTAGCTTTCCCAGAGTGAGAAATCCAAGGCAACAGGGGGAAAGAAACAGAGAGAGAAGCCTCAATATCTTTTAGGACATGGTGTCCAAATATACACTTCATTATTTTCATAATATTCTACTCATCAGAAGAGAAAGGCCATATTAAGCCCATATCCATGGAGAGGGGAATTATGCTCCACCTTTTGAAGGCAGTAATGTAAAGAATGTATGGACTTATTTTAAAACCACCACACCCATAAAATCTGGCTTAAAGTCCATGCTCTTAACCATGCCATACACAGTCATATGTTCTGGTCAATGGTGGGATGCATAAGATTGTAATGGAGCTGAAAAAGTCCTATTGTCTAGTAACATCATAGCTATCACAGCTATCATAACATGTAGCACAATGCTACATAACATTGAGCATAACCATTTTTATGTTTAGATACACAAATATTTACCACTGTATTACAGTTGCCTGCAGTGTTCAGTAAAGTAACATGCTGTACAGGTTTGTAGTCTAGCAGCAATAGGTTATTCCATAGTGCCTAGGTATGTAGCAGGCACTACCGTCCCGGTTTGTGTAAGTACACTCTATGATGTTTGGACAACGAAATCGCCTAAGGATGCATTTCTCACAACTTATCCCCATTGTTAAATGACACATGACTGTATTGTCTCTCTTACATTATTCACTCCAATTTCTATATGTGAAATATTTCATAATATTTTAAAGGTTGAATATAAAAATTTAAACCATTAGGTGTATCATAAGCAAATATTTTTAAATGCTAGTATGGATAAGGTCTATCTAAGCATGACTCCAAAAGTAGGAACCAAAAAAAAGATTGGAAGATATAACTATATTAAAAATAAAAATGTCTACATATCAAAATTATCACCAGCAAAGTTGAAAATTAAATAGGAAACTTGAAAACGATATTTGCAATGTATATGACAGATGAGAGTTCCTGTCCTCAATATCACTAGAGCGCTTTAAAAATCACGAAGAAAAAGATAAATATATTAACTTAATAAGAAATTGGCATACACAGGCAATTAAAAAGAAGAAATAGGCTAGGCATGGTGGCTCAGACCTGTAACCTCAGCACTTTGGGAGGTTGAGGTAGGAGGATCACTTGTGCTCAGGAGGTCAAGGCTGCAGTAAGCCGTGATCATGCCACTGCATTCCATCCTGGGTGACAGAGTGAGATCCTGTCTCTAAAAAAAGAAGAAATAGAAAAGACTAATAAGCATCTAAAAAAAATTCAACTCATTCAATCTTTAGTAATTGAAAAAACAGCAATTAAAAATAAAATCAACTGGGAGCTGGCTCACGCCTGTAATTCCAGCACTTTGGAAGTCTGAGGCAGATGGATCAGCTTGAGGTCAGGATTTTGAGACCAACCTGGCCAACATGGTGAAACCCTGTCTCTGTTACTAAAAAAAAAAAAAAAAAAAAAAAAAAAAATTGGCCAGGTGTGGTGGCATGCACCTATAGTTCCACCTACTCAGGAGGCTAAGCCAGGACAATGAACCTGGGAGGCAGAGGCTGCAGTGAGCCAATATCGTGCCACTGCACTTCAGCCTGAGTGATATACTAAGACTCTGTCAAAAGAAAGAAAGAAGGAAGGAAGGAAAGAAAGAAGGAAGGAAGGAAGGAAGGAAGAAGGAGGGAGGGAGGGAAGGAGGGAAGGAAGGAAATAAATCTGTATTTTCTTTAAAGTTAGCCAAGATTGTAAAAATTATGGTATTTTCAACATCTGGAGGGAGAGGGAATTTCATATGTCCATTTTGTATATAAATTGGTACAAATTCTGCAAGGAAGTTTTTAATACATACCAAAAACCATAGAGCATGTATGCCCTTTTACATAGCAACTTTGCTTGTAGCAATCTATCTTAAAAACTAATTGGACAAAGATATATATAGAGAGATGCTCATCACAGCATTTTTTACTATACTCAAAAAAATTTGAAACAACCTAAACATCCACACACTGAAGATTTTGTTAAATAAATTATGGTGCCACTGTGAATGATGGAATATGATGCCATTAATGTTTTAGAAGTGTATTTACTGACATGAAGGAAATTCATGAAGTTAAATGAATAAAAGCCGTATTTAAAGACATATATAACATAATACAATGTTTGAAAGAAAAAAGTTTAAGCTATATATGCATAGAACATATATTAATAGTGTTAAAATGTTCTACAGTGCAAACTGTTAGCAATATTATCTTTAGATGATATAATTTGGAGTGATTTTTTCCTTGTTTATTTTCACCTATTTATTCCTGTTTTAAAAATACTACCCATGAAATAAGTCCAAATTATAAATCCTAAGTTACCTCTTCAGGGACCCCTTGGTCTTTCTCCTTTCTCCCTCACTAAGTGAATAAATGATAGTACAGACCAGAACCTGTTATCAGCAGTTAATACTCATTAACCCTCTACCCCTAGCACAGACTCTGTAATTTGCATAATAAAGAATTGAGTCTGAAATCCTCTGTCTAGGGATCTACAGCCACTTTCACGAATATATGTGGTCTGATTTTAAGTTAGAAGAGCATTACGCAGCATATTAAAAATGAAGAAATATTCACATTTAAAACAAGAGATCAAAACATACCTGAATATGAGCCTGTCTTATGTACCTTAAAAACTCACAGTAGCTTTTGCCAGTGTAGTCTATCATTATTCAAAACTGTATCTATGTCATTTGCCACTGTCATTTTAGAGATGATTAAAAGTTTAATTTCGAATATGAAAAATTTGTAGACTATATACACAGGTCTGTAATTAACAGTTAATCACTCATATTGAAAGTTAGCCAGAGACAAATAGACAATTCAGTTATATCTCTATGTTCTAATGGATTGATGCTTTTAATTAAATTAGTGAAATTCTGGCAAAATTTCTATCAAGAAAAACAGAGTCCAAGAAAACAGCCACTTTTTGATATAAAAGCAGAAGATGATATTGACTTCAATGTTTTTAAAAGTCAAAAAATTACATAATTTACATAGTAATAATAAAACATGTTTTGAAAGGCAACAGTCAACAAAAAAACCACCATTTACTTTTCAAAAATAGAGTGTTCCTAAATTTAAAAAGCAAGAAAGAATTTTCAATACAGTGGGTAACTTTTAAGATAAAGAGATTCTAAATCTTAACTGCAAAGAAAGAATAAGTGAATTTCATTTTCTTTTCTTCCTTAACTAATAAAATCCCACAAACTCTTTTATTCCTATAAGGTAGCATATACCAGATCAAATCAATATATGTTTACAAAGACTTTGGAAATTATTTGATTAATGTGTTTATCTGGGAAGAGTTTTGTGGGTCACTTGTTTATATTTTCCTGTATTATCACTGATTATCTTTGAAAGAGTAGTATTGGCTGAACGGTACTTGTCCTTGTAGAATCCTGAAGAAAAAGTTTCATCCTTTTAGAGCCACCAGATCCTAATGAGGACCAACTCCCTGATGCTTCTAAATAAATAATAAAGTTATAGCATCCAATGTCTAATTCAGCACTTGGCTTAATGAGTTTTAAGGTAATGTTTAGTGCTTTGAAATCTTCAGAGAGTAGAAAGGATGATACACTGTTTCACCCACCTGGAACATAACATGATTCTATTAGAGATTAATATACAATTCTTGATTTTAATATCTGCAATTTGAACTATCTTGCATTGCCTACCTGTATTTAATGGAAACAATTAGGGTTTTAGGAAATACAGGGATAAGAATTATATGGGACGCACAAATATTTTGAGGGTGATACTTTCTATTGCTGATGTTTAATACAGGCTTACTGCATTAAATTGAATAGCATTCATCTAGTATTTAAAAAGAGGTATCTATTAGATAGTAGAAATGAGCCAAGCATCAGGAGACTGGGGCTCCTGTCTCAACTTTGTGTTTGTTATTGCTAGGACCACTGGCCAGTTACATCCTCGGTCTGGGCCTCAGTCTTCTTGTCTATAAAATGATAGCTGATGAGACAATCTCTAACTGCAATTTTCTTGGAGTACATGAAAGCATATTAAGAATGGCCTGTCCAGCTCATGCCTGTAATCCCAGCACTTTGGGAGGCCGAGGCGGGTGGATCATGAGGTCAGGAGATCGAGACCATCCTGGCCAACATGGTAAAACCCCATCTCTACTAAGAATATTTAAAAAGTAGCTGGGCGTGGTGGCACACGCCTATAATCCCAGCTACTCGGGAGGCTGAGGCAGGAGAATTGCTTGAACCCATGAGGCGGAGATTGCACTGAGTTGAGATCGCACCACTGCGCTGCAGCCTGGGCAACAGTGCGAGACTCTGTCTCAAAAAAAAAATGGCCTGTCCCTGAAAATGTCTAATTGGGGTGACTTATGCTATAATGTAAGGGCACTTCCTTACAAATTTCAACCTAAGAACCCCCAATCTATGAGAACCCCAAGCTCATACATTGAGGAAACCACATTCGCTCCCAAGAAACATAAAACAATCACCTTTAAATATTAATTTACCGTGACTAACGACATACTTTGTTCACAGTGCCTTTAAAATCAAACCATCAATTTGGTCCAGAGCTTACCTAACATGAGCCAAAGAAACTTTTCTTTAAGTGAACATATCAAAGATCCTCATCCTCAAGCTATACCTAAGTTCCCAAGAGCTAAAGTATATGAAAAATCAAAATAAAAGTCTTTCAGTAATGACTTAGCATAGCAGTTTCTTCCTTTTTCAATATAATCAAGAATCCATTTTGCAAAACTGAGTTGGAGATTTTATTAAAAATCCATTCTGATTTCACTCTTAATAGGTCCTAGTCCCCTGAGATAAAAACATTGAGGACCATTTCTTTGAGACATTGGAACCAGACAAAGCTTTGTCTCTCCCCTGAGGCATGAGCACATTTCCTCTGTTCTGAGGGGCTGATTTGTAATTTATCACCTTCCTTCTTACCCAACACCACCTGGAGTTTAGACTCAAGGTTGAAACTCAATCACAGGCACCGTGTGAATAATTACAGTTAGCATATTTTCCTCATTCTTTTGCCTAAATTCTGCTTTTCTATTTTATTAATTTTCTTGCTAAGTCATTTTCTATAAGTCATTGCAAGTTCCTTTGGGAAGAGGTGCAGTACAATTAAATACAACTGTAAAATGAGCATAACATATAAAAATTACAGTCTATCCAAAGCACAACATCCTTCACCTCCATACAAGGATATTAAAATTAAAAGTGAACTTATTTGGAAGTGAACAGCATGATATCAGCAAAATTTAGACAAGTAATTTGTTTATTAGCTGCTTCATCAAGTGTCTCAATTCATTTTGCTTTATTAATCTCTTGGGGAAAATTGAGACCTCTCTGAACACTTAGTGTGCTCAATTAAATTAAGTATTTAGTAAAACTACATGTTGCTAATTTTTAGGTGTGCGTCTGTCTTCAAAGTAAAGTCAAAATTCTTTAGAACAAGAGCCTTCATATTAGGTTGATGCAAAACTAATGGAAAAACCCGCAATTACTTTTGCACCAGCCTAATATTATTTAGGGGAATGTTGGCTGCTGAACAAACCCAAAATGTGTGAAGACAAATAGAGTTGAAGTTTATTTTATGTTCACCTGCGAGTCTAAGGGAGTATTCCCTAATTAACAGGCAGAGCTCCTCTATGTGGCGCTTCACTATCTGGGTTGCTTTCAACTTTGGATTCGCTATCCCCTAGAGCCTCTAGCTTTCAGAAATGGAAAGAAAGCTCAAAGCACTGGCCTGAAAATAATGCATCACTCCCACTCACATTCCATTACCAAAACACTGGTCTAAATGCAAAGCAAGGGATGTGAGGTGAGGAGGTTAGGAAATGAAGACTGGGAAATGTAGTGCATGGCTGGATGGCCAGTGTCCAGCAATGACTCCATGCAGGTCATTATGGAAAGGGACACCTAACTTGTTGTTATACCTTCCACCAACTCTAAACTCTCCATCCTCCTACAAGGGCTAACAAACATAGAGTGATAATTTGACAGGATATCTTGATCCGTGTCAGACTAGGTTGCTGGCAGAGAAGAGCTGCTGGTAAGAGGCAGTTGAGGCCAGGCGCCGTGGCTCAGGCCTGTAATCCCAGCACTTTGGGAGGCTGAGGTGGGCGGATCACGAGGTCAGGAGATGGAGACCATCCTGGCCAACATGGTGAAACACTGTCTCTACTAAAATACCAAAAAAAAAAAAAAAAAACATTAGCTTGGCGTGGTGGCGCGCACATGTAATCCCAGCTACTCGGGAGGCTGAGGCAGGGGGAATCGCTTGAACCCCGGAGGCAGAGGTTACAGTGAGCTGGGATTGCACCACTGTACTCCAGCCTGGAGGCAGAGCAAGTCTCTGTCAAAAAAAAAAAAAAAAAAGAGGCAGTTGAACAGAGTCAGGAAGTCACACCAAAGGCTGAAGAGTCAAGTAAACAGCAGCCCTGAGATCATAAACTGACAGTCGCCTTCTATGCCACTGAGTCCATGGAAACCAAATAAACTAGATATTCCAGGACAGACTCAATCTCATTTTCATCAGTGAAGGCTCTTTGCTCAATGTGTTGCAAGATATGATACCTCTGAAAGACTTCTTAATAAATTTACAAATCAGAAAATTGCCTCTGTTAAGCAATATACCCTGATGTTTGAGAAATATGGTTATCAGCTGGGTTCTGGGCCCAGCTAGGCCAGTAAATAGTTGTGTAGCATTAAGCAACCAGTTTACCTCCATATAGCACTCAGATTCTTCATTTTTAAAAAATTAAGGAATTGGGCCAGATGATTGCCTATCTTCAACTAGGATTCAACAGAAAAACTTCAGTCTGAGTGGTAATATAAAGCTTATTCAACCTGAACACATTTTTAACTTAATAAATCATGTTGTGACATCGAGATTAAACCAAGTTATTATAATAAATTGATCCACTGAATTTTGAGCAAGTAATGGTTTGGTAAACCCAAACGTTACATATAATGGGGGCTATTCTTTCCAAATATCAAACTTCATTTAACCAAATGCCTACTTTACTGTTGTAGAAATCAAATCACATGTAACAGAAGCACATGAAACTTCATACATGTTTCTTTCTTTTTTTTTTTTTTTTTTTTTGAGAAGGAGTTTTGCTCTTGTTGCCCAGGCTGGAGTGCAATGACGCGATCTCGGCTCACTGTAACCTCTGCCTCCCAGGTTCAAGTGATTCTCCTGCCTCAGCCTCCCTAGTAGCTGGGATTACAGGCACGTGCCACCATGCCCGGCTAATGTTGTATTTTTAGTAGAGACAAGGTTTCTCCACGTTGGTCAGGCTGGTCTCGAACTCCCGACCTCAGGTGATCCGCCCGCCTCAGCCTCCCAAAGTGCTGGGATCACAGGCGTGCACCACCACGCCCAGCTCATACGTGCTTCTTAACACAGTTATTTGAAAGGAGAATGCACCATGGTTAATTAAGCAAAATGTCGTGTGATACACGTAAAGACTAGTCTTTACCCACTGGGTGTCTCTCTGGCCAGTTAGAATGTTATTTGATAAACAGCTGAACTAAATCATTATGTAGTTATCCAAATGGTAACTTGCATTTGGGGCCTTCCTTAAGCAGTGACCAAGCCAGGGAGCAGCTACAGCAGAAATGTGTGCCACCTTCACCCCCTGCCCCAGCACTACTTAGTAGGGGCGAAGGTTGGGGCATTATCCTAGGCATCTCTTCAGTGTCTTCATCAGAGTTCAGTGTCCATTGTGTCTCCCCTGCAAATAGCCCCAAAAAGATTTACCCAATATCTACCTCTCAACTTGAGAACTGAATAGCAAAAATATCTGGCTTTTGCTTAATTTCATTTCCAAACCTCACTAGAGAAGAGGCTAAAGTGTTTAAACTTTACCCTGTGGGTGATGGAAAGTCTCTGAAGTATGTTAAGCATTAGAGAAACAGGATAACGCTTTGTATTTTGCTAAGACGCTACTCTGGCAACAATGTGGAGGATAAATTATGGGCCACAATGAAAACAGGCACCCAGTCAGGAGAGAACTGTGAGAATTATTGCAATGTCAGTTTGCCATACACATTATGACAAAGTTTCTGGCCAGAAAACTGCACTCCCCCAACCCCCATCCCAACACCAACCCTTCAGCAGGTTCAGAGGCAATGAGAAATTTTACACAGACAAATGTTCTTAATCTATACATAGATGCTTCTAGGCAGCAATGCTAGTTCTGCTTGTATTTATAAAATGTACAGAGCTCAATGAGAATGCCTTCCTTTTTATTGATTACTTTCAATTACACATTACCTGGGATGGTCTTTTACCAAATATACCTTATGATTTAAATACTGATCTATTTCATCTATTTTGTGTTTTCTTTTTTCCAATATGTCACAGACTGAAACATTTGTCAAATATGATAACAATAACGATAAATTATTAGAAAAACAAAATAAAAAGTACAAAATGCAAATCCTTTTACATTTTATTCAACAAACATAAAACAAGTCATTCAAATTGCTCTCAAAGTTTCTGAATGCTTTCTCTCAATTGTCTTCACAGACCAGTAAGAGTCTGCAGACTAGCACAAATCCACAGATCATACTATGGGTAGCACTGGTCCAGATGGGCATAGCAAGAGCAATAGGAGCCCCAGATGAATGATAACCTCACCCTGGACTCCCCTAGTTCCTCCAGCTAAGAAGAGACTGAGCAACGCTAGTACTAAAACCATTAGGCAGAAGTGGTCAAAGTCCAGCTTGATATCATGAAACAAGTTTTACAACAAAGCAACATTTTTATTAGATTTGGGTCATTGGGGTGTTTCTCTCCTACATTACTTTGCTTTCAGCAACCACTGAGACCAATATTTAAACATGTAGCACTGATGAGCAATGCCAGAAAAAAATATAATCAAACGAAGTGAATAAATTAATAATTTATAGGCTAACAACTATGTGAAAATATAAGGCATGTGGAATTAAATTAGAAAAATGTAATCCAAATTACAGTGTGCCTCAATTAAATTAGATTCTGTAACAGTGTTGCAACTTTAGTTAAAGCCAGTAGCACTACAGTGACCCTATCATCACTAATGATAACTTGACTTGGAGCATATGTGGTGTATTTGAAGCACTTCATAAATACTTATGTGAATGCTTTACTTAAGCTTCAGTGATAATAAGATTCTGCCCAGGTTTCTCCTTACAGCATAATAATTACATTTATTGAGCATTTGTTCTACTTCAGAGACATTACCTCTTTAAATACATCCCAGCAACCCGATAAGTATTATATTCTCTCATTTGAAAGATGAGAAAAGTTGACATTCAAAGAAGGTAAGCATATGCTCTACTGTATCCTCTCTGGATCACCAGCTTCAGCCAAGCTTTTGTCAAAAGGCTGGAGAGTATTTGGCTGGGATTGGTTTTTCAGCTTTGAATGGGAGGGATATAGGCTAGTCCTTGTTCCTCACTGGGTAATAAAAGCCCTAGCAAGGTGCCACCATCCAGGGCAGCTCTATCTCTGTACTTATCAGCCTTTGTAAAATTTTTTTATTTTAAAATAGTTTTACACTGACAGAAAAATTGCAAAAATAGCAGAGAGTTCCCATATACCCTTTAGGATATTAATATGCTGTCAAAAAGAAGATCCATAATTATCTTAAATGTTAATTCTCCTAATGTTAAAGCTTTTATTATTATTATTGTACTTTAAGTTCTGGGACACATGTGCAGGACATACAGGTTTGTTACATAGGTACATGTGTGCCACGGTGGTTTGCTGCACCTATCAGCCTGGTCATCTAAGTTTTAAGCCCCGCATGGTATTTGTCCTAATGCTCTCCCTCCTCTCGCCCCTCACCACCCGACAGACCCCAGTGTGTGATGTTCCCCTCCCTGTGTCCATGTGTTCTCATTGTTCAATTCCCACTTATGAGTGAGAACATGCAGTGTTTGGTTTTCCGTTCCTGTGTTAGTATGCTGAGAATGATGGTTTCCAGCTTTATCCATTTCCCTGCGAAGGACATGAACTCATCCTTTTTTATGGCTGCATAGTATTCCATGGTATATATGTGCCACATTTTCTTTATACAGTTTATCACTAACGGACATTTGGGTTGGTTCCAAGTCTTTGCTATTGTGAATGTTAACATCTTATATAACCATAGTATCATTATCAAAACCAGGAAATTAATATTGCTACAATACTATTAATTAAGCTGCAGACCTTATTTGAATTTTGTCAACTTTCCCATTAATGTCATTTTTCTTGTTCCAGGATCCAATCCATGATCCCACATTAGTTTTTATGTCTCGTTAGGCTCCTCTAATTGGTGACATTCTTGACATATTTGAATAGTACTGGTCAGTTGTATTTAAAAATGTCTCTCAGTTTCAATTTGCTGGATGTTTTCTCACGTTTCTATTTGAGGGAAGAATTCCACAGAGGTGATGTGTCCTTCTCAGTGCATCATGTCAGGGAATATGTGCTCATAATATGTCTTCTTATTGGTGACATTAACCTTGATAGCTTGATTAAGGTACTGTCTGACAGGTTTCTCCACTGTAAAGTTACTATTTTTCCCTTCATAATAATATTTATTGTAATAAATATTAATTTGAGGGGGAGATACTTGGCAATTATCCTGCCATCCTTTTAACCTTGACATGTCATCTTATTAATTTCACCATTTATGACACTGACATGAGAGTCACGGTTTATGTAACTTTTCCAAAGAGGTGGTTGGAACAGACTATCAGAGAGTGCACCTGCTTGTTGTTGAGAGGAGAGAACAGCCACTAGAGAACTGAGGAGCAGAGAAACAAAGTGAGAATGGCTCAACAAAAAGAAATGAAGCCCTTCAGAAACCCGAAAAGAGACTATGAACTATCTCCCACCCATTGTTCAATATCCCCCTTGTTCCTCCTAGTAATTTAACCCCCCACTCACTCTCAAGTTTTAGCAAGGCACATGGCCTTCCAGCTAGAAACCACATTTTCCAGCTCGATGTAACCCCGTAACTGAGTTCTCAACAATGGAATGTGAGCAGGAAGTGCTGGTTGCACTTCATTAAAAGGAAGTTTCTTACTCTCTATATTCCCTTCTCCAACTATGACCCTAGAACAGTGTTTCTTAATCAGTTTTGTACCTATTTGGCATTCTAGTTAATGGTCCCCTGAGACATTAACAAAGTGATGTTTAAAATACATGATAAAACAGACTATAAAGGAAACCAATCATAATGGAATACTATTATATAAATATGTTTAAAAGAAATAAATGTATGACATATTACTGTATGTATTTCTTCATTGATATATTAATTGCATAACAAAATCTATCAAGGGGTTCTAACAACTAACACGGTTTTAAAGTAGTGCTGAGTATAAATGGTATTTTGAGATCTCTGTAATAAGCGTAATGTGCTGTAGAAACGCTTGTGATGTCTATTGTTGACAAAGTCATAAGTCCTGCTAATGCTACTATGGTTTGCTGCCTGTAATTAAAGGAAATGCTACATTTCTGTTAGAGGTTTTCCTACCCAAATTCATAGACATTCCAAATATAGAAATCCCAGATTAAGAACCCATCCCCTAGAGGATGTCCGGGCATGACAGAAGGAATCTGAGACCCTGGAGGACCCATGGCACAGAACTATCTGCCTGCCCTGGCCTCCCACCCCAGCAACCTTTAGACTGTTACTTAAGAAGAGAGAATTTCTATATTGTTTGAACCACTTCGTACATCTCTTTTTCTGTACATATCTCTTAGTTACAATAGCTGAGTTGTACTCTTAACTCAAGGGTTCTGAAACTTTTTGGTCTCAAGATCCCTTTATAATCTTGAAAATTATTGAGGACCCCAAAAACTTTTTATATGGTTTATATGTATCAATATTTATCACATTAGAAGTTAAATCTGACTTTTTATTTTTTAATTCATTAAAAATGACAATAATAAAACTATTACATGTTAGCACAAATATCATTTTTATGAAAAATAGCTGTTATTTCCCAAAACAAAAAAATTAGTGAGAAGAATAGGCATTGTTTTACATTCATGAAAATCTCTTTAGTGTTTGGTTTAATAGAAGACAGCTGGATTCTCACATTTGCTTCTGCATTCAATATGTTTTGCTAAGTTGTTCTGATTGAAGTATATGAAGAAATTCCAGCCTCACACAGATATACAGCTGAAAAAAGGTAGAGCATTTTAAGATCCATTTCAGATAATTATGGATCTTCTTTTTGGTATTATACTGAAACTCAACAAGTAGCCATTTTTTAAAAAGTTAGCTGTAATATGGAATCTGAAACTATACCAATGAAATTTTTATATCTGTTAACATTAAAATCTATTGTTTTACCTTGCACTTTGAATGGATATTTTACCCATGCACAATTGTGTGACAACACGAATTGGTCATTTGCAAAATATAAGCTCACTGAGTTATGTAGCTATTCCAAATATTAACACATTTCTTTATATAATATTTAAAACTCACATTGGTTAACATCACCATAGATGTCATAAAAAAGTTTTTAGTATTTGGGCAACTGTCAAGCTCAGGATGGTGGATACAAGTCTTTCACAATCATAACTTTCACTTGAAAGCTCAAATGTTATCATTGGCAACAAGTAGTGTCAGTTGTTTTCGTTGAAGTGACAAGCTTACTTGTTTGATTTTTGTAGAAATATCTGTCAAATACCATAGCTTGTCTATCAGTCACTTTTTCAAGTAAAAGATGGTTTTCCATGAAAAAGTGACTAATTCTACTCACAGGTCAAACAATTGCACAATTACTTTATATTGAGACAACCTTCATATTTTGATATGCAGCAGAAGTACTTTATGTCCACTTTTCATTTTGTCACCAGAACCCTAAATGTACTCAAGGGTTGAGATTCAATTAATAATTTATCAAAGACATTTGTAAATATAATGATTCTTGTCTGTAAGTGCATGGCAGTGAAGAATACAATCACTGCTAGTACTTGGTGCCTCTGCCTTAATTTATGCTAAGGAACCAGCAATTTCACCTGTCATTGTTCTTGTACCATTGTCATAAATGTCAATACACTGAAAAAGACAAGTAAAATCTTGGTATTATTGTGAAAATAGTTTGGCCTGAGGAACATCTGAGTCTCAGAGACCCACAAGAGCCCAGGGATCTCACTTTGAGAATTGTTGCTCTAACTAATATAATCCCCAGGGCCTAAAGCAGGTGAGAAACTGGATGTGGACTTCTCTAGGAAAAGGGCCACAAAGTGACAAGTGAGTCAGTGTGACTGTTAATGCTCTAAACCATGACCTCAGGGCCAGACCAGGCCAATCCCTAGGACAATAGATAACCTGATCCACTGGCTGCCTGCCCCTGAGCAGGCCAGCACCTGGGCCTCTTTAAACTTCCTACTTGTGTCAAGGTTATTAAGCCAGGAACAGCACTTAAGTTTACAGTGTGGAAACCTGGCCCTCATTTCGCTTATTGTTTTGTCCACATAGCATTCCGCCTACCCCACTTATTTTCCAAACCGCTCTGTTTTCTGAAACAGCTCTCATCGCCACCTCTGTCCAGGTGTTTTTCAGTGGGACTGTTGTAACCGAGGGAGCGCGAAATCACCACTGAGACAAAGACTAGGCCAAAGGGTCTTTATTGCCCACGGCCACGGAAGACTTCGCGGCTCTCTAACCCATGGCCCCGAAAGGAGGGTGTCAAGACCTTTTATGTCCATAAACCACCTCCTGGGCAGGGGTGAGGGTGAGGGGCTTTGGAGATTCCGAGGGCCAGGGGACTTTGGACATTCCAATTATTACTTAAGTGGTTCACAGAAGTCAAGATAAGTGTTAGTTTACACATTGTCTGGGTAGGGTGGAAATTACAGACCTTAGTTACTTATTACAAGTCACAGGGGCCAAAATGGCATTGGTTTGGACTGCTTGCCTGTCACATTAGGGTTACAGAGAGCAGTTTCAATGGAAAGCCAAGGTATGGTCGAGGTATGCAGTTTATGGGGCATTTACCATGTCAGAGGACCAGTAAGGTTATGGCAAGAGCCAGCACTCACCTGTAGCTAATCAGTGCAGAGCTGGGCCCCAGAATCAAGCTGTGTCCAAACACATAGGATTGCAAATTTTTCAGTCTCCATCCAGGCTGAAGATGTAAGCTAGAAACCAGGGGGTACTCCAGCTTGGCATGCATCAGAATCACTTGGAGGGCTTGTTAAAACACAGACTCCTGGCCTCACTCCAGAGTTTCTGATTCAGTCAATCTGGGGTGGGGCCTGAGTTTTTCATTTCTAATGATTTCCCAGGTGAGGTTAATGCTGCTGCCCTAGGAGCTACACTTTGAGATTGATGAGATTTGACAGTTCCAGAACTGTCAGTGCTCAAGGTCATGATTCCCATCAAACAAATCTGTCTGGAGAGATACAGAGATGGAGATAGAGAGCTACAAAGAGAGAGACAGAGAGGAGAATGAGCCCGATATGCAAAGATGAGATTCACAGAGACTATCCTGGAAGCTTTCAAGGGCTGCATCCAGTGGTTTCTGAAGCCCAGCCACATGCCCCTCCTTGGAGTAAATGAAATCCTCTGGATCTTCGTAATAAAATTTGAGTTAAAGGTGACTTTCTGCTCCATTTAACCCAGGATCTTTCTAACAGATACACTTTCACAGAGTATGTCCCAAAGAAATGGCTTTTCTTTGAATTTGTATTTGGAGCCATAAGTCAAGGCAATGGAAATCGAATGGATGCCATGAAGCCTCCCAGATATCTGGAGCCTCAGACAAAGGCTGCATCAAAGCTGCTAGTTCATGAAGATGATCCCCCAAATACCAACAGTGTTCCCAGCCACAGCTCAGAGGAGAGTATAATGAATGGAGAGTTAGGCTCTCGGTGAGAATGTACTGGTTTGAATCTGGCTCTACTACTTGCTGCTGTGTCATTGTGTTTAAGCCAATTACTTAAACTCTCCAAACCTTAGTTTCCTCATCCATAAGGTAGGGATGACAATACGATCTACCTCCTAACATCTGTTATGGTTGAATGTTTGTGTACCCTCCAAAACTCCTATGGTGAAACTTAATCACCAATGTGACAGCATTAAGTGATGGGGCCATTAGGAGGTATAGAGTAAAGGGGCAAAGCTTATGAATGAGATTAGTGTTCTTACAAAAGAGATGCAAAGGAGCTGTTTTCCCCTTCTGCAATTTTTTCCCTTCCATCTCTTCCACTCTGTGAGGACACAGCATTCCTATCCCCCTCCAGTGGATGCAGCAGCAAGGTGCCATTTTGGAAGCAGGGAGCAGTCTTCACCAGACACTGACCCTGAACTTGGACTTCTCAGCCTCCAGAACTGGGAGAGATAAATTTCTATTGTTTATAGATTTACCAGTCTGGTATTTTGTTATAGCGGCAGGAATTGACCAAGACAATTTCCTGTGAAAACTAAATGAGATATGTAGGGCAGTTAGCACAACATCTGACAACTGGTAAGTTCTTGGTAAATGTTGATCACAGCTATTATTGTTCCTGGTGTGTTCTAACTGTGATCTTACATCTGCAGAATCAAATTTGTGAGTCTGGACCCTGTTTGCTAGTCCTTCTGAATTTGGTTTTTGTGCTTAAACTCTCCAGACTGTGTTTTTGTTTTGGTTTGGTTTGTTTGTTTTTTGAGACAGAGTCTCACTCTGTTGCCCAGGCTGGAGTGCAGTGGGGCTAGCTCAGCTCACTGCAACCTCCGCCTCCTAGGTTCAAGCAATTCTCCTGCCTCAGCCTCCCGAGTAGCTGGAATTACAGGCACCCATCATCATGCCTGGCTAATTTTCTTTTTTATTTTTTAGTAGAGATGGGGTTTCACCATGTTGGCCACGCTGGTTTTGAACTCCTGACCTTAAGTGACCTGCCCACCTCTGCCTTCCAAAATGCTAGGATTATAGGCGTGAGTCACTGTGCCCAGCCCAGGCTGTGTTATCTAACGTATAACTCTTTATCCCAGTTCATGCTCCAAGGGATCTAGCTGATAAGTTCACCAGGAGTTAATTCAGAACTCCAAACCACCATGGTTGCTAATTCCATCTGGGGTTGAGACTCTTTAAGGGAGTATCCTAGCCCCCACCTTCTGGACACAATTTTTTTTTTCTTTGCAATTCTTTTTATTCTTGTACTATATAATACTATATAATACTAAGGTTATATAGTCAGAGAATATAGTCAGAGAAACAAAAAAAATCAATTTTGCTTGACTTTCAAAAATATAATATTTATAATTTTATATGCTTTATTGGTGAATGTATATGTATATATACATATGTTTGTGTTTGTCTATGTGTGTGTGCGTATGTGTGTGTGTATGTGTATGTATGTGTGTGTGTGTATGTATGTGTGTGTGTGCATGTGTGTGTGTGTGTGTGTGTGTTTGTGTACTGAGAGAAGCCCCTAATCTCTGTTTCTTCGGTCTCTACTTTGATCCCAACTACTCTATAAAATCATTTTAATCTATTGTTGGTTACCTTTTTTTCACTTCTTTTTTGACAATAAACAAATACTGTATATACATGTATATACACTCTTATTTTCTCTTCTTTTTTATATATATATATTTTTTATTGCATTTTAGGTTTGGGGGTACATGTGAAGAACATGCAAGATTGTTGCATAGGTACACACATGGCAGTGTGATTTGCTGCCTTCCTCCCCATCGCCTATATCTGGCATTTCTCCCCATGCCATCCCTCCCCAGCTCCCCCACCCCTGACTGTCCCTCCCCTTTTCTCCCCGACAGACCCCAGTGTGTGATGCTCCCCCTCCCTGTGTCCATGTGTTCGCATTGTTCAACACTCGCCTATGAGTGAGAATATGCGGTGTTTGATTTTCTGTTCTTGTGTCAGTTTGCTGAGAATGATGGTTTCCAGGTTCATCCATGTCCCTACAAAGGACATGAACTCATCGTTTTTGATGGCTGCATAATATTCCATGGTGTATATGTGCCACATTTTCCCTGCTGGACACAATTTTGAAGGGAAAATAAGGCTTGGGAATCAAAACATGAAACTAGCAATCTGGTACCCAGAGTCAGCTCATGCTGAGGTACAAAGATGAGAGGAAAGGGGACACTGGAAGAGTTCCCTGAACCTAAGCACAGGTGTTATTGTGGCTTCTCATGCAGCATCCATGGCTTCAGGTGTGGGCATCTTGGATCAGGTAAAGAGTCTGATAGGAGGATAGACTCTACTCCTGTCAGTTTACACACTGACAATGCCAGACATTGTTGTCACCTGCCACTCAACCATACTGAAAATCCATATTTGATTTCAGTTTCTTGTTTTCCGCTTGCTAGGCCCTGTATCACAAGAATCTAGGGCATCCACACTTTCGTATCTTATATACCAGATCATAGGACCAAACTATGACCTATATAGGCAGTAGGCCAATGTTGACATCCTAAGAAGGGGTGTATTAGTCCATTCTCACTCTGCTATTAAAGACATACCTGGGGGGCGATCCAAGGTGGCTGAGTAGGAGTAGCTCTGGATTGCAGCTCCCAGTAAGCGCCTGGAGGGTGAGTGATTGCAGCATTTCCAGACGGATTTTTATTGCCGACAGATGAGGAAATTCCCGGGTGGAGGAGCCCCACGGGTCTCCAGCCCGGCTGTTTTGTCCGGCGCGGTGGCTCTCCGCTCAAAAAACTCACAGGGGTCCAGGCGCGGTTTCAGCTAGCGACTGGAGCACCTGGGAAACAGTCTCCCATTCAACGGATAAAAAGGGGACTGAAATAGGGAGCCAGGCCAGGAAATTCCCCGGGTGAAAAAAGCGCCACGAGTCTCCAGTTTGGTTGTTTCGGCTGGCGTGGCGGCTCTCCGCTCAAAAAACTCAGAGGGGTCCGTCCGGGTGCGGTTTCAGCTGGCGACTTAGAACACCAGGGAAACAGTCTCCCATTCCACAGATAAAAGGAGACTGAAACAGGAAGCCAGGCCAGGAGATTCCCAGTTGGAAAAGCGCCTCCAGCACAACCGGCACAGCAGGTCTCCCCACAAAATCTCACACAAATCCGGGCGCCTTTTCAACTTGGTGACTGGAACACCTGGGAGACACAGTCGCCCATTCAACTGTAAAAAAGGGGACTAAAACACGGAGCCAGGCCAGGAGACTCCTGAGAGAAAAAGTGCCGCGAGCTGCCAGCATGGCTGTTTCAGCCGGATTTCCGCACAGAAACTCACATAAATCCGGGCGCCTTTTCAACTGGTGACTGGAACGCCTGGGGAGACACAGTTGCCCATTCAAGTGTAAAAAAGAGGACTGAAACACGGAGCCAGGCCGGGGAGACTCCTGAGAGAAAAAGTGCCGCGAGCCGCCAGCGTGGCTGTTTGAGCCGGATTTCCGCACAGAAACTCACATAAATCCGGGCGCCTTTTCAACTTGGTGACTGGAACGCCTGGGAGACACAGTCGCCCATTCCGCTGAAGAAAAAAGGGGTCTGAGGCAGGGAGCCAGGTGATCAGGCATAGCCATTCCCATCTCCACAAAGACCAGCAATCTGAAACACTCTGGATTGAGAGTTTCACAGCAAGCACAACTGAATCTGGGAGGGTCCAGCTGTGTGGGGGAAGGGCGTCCACCATTACCGAGGCAGTCCACCACCACTGAAGCAGCCCGCCATTGCCAAGGCAGTCCACCATTACCGAGGCAGTCCACCATTACCAAGGCAGTCTGCCATTACAGAGAGAGTCCACCATTACAGAGGTGGGCCGCCATTGCCGAGGCAGTTCTAACTATACCCCTATAAACAGGACTGCAGGGAAGTTCACACGGCAGATGGGCAGAGCCCACAGCAGCTCAGCAAGGCCTCTGCTGGCAGACTGTCACTAGACTGCCTCCTCACTGGGCAGGGCATCCCTGAAAAAAAGCAGCAACATGACAGAAATTTATAAATGAAGCCCTACCTTCTGGGGACAGAGCACCTGGGGGAAAAAAGGCTGTTATGAGTTCTGCTGCAGCAGACTTAAACGTACCTGCCCAGCAGCTCTGAATGGAACAATAGAGCTCACAGCTCAGCACTTGAGCTCCTATAAAGGACAGACTGTCTCCTCAAGCAGCTCCCCGACCCCTATATATCCAAAAAGTCACCTCATAAAGGAGCGCTCAGACTGACATCTGGCAGGTATCCTTCTGGGACAAAGATAGCAGAAGAAGAAACTGGCAGCAGCCCTCACTGTTCTGCAGCCGCTGCAGGTGAGCCCCAGGCAAGCAGGGTCTGGAGTGGACCTCCAGCAGTCCTACAGCAGAGGGGCCTGACTGTTAGAAGGAAAATTAAAAAACAGAAAGAAATAACATCATCATCAACAAACAGAATGTCGACTCAGAGACCCCATCTGAAAGTCACCAACTACAAAGACCATAGGTAAATAAATCCACAAAGATGGGAAGAAACCAGCGCAAAAAGGATGAAAACACCCGAAACCAGAATGCCTCTCCTCCTCCAAGGGATCACAACTCCTCACCAGCAAGGGAACCAAGCTGGATGGAGAATGAGTCTGATGAATTCACAGAACAGGCTTCAGAAGGTGAGTAATAAGAAACTTCTCTGAGCTGAAAGAACATGTTCTAACCCAATGCAAAGAAACTAAGAACCTTGAAAAAAACTGCAGCTAACAAATTTTTGTTGCCATTTTAAGCCATTAATTTTTGAGGTAATTTGCTATGCAGCAGGACACTGTGATAGCAGTGAAGATAAGAGATAATATCCCTGCCCTCAGAGGCTTATAGACAACCTATGCTCTAGTCATTGCCTCATTTGTCAAACTATTAGCACCTTATCACAGTCTACTACTTGTCATAAAAAATCTGCCTAAAAAAAAAATCAATAGGGAGGGATTATTCAATACTCCAATCTCACAGCTCCTTGACCTCCTCAATTCCTATGATCTGAGTCTTTTCTGTTTTAGCAGCTCATTCCTGTGATCACGCTTTCACCTGGATCCAGATGCTTTCACCTGGATCCAGATGCTTTCACCTGGATCCAGATCTCTTCAATTCCCCACTCCCAAACCCATTGCTAACTATGCTAGTCCAGAATACCACCATCTCGAAATTGGGATGGTGACTCATAACTAGGCCATCTATACAGTTTTCAGCTCAAATATATTACTCTCTTACCACAGTGACTGGTTTTTCCACTTGGTTATTTCTGTACTCTGAAGTCCTTAAGAGAATCAGGCCTAAAAAGCCTTCTTTTCACCCCCCATCTACTAACCCCTTCCTGATCATGTTTCTTTCTTTACTCAAGCCAGATCCCATAGTTCATCACATTAACCGCCTTTCTGCCAATAATCTCCTTTACCTTCCATTTTGTTCCCAGACTTCGATATTTTCCCATCAATACAGCTGGAGCACACCAATCAGTGCCCCATTTATATTACCCAGCATTTGCCTCAATCCCCCAAAGACTGCTTAGGATGAATACCTGCAACTCTATTGCTGTTATCTTTTTTCTGGCCGTGGGTGCAGGCTTAGCCAGAGCATGCAGGACAAGTCAGAAGTATGAAGGAGTTAACGTCCCTGGAACCAGCCCTCAGCCAACAATGGATGAGACGTTATGGAAAATACCACATTCTGCAAACACAGTTGATCCTTACCATTGACCAGAAATAATTCTACTTGTGATGGTCCTCTTAGCCTCTCATTTTCCAGCCAAGGAATGTGCTCCCTCACAAGCCAGTGGGAAGTCCTTTAAATTCACTTTCCTATGCTTTTCCCCTGCCTAGAAAAGAAAGAAAGAAAGAAACAGAACAGTCTTCGTTGCCTCTTTTTTCTTGCCTCTTTTTCTCATCCATTTCAATGAAAATTTGTCCCTTCTCCTACCCGTCTTTCACCTGGATTCTGGATCCCATTTCCTCCCCCTTTACCACTAGAGGTCTCAAATCACCCTTGAACTGACACATGCAATGGAAACTTACCAATTGCCGTATAAACTTACTTCCTTGCAGCATTTGATGTAGTTAATGACTCTCTTCTGAAACTATTTCCTCCTTGGTTTTTATTACATTCTTCCTTTGTAATTTTCCTTCCACATCTCTGAAAACTCCTATTCAGTGTTTCCACTAATCAGACAACTCTTATGTTTCTCTTCAAACCCCCACTTCCAACCCCATTGCTACTATGCTAGTCCAGAATACCACCATCTCAAACTGAGATTACTTAAGAGTGATTCATCTATCTGCCTTCTCTAGCCCACCCTGCCCTCCTGCCGAAATTGAGTCTCTGGCAGGTCAATGCCCAGTTTAAAAATCTGTCAGTGACTTCTTATCAGTTGGGCCTGATGAATGACAAGGTTGGCAGCAGAGATAGGAGGTACTAAAACTGGTCCCTTCCCTCATTCAGCTCTGCATAGGAGATGTGGCATAATTTCCACTGGAAAGTTGCTCCCTTGGAGAAATCTACAACAGTTGTGCTTGAATACGATGACTTTTCACATAACCCTATCTGACTTTTGAATGCAGCAGTAACAGAATTATCCTTTGTCCTGCTATCTTACTACCCTCTAAGCCCTAAGCCCTTCATATCAGCTGCACCTTCCTGACACTACTATCCCAAGATTGATATTTAACATTATGATGTTTGTGTCTTTTAAGCCTTGAAGCAGGAATCATGTGCTACACACAAAAATAAGTGCAAAAATAATAATGAAAGTTTATCTTTTTTCTTTGATTTTGGCCACAAGGAATCTCAGAATTTAATTTGTTTTTCAACTTAATAACTGTCTAAAATCCCTATCTGTACTATCTATAAAATTTTGTTCCTATTTCCCATTTATGTCTTGTTTATAATGTCTTTTCTGGATTTGCCTTCTGATATATTAGTTCTCTATTGCTGCAAACCAATTTACCACAAGCTTAGATGCTTAAAACAGCATACCTTTATTATCTTTGTTTCCATGAGTATGGATTCTGGGTACAACATAACTGGTTTTGCTCCAGTTCTCACAAAGCTGCAATAAGACCCTGAGCCAACAAGTTAGATGTCTTCTAGACTACATTCCTTTCTGGCACTCAAGGCCAAGTCGGCATGCAGGTAAGAGGTAAGCTGCCGTGTGTGAGGGAACATGTGGCAAGGTCTCTCCACAAAGAGAGACCTGCATGGTTCCTTGCCACATGTTCCCTCACACATGGCAGCTTACCTCTTCAAAGCCAGGAGAGCCTCTCCAGTCTGCAAAGACAGGCACTTCTTAAATATAACATGATTACCCTATCACTATCCTATCACTTTTGCCATATAATGTAAACTAATCAAAAGAGTAACTATACCGTTATATCCACATAGTCTGCTCATACTCAAAGGGAGGGAATTAAGCAGGGGATGTACATGAAGGGACAGGAATCTTAAAGGCCATCTTAGAATTCTGCCAACACCACATAATGTTGTTTCTATTATGTAAAATCCTTGCATAATTTTATCTTGGGAAATAAATTACATAGAAAATTAAGAAAATATCATGCATCGTGTGGTAGATTTATTCTAAAAATAGCCTACCCTAATTGTTCTCTTCCCTATATCCATACCTCATGCAATGTGACTTTGAAGCTCATCACAGAATTCTGAGATGGTTTTATGTCTTGCTTTGGCCAATAGGATGCATCTGAAGTGATGATGTGAAAGTCCCAAGCCTAAGACTGATGAGGATTTGCATGTTTCTTCATTCTTTACCTTGAAACCATATCACAGTAAAAAGCCCAGATTTGCCTGCTGCAGAAAAACATACTATATGGAGCGAAGACAAGCTCATATCTTGGCAAATCCTAGACCAGCCAGCCCCTAGCTGACCTGCCAGCTGACCACAGACCCATGAGTGAACCTAACCAAGACCAGAAAATCTTGTTCCCAATCAGCAGAACCTCCCTGTCATCCCATAAACTCATAAGAAGTAATAAATATGGGGCTGGGTGCAGTGGCTCATGCCTGTAATCCCAGCACTTTGGGAGGCCAAGGCAGGCAGATCATGAGGTCAAGAGATGGAGAACATCCTGGCCAACCTGGTGAAACCCCGTCTCTACTAAAAATACAAAAATTAACTGGTCATGGTGGCGCGCACCTGTAGTCCCAACTACTCAGGAGGCTGAGACAGGAGAATTGCTTGAACCCAGAAGGCGAAGGCTGCAGTGAGCTGAGATCATTCCACTTCACTCCACCCTGGCGCCTGGCAACAGAAAGAGACTCTGTCTCAAAAAAAAAAAAAAAAAAAAAAAGAAAAGTAATAAATGTTTACTGTTTTAGGCTACTAAAATTGGGGTTTGTTACACAGCAAAAGCTAACTAGTGTATGTGGGAAATGCAATAAAAGACTTTATGTAGTGGAAGTAAAGCTTCCTAAAAAGGTATAATTCATTCACGCCCTCAAATTTCTGTGTTTCATATCCTAAATCACTACTGATGATTGTAGAATATTTTTAATCTGTGTATCTGAGTAATCTTCATTTAAAAGACTGATGTGTGACCTGAAGTCCTTTCTACAATGAATAGAGCAATAAAGAGATAGAGAAATCAAATAGCAAAATAAAGAATTTTGCTGTGCTGTTCTAGACACAGCTGCCCTAATAGAGAAATGTGCAGTTTCTACTTTCCTTGCAGTTTTTCAGTACAGAATTACTTTAAAATAAAACCCAATGAAAGCAGTAATCAATTATGTCAAGAAGAAAACAAAGTTTGATCTGAAAATACTAACAGAATCTAACATTTTAGAAATAAATTACCATGTCATGTCCTGTGGCAACATTGTATCAAATTGCTTAAAGATAAATTGTATAATCAGCTCCTGAGTCTCTGCATGTGGCTTATTCTTTTTGTAGATTATCAAAGGCAAACATTTAATTTCAGATTTTCTTTTTCTCCACATTTTTTTCCCTTTATATTTTTCTACTAGCTTTCTTTCTGCTATCAGTCACAGTATGCTAAAAAAGAACAGAAATTTAGTGAACACAATGATAATTCACTTACTCTGTATCATAGAAGAATAAGGTGTTCAATGTAAGTAAATTTCAGACTAAGCCTAAAAGTTATCCAAACACCTTTGCTTTAAAAGAAAAAAAAAAAAAGCCTGTGACCATTCTGGTATAAATATTTCTAAAATGTATTTTATATTTTCCTTTCTTATGAAAGAGTGTTCTTCATTCCTTAAATAAATCTTTATTGTACAAGATTGTTTAACAGATTTAAAAGGATGCAAAGGACCAGACACGGTGGCTCACACCTGTAATCCCAGCACTTTGGGGGGACCAAGGAGGGTGGATCACAAGGTCAAAAGATTGAGACCATCCTGGCCAACATGGTGAAACTCCGTCTCTACTAAAAATAAACAAATTAGCTGAGCGTGGTGGCGTGTGCCTGTAGTCCCAGCTACTAGGGAGGCTGAGGCAGGAGAACCTCTTGAACCCAGGAGGAGAAGGTTGCAATGAGCTGAGATGGAGCCACTGCACGCTAGCCTGGTGACAGAGGGAGATTCCATATAAAAAAAAAAAAGGGTGCAAAGTGAATCAAAACAGTATTCCAACCTCAAGTGCCTTACAATTGAAGGAGGTAGGATGGATAATAATCAGACAAGTACACAGATGATTCTAGCGGTAAGAATCATAAGAATGGTAAAGACAAAGCAATAAGTAAATTAAAATAATATACTGAGTTTCTTTAGTGACACTAGACAAGGTTTTGTTAGGCTGGATCTTGAGGGCAAACGAGCTGGAACTAGGGTGAAGCAAGTGAGGCACTTGCTCCAGTACAAAATTTAAGGGGGTACCAAAAACTCAGTAATCAAGATACGCCGTATTTTGGTGCATTATTTTAAAAATAAAAATTAATCAAAAAATATTCATGATGAACAAAATATCAAAATTTTAGAAAGACTGGATCAATAACAGTACCATGCAGAGTGATATTAGAGCCTGAGGCAAAAGGACAGATTAATAAAAACTTGTTTGGGTTGGTGACTAGAAGAGTCCACTAACTAGAAACTTATTTTTAAAATTACAGTCTACTGTGAAAAAATAATGGTCCACTGCAAGATATTATAATCTTTGTCATTGCTTGCCTCTTTCTATAACTTTGTGTGCCACACCCTGAGCAGAATATTGAGGAAGTAGGTTACATGCTATGACATCTTGCGGATAGGAGCAGATGCTGGCCTCGTGCACTTTCTCTCCTAACCAATCAGGATTTAGATGGAATCTGAAAACTGATCCCAACCATAAAGTTGTAAATCAGAATATTGGATCAGAATTATACTACTCTAACAATTATGTTAATGTATTTTTTTCTATACTTTCTGCCAGAGACAGCTCTCTCTAGACAGCCTAAAGTATGCATCTGCCGTGTGGGGAATTAGGATTGTTAAACAGGAATGCAAAGAGAAAGAAAGCTATAATTTGGCTTCTGATTTGGACAATAAGACTCTCAAATATGCAGCAAGACTTAAAAAAGAAAAGGCATTTCTAAGTTCTCTTATTTCCCTCCTTTAATTTATCCAGAGAAGAACTGACTAAAATAGAGTGTTCTCCATAGGATAAGTACCCTGTCTATCTTTGGCCGAGGATGTGGGGCTTGATGCCTTAGGTAAGGAGGGTATGATACATAGAAAGTGAAATGTCCAACATTTGCTGATTCTGACACAAAGAGATTTAGGGAGGAGAGAAACAAAAAAGGAAACAGATAAGCTTCTCTCTGAAAATGGCAAGTTTCAGAGTTGGGGAAAATGAAAAGACCAGAGGGGGGATTTTCCAGATTCAATTCTAAGGAGCAGGAAAGCCCCGTCTTTTCATTTCAAGTTCTCAAGTTGGGACTACCTTGGGAAATAACAACACTACAGCACTCTCCTTCAGGGTCAGGCTGAAGCTACCATTCACCTGACTTTCCTGACATTGTACCATTGCTTGGCTGGCTCCCTGTCCATGTCCAGCTTCTTCTATTCTCTCTCTCTCTTTTTTTTTTTTGAGAAGGAGCCTTGCTCTGTCGCCCAAGCTGGAGTGCAGTGGTGCAATCTTGGCTCACTGCAACCTCTGCCTCCTGGGTTCAAGCAATTCTCCTGCCTCTGCCTCCCAAGTAGCTGGGATTACAGGCATCCACCACCATGCAAGGCTAATTTTTGTATTTTTAGTAGAGACGGGGTTTGACCATGTTGACCAGGCTGGTCTCAAACGCCTGACCTCAGGTGATTCGTCCACCTCGGGCTCCCAAAGTGCTGGGATTACAGGCATGAGCCACAGTGCCTGGCCGCTTCTTCTATTCTCTTACTGGATCTTTCTATTTGTTACTGTTGCTCTTGTTCTTTTTGAGCTGCTTGAGATGAATGCCCAATGTATTTATTTTTATTCTTTTCAATGTAGTAACATTTAAGTCTATGAAATTTCCTCTGAGTGCAGTTATGATGTAATGCTGTGAGTTTTAATATACTATTTATACAGTCTTATGTTTCTACATATTCTATAATTACCATCTTGATTCCCTCTTTGACCTAAGAGGTAAATTGGAAGACTATTTTATAATGTTCGAGTGTTGAAGTTTCTATTTGGTTAAGTATCAATAGATATGAAAACAAACGCATCCCCCATAAAAGCCTGTAACTGAATGTAGCAGCATTATTCATAATAGTCAAAAAGTGGAAACAATCCAAATGCCCATTACTGATTAATGGATACAGTGAAATGTGGTGGCCAGGGGCCTTTGAAAAAGTACAAAAGTCAGCTGGGTGCAGTGGCTCACGCCTGCAATCCCAGCACTTTGGGAGACTGAAGCAGGAGGATCATGAGGTCAAGAGATAGAGACCATCCTGGCCAACATGGTGAACCCTGTCTCCAATAAAAGTATAAAAATCAGCTGGGCATGGTGGCGTGTGCCTGTAATCCCAGCTACTTGGAAGGCTGAGGCAGGAGAATTGCTTGAACCTGGGAGGCGGAGGTTGCAGTGAGCCACGATCACGCCACTGCACTCCAGCCTGGCCACAGAGCAAGACTCAGTTTCAAAAAATAAATAAATAATACAATTTAAAAAAAATGAAATGTGCCATATCCACATAATGAAATATTATTTGGCAATAAAAAGGTATGAAGTGTTGATACGTACTACAACAAGTGGACCTTGAAAACATTTTCCTAAATGAAAGATGTCTGTTACAAATGACCACATATTGTATGGTTTCATTTATATAAAATGTCAAGAATAGGCAATTCCGTAAATAGGAAAAATAGATTAGTGATTGTCAGGTCTAGGGGAAGAAGTGAATGAGGGAGTAACTGCTATTGAGTATGGGGCTATTTCTTGGTATGTTGAAAATTATACAATTAGACAGTGGATATGGTTACACAACTTTGAGAATTGCTTGAACCCAGGAGGTGGAGGTTGCAGTAAGCCAAGATCATGTCTCTGCACTCCAGCCTGGCCACAGAGCGAGACTCAGCCTCAAAAAAGATAAATAAATAAATAATTCATTTCTTCTTCTTGGGATACTAAAAATCACTGAATTGTAAACCTTGAGAGTGAATTTTATGAGACATAAATTATATTTCAAGAATGCTATTATGTAAACACAAGAAAAATACTGTTGTAGCACAAATATTTAAAAATTAGTTTATCCTATTTTCATGTAATCTGAAGAGAAGTCACCAGAAAAAAGACGTATAGCTGGAGAAAATTTTTTTTGACATTTTTTGACAGAATTTTTAAAAATATAACATACATACATAAAATTGCAGAAATGATGGGAACAACTTGTTAATGGGGCAGAAATACAAAAACATTACTAAGATATCTAATAAAATAATTTGGGCCAAGGTGTTAAGAACAGAAATAGTCCAGCCATTGTTCAGTGAGGTGATATCCTGGGACTTCTGCCTTGGGCAAGCAGTGAAGGCAAGAGGGAGGAGGTCATCCAGTCATGAATATATGAGGCTTAATTTCCAAGTATATACACAGAACTCCTACAACTCAACAACAGAAAGACAAATAATCCAATTAGAAAATAGGCAAAGAACTTGAACAGACATTTCTCCAAAGAAGATATACAAATGGCCAATAAGCACAAAAAATACTTAATATAATTACTTATCAGGGAAATGCAAATCAAAATGACAATGACATACCACTTCACATTTATTAGGATGGCAGTAAACAAACAAACAAGAAAATAACAAGTGTTGGCAACCATGCAAAGAAATTAGACCATTATAGATTACTGGTGGGAATGTAAAACAGTAAAGCCACTATGGAAAACAGTTTAGCAGTCCCTCAAGAGATAAACAGAATTACTATCAGACCCAGCAATTCCACTTCTAAATATATACACAAAAGAACTGAAAACAGGAACTCGAGCAGATATTTGTATGACAAGGTTCATTGCAGTATTGTTCGCAATGGCAAAAAGAGAAAACAACCCAAGGGTTCAATGACAGATGAATGGATAAACAAAAAATGGGATATATCCCATATCTATGCAATGGGAATTATTAATCCATAAAAATGAATGAAATTCTGACACATGCTACAACATAAATGAAACTTTAAAACGTTATGCTAAGTGAAATCAACCAGACACAAAAGGGCAACTACTGTATGACTCACTTGTATGAGACATCTAGAATGGGCAAATTCACAGAGATAGAAAGTAATTCGAGGTTACCAGCAGCTGGAGTGGAGTGAGAGGAAAATTGAAAGTTATTGGGTACAGAGTTTCTGTTTAGGTTTTCAAATTTTTTCTTTTCTTTTCTGTTTTTTTTTTTTTTTTTTTTTTTTTTTTGAGACCAGGCTCACTGCAACCTCCACCTCATGGGTTCGAGCTATTCTCCTGCCTCAGCCTTCTGTGGAGCTGGGATTACAGGTGCCCGCCACCATATCCAGCTAATTTTTTTAGAATTTTTCATAGAGATGGGGTTTCACCATGTTGACCAAACTGGTCTCGAACTCCTGACCTCAGATGATCCACCTGCCTTGGCCTCCCAAAGTGCTGGAATTACAGGCATGAGCCACCGTGTCCGGCCAAACTTTTTCTTTTCTTTTTTTTTTTTGTTTTTGTTGTTTTGGAAATAGATGGTGGTGATGGTTGCACAACATTGTGAATGTGATTAATGCCACATAAAGTAAAATTGGTTAAAATGGCAGTTTTTATGTCTTTTACCACAAAAAAATTTAAATCCATGAAGCCAACAACTTCATTTACTCTCCTCTCTAAATTTCCATTGTCAGACAAATGTCACTGAAATTAATAGGAAATGTGCAATTCCTATTGATGGGCACAAGGAATGGATTATTAATCTATGCTAAAGGCCAAATAAAAGTGTTATCTAATATAAATATTACCACAATATGGTATTAGTTTACAGGACACTTTGCAGACCACTTTGAATTCAGAATCAGGCTTTACAGACCACCCATCTAGAAGAAAATGTATTATGGAACATAGATGCTCTGATTCTAAAAAGATGAATTTCTATTTCCCTTCTGATTTAATTACAATTCTCTTTTAGACAATCTTATAATATGTGGATTTATTAGAGCTGAGATTAGTTTTCAAAAAGAAAATAAACACAGGAGGTAATGTGACCTTTGAGTAAAAATTCAATTTAATTTGTTATTGTTCATAATTACCATCTTAAAAGAAAAACCCACAAGTTCTCACTCTCTCATGTTTTTATATTATTAACCAGGTCATCATAATATATATTATTTAGATACTGCCAATAGATTCCAGTAAAATTTTAAAACATGGGAATACAGGTAACATTTTTTTGAATTGCTGGTCTTTTTTGATGATGAATATATATTTGATTATGCAAAAAAAGTATTTAGCAGCCCATTAGAAATTCAGATGCAGAAATTCTTTTCATATGATCTGTAGAAATGGACTAATACAGATAATATGAACAGAGAAAGATAAAAGACATCATGTTGGATATTCAATAATCCACTACTCAAAGATAAAGTTTTCTAATAACCATTAAAATGAAAATCAAAGAATATATAAATTTTAATTTAGCATATCATTGTATTACATCATAGCTCATGAGAGGTTTCCAAGGAATCTAGCAACAGATAGATTACTGGTCACTTACTAAGAATTTGGAAATCCCAAAGGTACAGAAAACTTTATTGCCTCAAAAAGATTTTTTTAAAAAAAGAAGTTACATTCCCTGTCATAAAAACCTGATAAAGAACTGTTATAAACTTAGGCACTCCTGAATAAAACTGCAGTTAAGAAAGCCAATTATTTTCATAGGGAGAATAAATTTTCCTATGATAATTCAAACAAAACTGGTAAATGGATAAATGCCTTAATAAAAGGGTAAGAGAAGGCTCGACATAACAGCAATTTATCCAAAACAAGGGGACATAATGAAAAAAGAGATAAGGAATATCTTTAAGGTATATTATAAGAGAATACAAATCTAAAACTCTGGTAAATGTGGTTTAGCTTTAGAAAGTTTGGAGGAAGGAATTTTTTTTCTTCTTAAATGTTAATTTGTTTAAAGATGAAAGATGACATCAGTAAGATGGCTGAATAGGAGTTCCCAACATACTTCCCTAGCAGAAGCATCAATTTGAACAACTGCCACACTAAAATGCTTTCCCAAGAGCTAAAGAATCTAAGCAAGAGAATATACCACCTGGATGGAGCACAGAAATAAAAAAAGATGCACAGAAGAGGGAAGGAAAGGACAGTTTTACATTGAGCAAGCATGCTACACCTCTCCTCAGGCCAAATAGCACTGTGTGGAGAAAGTTACTTTCTCTCTCCTTTGCATGGCAAATGAAGAGTGAAATGAGCACAAGACTTTGCTGCAAACCCCAGCACCAGGTCCTCCTCAGTGAACCTTGGCAGTAGGCCAGCTCCTGCAATCTCAGGCTTCAGGCCTACCACAGCACCAGGACAGCATTTACGGTACAGGCTCCAGGCCCATCTCAGAGACTCTGACTCCTAGGCTTCCCTAGAGCGAGACTAAACCCTATAGCCCCAGATTCCAGTCTGTCTACAATGAACTGAGGCTCCAAGCCAGTGCCCACACCCAGGCGAGAGGCCCTCCCCAGTAGACTTTGGCACTGGACCAGCCCCAGGAAACCCAGAATTCAAGCCCACAACTATGGTCTCAAGCTTCAAGCTGGTTCCCAGGAACACAGGTGCCAGGCCCACCCAGTGGATCCTAATGACAGGCCAACTCTAGGGGTCACACAACCCAGTCCATCCCTGCAACTCAGACTCAAGACCCACCTCAATACCAGGTCAGCACCCTTGGAACTAGGCTTCAGTCCAGCCCCTGTGGACATAAGGTACAGGAACACAGTCAGCAGGTGCACTCCAATGGACACCAGCCCTAGGTCCGTTGCCATGGATAAGGGGCTTAACCCATGAACGCAGGTACCAGGCTAATCTCTACAGACCCAAATGTCAGGTACATGTGCCCACTAACTTAGTCACTAGGCCATGCCACTGAAAAAACCAGCAGCAAGTTCAACTATGGACCCCACCAGAGGTCCTTTTCAGAATCTCTCTACGGGCTAACTGATGAAGAGTATTCCATGCCAAAGCCAGTCTGTATAGACTGGAAGAGGTACTTACTTTTTCAAATGCACAGACACCAATAAAAACTCACAAGGATCATGAATAATCAGGAAAACATGGCATCAACAAAAAAACAAAATAGAAAACCATTAACCGACTCTAAAGAAATGAAGATGTGGCTAGGCATGGTGGCTCATGCCTGTAAGCCCAGCACTTTGGGGGGGCCAAGGTGGGTAGATTGCTTGAGCTTGAGATCAGGAATTTGAGACCAGCCTGAGCAACATGGCAAGACCTCGTCTCTACAAAAAATACAAAAATTTGCCAGACTTGGTGGCATGCACCTGTGGCCCCAGCTACTCAAAAGGCTGAGGTGGGAGGATTGCTTGAGCGCGGGAGGTTGAGGCTGCAGTGAGTCATGATAGTGCCACTGCACTACAGCCTAGACAACAGAGTAAGACACTATCTCAACAACAACAAAAGAAAGAAAAGAGGAAGGAAGGAAGGAGAAAAAGAAAAAAAAGAAATAAGATTTATGAACAGCCTGATAAAGAATTCAAAATAATTGTTTAAAGTGGCTCAATGAAATGTATGAGAACACAGATAGACAGCTAAACAAAATCAGAAAAACAATGCACGATCAAAGTTAGAAGTTCAACAAAAAATATAGAGAACATAAAAGAAGAACCAAAAGAAAATTCTAGAGCTGAAGAACACAATGATTAAACTGAAAAATTCTGTGGGCAGCTTCCACAGCAGACTCAATCAGGCAGAAAAAGAATCAGCGAGCTTAGATGACAGGTCATTTGAAATTACCCAGTCAGAGAGGGAAAAAAGAAAAAGAGTGAAGAAATTTTGAGAGACTTATGAGACAGCATCAAATGAACCAGTTTTTGCATTGTGGGAGTGTAAGAAGTAGCACAGAAAGAGAGAGGGGGAGAAAGCTTATTTAAACAAATAATGACCAAAATTTTCCCAAATTTGAAAAGTGAAGTGAACATCTAGTTCCACGAAGCCCAAGGACCTCAAACAGATTAAATATAAAGAGATCTTCACTGACAAACATTATAATCAAATTCTCAAAAGTAAAGGCAACAACGGAATTTTGAAAGCAGAAAGAGAAAAATGACTCACCATATACAAGAGAACATCCATTAAACTATCAGTGGATTTTTCAACAGAAATTTCACAGGTTAGGAGAGTGTGGAATGATATATATTCAGAGTGCTAAAAGGAAAAAAGAAAAACACTGCTAACCAGGAATACTATATACCTGACAAAGCTGTTTTTCCAGTATGAAGAAGAGATAAAGACTTTCCAGACAAACAAAAGCTATGGGAATTCATCACCACTATACATCACCACTATACCTGTCTTATAAGAAATGCTGCTGGGAGCTACTGGGAGTTCTTTAAGTTCAAATATAAGGATACTAACTAACATCATGAAAACATATTAAGCCAGCCACTACAGTTCACACCTGTAATCCCAGCACTTTGGGAGGCCAGGACAGGAAGATCACTTGAGCCCAGGAGTTTGAGACCAGCCTGGGCAACATAGCAAAACCCCATCTCTACAAAAAATAGAAAAAATTAGCTGGGCATGGAGGTGCCCACCTGTAGTCTCAGCTACTCAGGAGGCTGAGGTGGAAGAATCACTTCAGCCAGGAGGTAAAGGCTGCAGTAAGCTGTGATTGCACCACTACACTCCAGCCTGGGTGACAGAATGAGATAAGAAAGAAAGGAAAGAGAGAAAGAGAGGAAGGAAGGAGGGAGGGAGGGAGGGAGGGAGGGAGAGAGGGAGGGAGATAGATCACATCACTACACTCCAGCCTGGGTGATAGAGTGAGACTCCATCTCAAAATAAATAAATTAATTAATTAATTAAACAAATAAATTTTAAAAATTCTAAAATTCATATCGAACCTAAAATGAACCCACATAGCCAATGCAAGACTAAGCAAAAAGAACAAATCTAGAGGCATCACATTACCGAACTTCAAACTATACTACAAGACTATAGTTACCAAAACAGCATGATACTGGTATAAAAGTAGGCATGTAGACCAATGATACAGAATAGAGAACCCAGAAATAAAGCCAAACACAGCCAACTGATCTTCAAGAAAGTAAAGAAAAACGTAAAGTGGGGAAAGGACACACTATTCATCTAATGGTACTGGGATAATTGGTAAGCTTCACTGGTGAATTCTACCAAATACTTAAAGAAGAGTTAATGCCTACAAAACACTGCTGAATGAAATCACAGATGATATAAATGGAAAAATATTCCATGCTCATGGATTGAAAGAATCAATATTATTAAAATGAGCATACTACCAAAAGCAATCTGCAGATTCAATGCTCTTCCTTTCAAATTACCGATGTCATTTTTCATAGAATTAGAAAAAACTGTTTTAAATTTAATATGGAACTAAAAAAGAGCTGTGTAGTGAAAGCAATCCTAAGGAAAAAGAACAAAGCCAGAGGCATCAGATTGCCTCACTTCAAACTATACTAGAAGACTAGGGTAATCAAAGCAGTATGGTACTGACACAAAAGCGGACACATAGACCAGTGTAACAGAATAGACAATCCAGAAAGAAAGCCACACGCTTACCACCATCAGATCTTAGGCAAAATCAACAAAAATAAGCTATAGTCAAAGGAGTCCCTAGTCAATAAATACTGCTGGGATAACTGGTTAGCCATATGCAGAAGAATGAAACTGAACTTCTAGCTTTTACCATACACAAAAATTAACTCAAGATAGATTAAAGATTTAAATATAAAACCTCAAACTATAAGAGTTCTAGAAGAAAATCTAAGAAACATTATTCTGGACATCAGCTTTGGGAAGGAATTTATGACTAAGTCCTCAAAAGCAATTGCTACCAGAACTAAAATTGACAAATGGGACCTAATTGAACTGAAGAGCTTCTGTATGCAAAAGAAAGTATTAATAGAGTAAACAGACAACCTGCAGAATGGGAGAAAATGTTTGCAAACTATGCATCCAACATAGGTCTGATATCCGAATCTATAAGAAATGTAAAGAATTGAACAAGCAAAAACAAATAAAAAATATGCAAAACATATAAACCTCATTAAAAAATCGGCAAAACATGTGAACAGATGCTTCTAAAACAAAGGCATACAAGTGACCAAAAAACATATGAAGAACAATTCAACATCACTAATCATCAGCGAAGTGCAAATTAAAACCAGAATAAGATATACCATCTCATACCAGTCAGAATTGCTACTATTAAAAAGTCAAAAAATAACAGATGCTGGCAAGGCTGTGGAGAAAACGGAACACTTATTCACTGTTGGTAGCAATGTAAATTAGCTCAGCTACTGTGGAAAACAGTTTGGTGATTTCTCAAAGAACTCAAAACAGAACTACCATTTAACCCAGCAATCCCATTACTGGATATATAATGAAAGGAAAATAAATTATTTTACCAAAGTGACATGTGCACTCATATGTTCATCACAACATTATTCACAATAGCAAAGACATGGAATCACCCAAAATGATCATCAATGGTCATATATCTAATACGGAGTTAATATCTGAAATATATAAGGAACTCAACTCAGTAGCAAGAAAACAAATAAACAGAATTTTAAACAGAAGGTTTTGAGTAGACATTTCTCAAAAGAAGACAAAACAGTGACTAAGAGGTATATGAAAATACATTCAATATCGCTAATCATCAGTGAAATGCCAATCAAAACCAGGAAGAAATATCATTTCACAACTGTTAGAATGGCTATCTTCATAAAACAAAAGATAACAAGTATTGGAGAGGATATGGATAAAGGGAACACTTACACAACATTGCTGAGAATGTAAATTGATACAGTCATTAAGGAAAACAGTTTGGAGAATCCTTAAAAATTAAAAGTAGAACTACCATATGACCTAGAAATCCTACCTCTGGCTGTACATACAAAGGAAATGAAATCAATATCTCAAAGAGATAGATATCTGCACTTCCATGTTCACAGTAGCCTTATTCACGACAGCTGAGATATAGAATCAACCACTGACCAATAAGTGGAAAAAGAAAATGCAGTGTATATTTACAGTGGCATATTATTCAGCCTTTAAATAAGAAGTAAACTGTCATTTGTGACAATCTGGTGAAGTGGAGGACATTAGGCTAAGTGAAAAAAAAACATGCACCAAAAGACAAATACTGCGTGATCTCACTTATGTGTGGAATCTTAAGAACTTGAACTCACAGAAGCAAAGAAAAGAATCGTGATTTCCAGGGGCTGAAGGGGTTGGGGAAATGGGGGAGATATTGGTCAAAGGGTATCAAGTTTCAGTGATGCAGGTTCTGGAGGTCTAATGTACAGCATAGTGACGATAGTTGTGTTGTTTACTAGAAATTTGCTAGGAGAGTAGATAGATCATAAGTGTTCTCACCACAAAAAAAGATGATAACTCTGTGAGGTAATGGATATGTTGATAACTTGACTATGGTAATCATTTCACAATGTATACATCTATCAAAACATCATGTTGTACACTGTAAATATACACTATTTTTGTATGTCAATTATAATGCCATAAAACTGGGAAAAAATGAGAAAATTTTAAATAATGAAAAAGATGAAAGAGTCTGCCTACCATGAAAGTTAGCCTATAGTATCACTCAAAATTTTGGAGAGGTCTAAAATCAGACCCACAGTTTCTGGTGACACATTTCAATATTATGAAGTGTTAACTAAACCTATTTTGAAGTCAATGTATTCTATTAACTTACTCCCAAATCAATTAACTGCACTAGTAAAGTCTCTCTTAGAGTTAAATTATAAAACTAACTTCAGTCAGCTTAAGCAAACTAGCAGCCTAGCTTGATTGCCATGGCTTGAGAAAATACTCAGAGCAGCAGGTGCTCATCTTATGGACTGGTGATCTGAACTCACCACTGCCTGGATTTGCTTTCCCTTTCCATTTGTCTCCAGTCTCTGCCTCTAATATCTGCATCCACCTCCAGTTGGAGAGAATGAAATTAAGTCAAGGCAAGCCAGAGTTAAAGTAATCAGAAGCAAGAGAAAAAACAAGAGTGAAGAAACTGATCCAATTGTCCCATAGAACTGATGTTTATGGTCTATTTGAATAAACACAGAAATGGGCCCTCTCAGTCTTGAAACTTTAGCAAGTTACATTTGTCTTATCTGAGCTCCTGTCTCAAGAAACCAACTATCAAGCCTCTCAGATAGTATCAAGGAACTGAAACTTACCAGATCACCACATCTGGACAATGAGACATCAGACCTCTTGCCTATCATGATTGCCTAACTGATCATCTGCTTCCTGTTGATTGACTTCTCGTCCTTACCCTCCCTAATCCCTGTTTTCCTGCATGTTTACATTTCTTCCCTGCTACATAAACCCCTAATTTTAGCTAGTCAGGAAGATGGATTTAAGACTGATCTCTCATCTCCTTGGCTGCAGCACCCAAATAAAGCCTTCTTCCCCAGTAATACTTGTCTGTCTGGTGAGCAGCAGAAGCTAGACCAAACCCTGGCATTTCAGTACCAGTGAAAAAGTGTCTATATGGCAAGGGAGTCCCTAGTTTCAAGCTCTGAGATTTCCAGAATCATGGTGGTTCCTGATACTGATTCTTCTTCTGGTTCTGTGGGCTACTGCTAGATCCTTCAAATGAAGATCTTTTTTGGCTTCTGCTGTTTGAAGTTGAGTTTCTGTCACTTGTAACCCAAAAAGTCCATAAACCTTTTTTTATTCAGATAAATCCACACTAGTTAGAATTTACCTCTCTGAATAGTGCTGGAGAACTGACTTCCTGGGAAAGGAAATGTGTGGGCAATGTGTCATTAACCTAACGGTTTGGGATTTGTTACTGCAAGTGAGGCTTTAGGAGAGGGACTAGTATAAGTTATTTATGAGGCATAAAAATGAAGCAGAAATATCAATCTATAGTCAAGGCAAAGTTATGAAGACTCAAAGTAAAAGAAATAAATAGAGTTAATGATATGAATATGTTATACTAATCAGCAAAGCTATTAATTTCCATGTTCAACAAGCATTCACTGAGTATTCTTTTTGTGCCAGGCACTGTGCTAGGTTCTATAGAGGTCAAAATGAGGCATAATGCACAGTTCCTGCACTCAATTAGTTTATATTTTTGGTAGAGGACACAAAACTGTTGCTTACATTGCAGTTCTACAAAGTTGTAATGAAGTGGCCCATAAAATAAGACAAAGTAAAGAATTATTTAGCGTCTCAAAGGTGAAGGAGTTTTGTCCCACACTGAGATGAGCCAAGATTCATGGAGGAGTGGCACTGACATGAATATTGACAGAAGGGCATCCTTTAAACAAATAAAATGTGGAGTGGGAGGATAGGGGTAGAGAAAGGGTGGCTAAAACACTCTAAATAGAGAGAAGAACAAGAGCCAAAGCACAGGAGTTTGTAAACATCATTTTGCTAGCAGAGTGAGTTTTGCCAGATAATATAAGGTCTTAAAAATCAGGCTCAGAGCTTTAGACTTTGTCTGGGTGAATGAGGCACCAGTGCAAATTGTATAAACAGAATGAAGCCAAATTAATAAATCAATGGTAGATTGGATGAACTGAACTTAGAAGAGACTAATATAGCACAGCCCTCAGAAGACTATTAAAATAGTCTAGATGAGAGCTCATGGGTGAGTCATTTGAAAAGTCACTAAAGAAATGGAGAAATAAGAATAATTGTGGAAAATATTAAGGAGATAGGACAGGTCTTGGCAATTGACTAGACAATGAAAGATGATGTCTAAGTTATATGAACAGGAGCTGAAAGGAAAAGAGGGCCACTAACTGAACTAGAGGGAGGAAAGCAATAAAAGCAAGTTTGTGAAGGAAAGGATAGCTTAGGCTATCTCATGCTTGAGGTGTCTTGTGACTATCCTAAGGTAGAAGACCAGGAAGCAGTTAAGTGTAAAACTCTTGAGTTTAGAAAAGAAGTTGGGAACACAGGTTTAGATTTGGTAGGGTGCAGAGAGTGAGTAGTTGAGGTCAAAAAATTTGACCAATTAGAGGAAGTGAGAAAAGAATTGGCAAAAGATATAAATAGCATTGGCAAATAGAAACCACCCCTTCCTTGTTTGATTTCTTGATCTCTTATCTTCTGTCAAATAGGGAATGATGATACTAATTAAGTCAGGCAAAATAAGACAACAAATGTAAAGCACTTTGAATGCTGCCTGGAACATGGTCAGGATTCAGTGAATGTTGTCCTGGAGGATCAACAGAGTGATTGTTCTAATGAATGGAAGTAGTTAAATAAATAATATTATGCAGCTATTTAAAATTACGTTTTTGAAGAATAGTAAAATGACTTGGGGAAATGCCTTTAATTTAATACAAAGAGGGAAAATCAGAATAAAAATGGTAACTACCATGTAGAAATGTGAATATACACACAAACACTTGCAGTAAAAAAATGCTCACAGTGGCTACCTCTGGGCAATGAGAATAATGCAAATCAAAGCTTTATTTCTTTATTTTTTACTGCATTGTCTGTATTTTTATAATAAGTATATATTACTTTATAATCAAAAAATAATTTCAAACAAAGAAAGTTTAGTCAATAGCATCGAATATTTTAAAAAGTTACAATGGGGGGAAAAACCATTGATTGTGGCAAGCAGATGATCACTGGTGACAATTTTAGCAGAATAATGATGATAGAAGCTACTTTAAAATATAAAATATTTCTGTCGAGCGCGGTGGCTCACACCTGTAATCCCAGCACTTTGGGAGGCCGAGATGGGCAGATCACGAGGTCAAGAAATGAAGACCATCCTGGCCACCATGGTGAAACCTCGTCTCTACTACAAATACAAAAAATAGTTGGGCGTGATGGTACACCATGGTGAAACCCTGTCTCTACAAAAAATACGAAAAATAGCTGGGTGTGGTGGTGCGCGCCTGTAATCTCAGCTACTCAGGAGGCTGAGGCAAGAGAATCACTTGAACATGGGAGGCGGAGGTTGCAGTGAGCCGAGATCACACCACTCTACTCCAGCCTGGCAACAGAGCGAGACTCCGTCTCAAAAAAAAGAAAAAAAAAAAATAGAACAGTATTAGTAAGGTTGAAACCATCTGTGTACTTCCCTTTAATAACATTTCCCCTTTTTCTCTGCAAGAAGTAGACATTATTCCAATGCTGTGCTTAAAGCCGTATTTTGAAGAGTTCTGTGAGCAGGTGTTGAGAGAATGGAGGCTGGGACTCTGGAAGGCTCTTTCATGATTTGGTGGTAAAGTGTAAGAGAACAATAGAACAATAGCTTGAGGGAAGTACAGAGTGGAAAGAAGGTTTGTTATTTAGAATAGAGCAGAAGTGAGAATGTTTCCAGCAGAAGTCAAGATATAGATTAAAGATGCAAGAGATACGGGAAGCTGTGACTAAAAAAAAATCTACTCTCAAAAAGGCCAGAATGGTTGAAATAGGCATTTTGGGAAGAAGTGCAGCTACGTTACTGAATGATCCATTCTGGTCATTAAAACTACTCCATTATTCAATTTAATGGGTGTATTTTCCTTGTCCTTCAGGGTAAAATATATGTTATGTTAGCATAAACTTTTTTTTTTTAATCAGACAAATCCCATTGGAAATGTTACAAAAAGAGAGAAATGGTTAAAACTCAACAAAACAATAACAGAACATGCAGAAAGAAAAATGTTGCTGTAATTCCTTGATGAATTGAACTCTGTAAAAGAGAAGATTTCTTCATTTTTATTTCAAATACTGCCACATGCATAAATCAATTTGTGGTCCCATTTTTACATTATTGTTGAAAATGAATAAAAGAGCTACTTGGCTGTTCAAGATGTTACTCTATTTTTCTCAACAAGATTATGCAATAATACCTAAATTTTTAACCAACAGAATGAAGTTGGGTTATGGAACAAATTATTCATAGAGATAGGACTCGCTTCATAAAAGGTAGACTGTCGTGAAACAATGTGAGCAAAGTTTGAATATTATTAGTTGCGCCCCAAATATTTCATTCCCAGTTCTGATGATAGTGAAATTCATTGAGCTAGCATTTGATAATATTAAAATGGCTATATGCTTTTGAAGGATTTAAAAGACTTGATCTTAAGAAACTATTTACAATATTCAATCGGTATGCCTCCTCACATACATCTTTGAAAGCATTTATTAAAATTAATCAGCATTAGTCTGAATTCTTATTTAAAGAGTAGAGTAATCCAGGATAGCATCTGTCTCCATAACTGTATTTGCCTGATGTTAAATTGCTTCCATGCATGTTTTAGGCAAAATAATCATATATTAAGCTATTATGAACTCAGGCAGCATCTAATTACTTGTCACTAAAAATTATTTACCAGTAAAAATTATTTTGAATTCTCTTTCATCTAAAAAAACCATAAGCAGTATATAATGTCATTGATTCTCAGAGATATCACATGGACATACATTTGAGTCTCAATATTTTGTGATTACAAAAATAAAGTCATAGAACAGGTCTCCAAAATTCTTTTCAAACTGGTTCATTTATGAAACAGTCAATATTATTCACATATAATTTTCATAGGATAAATATCTGTTAAAAAACACCAAAAGTTTTCCTATGTGGAATGATTATTTTTATCATTTTAATAAACATTGGGAAAATATATTAAAGTTCTTCTCTATTTACTACCATTGCTCTTGAGTAAGTTACCTAGCACCCACAAAGAATGCTTATCCATAGCTGTCAGTCATTCACTGGTAGGTCCCACCCAGAGACCCACTGGTAGATCATCACGCACATAGGAAAAACTTAGTTATCATTGACCACGAAGGACTTTGTGAATATATACTAATGACCGGTAATCTTCCACTAGAGTTTCTGATTCCAGTATGTTTGGGGTAGGACCTAAGAATTTGTAATTTTTTTTAATGCTATATTCCATGTCAAAAGGAATTTTTATTTTTAACAAGTCCTGGGTGATGCTAATGCTACTGGTCTAAGGACCACACTTGCAGAACTACTTGTATAAATAATATGCTTAAATGCATAAACCTCTAGCACACATATGCAATGACAATGCCATTGACAAGACTTTTGATGGCTTCTCATCTACAAATACAATAACATTCCTCTGAGTATCTTGTTCTTTTAGATATGCCCTAATATTCATCTCAGCCAGGACGACACAGCAATTTTTGTTGTCCTAAAGGACTTACAATTCATTGTAGGGTACTTTTTATCCCACTCTCTTCCTCTCTGCATTTGACCCAGGACCGTGGGGAAAACCAGATGTCATCTAGCCTCTAATTAGAGAGTCCCTCTGAAATGGGATAAATTTGTCTCTCTTTTTTTTGAGATGAAGTCTGTCTCTCTGTGGCCCAGGCTGGAGTGCAGTGGCAAGATCTCGGCTCACCACAACCTCCTCCTCCCCAAGTTCAAGCGATTCTCCTGCCTCAGCCTCCCAAGTAGCTAGGACTATAGGCGCGTGCCACCACACCAGGCTAATTTTTTGTATTTTTAGTAGAGACAGGGTTTCGGGGTTTCACCATGTTAGCCAGGATGGTCTTGAACTCCTGACCTCGTGATCCACCTGCCTCGGCCTCCCAAGGTGCTGGGATTACAAGCATGAGCCACCGTGCCCAGCCAATTTGCCTCTTTTTTATGGATAAGAAATCATGTTTTGTGGTAGACTCCAGTGGCGTTTCTTGCATGGAGATTCTTTTATTCCCTTAATATGAAAGAAAATTATAGTCCATTAGTAAGCAAAAGGGGTGACTGCAAAATCATGAACATAATGAAATCAATAGACTTAATAGAAGTTTTATGGAATTTGATATCTTTATCAGTCAGATTCCTGAAGGAAATATAAGTCTTTCTAGATATTTTAAACAGATATTTCACATAGGTAATCAGGTGTTTGCAGAATCATTGAAGAGTTGGAGTATCTGACATCAAGAAGTCTGATCTAGGAATCAGAAAGCCCTTGCCAGCACTGTCTCTCAGCACCCACAAATCTGGTGATTAGGTGCCGGTATGCCAAATCTGGCCACCTCAGCTCCTTCTAGGTGCACGTCTCCATGACTTTGCTCTTTGGGAGAAGAATACGGTCTTTACTTTATTTCTGCCTTCCAAAGATAAGGTGTGTGCATCTAACTGACAGAATCCAATTTGTATCCTGAACCATAGTTTTAGTTCTTAGATTTCTAGTCCCTGCAGGACAGTAAGGTACTCTAAGATTAGGGATGGACACTGAACAAGCTGATACACATGCTGATATATTTCAATGACAACTATTCACTACCGTGTGAAAAAGCCCATGTTTGTCCCAGTTATTTCCTGTTCCTACGTCTCCTTCTCCTCTTGCGTGCATACACATTCACATACACACAGGCATGCATACACAAGCACACACAAGCACAGCTGGGTATGTCCTACCTTCCTTGTTTCTGTGAGACTCACTGTCATTTAATTCCTAAATATTTGCATCAATTTCTATTCTTTTCATAAGAAAGTTTTCAAATTGTAGGAGACACAGGTCATCTAGGCCTGTCCTCTACTTTAAAGCTTAGGAAGCTGAGGCCAACAGGTAGATGTCTAGTAATTGGCTGAGTAGGGAGCTGAATTCAGTTCCACTGTTTCTCAATCCTATTCACCTTCCACAAAACATGTAACTCTGTCACTGAACTTTGTTGATTGTTCTCTTTATGTCCCTTATTGACATTCCTTCATAGTACCACCATTCTAGCTCAAGTCTTCAAATCTCAAACATGAATTCAAGCAAGAGACCCTGGGATTATCTTCCTGCACCCTGCATCTCTCCACTTTAATTTACTCCATATTTTGCTGCCATGTCTTCATTCTCCTAAAAATTCTTCACTTTGATCACTAAAATGGCATAGATGTTGCTGACAGAATGAAGTTCAAGTTTTTAGTCTGGCCCACCAACAGCCAATCCTCACTATCTTATCCAATTTCACTCTTGTATAAGAGGATTGGGACCTTAGCCACTTAGTGATAGGGTATGTCCTTTAAATTACCAGGACAAATCAAGAATAAGAAGTGGTTAACTATTAGGTCAAAGACATAATTAGGAGTCAGATCTGATCTTTTGGTTAGATCAAGGACTACCAATCAAAATATGAGAACTTGGAATAAGGTACAATTCAAGGCCTCTTAGCGAAGTTATGAAGCTGAATGATAATTCAGCAATCAATAGAGCAATAACTAAATAAATATTGTTTTAAATCAAAAGGCCTAATTTTTATTTCAAATTTCAACACTCCCTATATGCTTTTGAAGCCCATTACTTAACCTCTTTAAGACAATTTCATCAACTGTAAAATAAAGACAATGATAACTTCCTAGTAGGGGGTGTTGTTAAAAATAAATGAAATAACATGTATGAAATAATTGTGGGTAGTATCTAGCATATGTTATTAATTCACTCTTTTTTTATTCCTTCCTTTATTTATTCACCTACAATTTACCAGGTACTAATCAAAGTGCTTTTTAGACAATACTCAAGAATGCAGTGAAAAACAAAATATATAAAGTTGCTGGCATTATGGAGCTTGCAAACTAGTGGAAGAGACAGACAATAAATAAATGAACATAAATATAATTACATAATTACAAACTGGGATATGTGCCATGAAATTAAAGAATAAAGTGGCATGAGAATGACCAGCAGCAGGAGGGACCTAATTTAAATTGAGGTGGTCAGGGAAGACTTCTCAGGAAATACCATTAAAACTGAGGCTTGAAGGAGAGGAATTAACTAATTGAAGAGTAAACAAAGAGTGTGACCAGTAAATGCTAATTATTTTCTGTATCTGCACTGTGGATGGTAGCCCCTTTAGTTAGTCTTTAGGTGGAAATATGAAAGCCAACACCAAAAATGAAGGCTGAAAGAGCTGAAAGCAGTCACCTTGACGGCAAAGAAGAATGAAGAAGGATCAGTGATATTCTGCAGCTGGTTCACACTGGCTCTCAAGAGCTGAGGGTGCATCACATGACTAGATTGAATTTGGCCATGGATGGAGTATTTACAACATGGATTTCAATATACATTACAAATGAAGGCATCTTTTTTTCTCCAGAGAATTTGTTGTTAATTTTTTTTTAATTTTCAATTTTTGTGGGCACATAGTAGGTGTATATATTTATAGGATACATTAGATATTTTGATCCAGGCATGCAATGTGAATATAATCACATCATGGGTAATGGGGTATCCATCCTCTTAAGCATTTATCTTTTGTGTTACAAACAATCCAATTATACTCTTTTATTTTTAAATGTACAATTAAGTAATTATTGACTATAGTCCCCTATCAAATACCCATTAACCATCCCTTCCCTCCCAACCCCCACTACAGTTCCTAGCCTCTGGTAACTATCATTCTATTCTCTGTCTCCATGAGTTCAATTGTTTTTATTTTTAGCTCTCACAAATAACTAAGAACAGGCAATGTTTGTCTTTCTGTGACTGATTTATTTCACTCAACATAACGATCTTCAGTTCCATCCATTTTGTTGCAAATGACGGCATCTCATTCTTTTCTATGGCTGAATAGTACTCTGTTTTTGGTTGTTAAATATTGACCAGCACACCACTGGCAAAGGCCTGCTATACTATTTGATATTTTGAACTATGTTCTTTAGTAAAGACAAAAATTAAATTAAAAAAATATAAAAGGCCAAGTGCGGTGGCTCATGCCTGTAATCCCAGCACTTTGGGAGGCTGAGGCGGGCAGATCACCTGAGGTGGAGGTGATCGCCCACCTCAGCCTCCCAAAGGGGTTCGAACCAGCCTGGCAACATAGTGAAAAACCCTGGCCAATATGGTGAAAACTCTACTAAAAATACAGTGAGCCAAGATTGTGACACTGCACTCCAGCCTGGGTGACAAAGTGAGACTCCATTTCAAAAGGATAGATAGATAGATAGATAGATAGATAAACAGATAGATAGGTATAAATTTAAATACTGGATTAGAATATGAAATTTTATTATTATTGAGAAAGAGTCTTGCTCTGTCGCCTAGGCTGGAGTGCAGTGGCATGATCTCAGCTCACTGCCACCTCCGCCTTCAGGGTTCAAGCGATTCTCTTGCCTCAGTCTCCTGAGTAGCTGAGATTACAGGTGTGCACCACTACACCTGGCTAGTTTTTGTATTTTTAGTCGAGTCAAGTTTTCACCATGTTGGCCAGGCTGGTCTCAAACTCCTGACCTCAACTGATCCACCTGCCTTTGCCTCCTAAAGTGTTAAAATTATAGGTGTGAGCCATCGTGAGTGGCCTAGAACACGAGTTTTTTCTTTTTCTTTTTTTTTTTTTTTAGTTGAGATGGAATCATGTTCTGTCGCACGGCTGGTGTGCAGTGGGGCCACCTCGGCTCACTGCAACCTCCAGCTCCCTGGTTCAAGCGATTCTCCTGCCTTAGTCTCTAGAGAAGCTGAGATTACAGACATGCACCACCAAGCCCAGCTAATTTTTGTATGTTTTGTAGAGGTGAGGTTTCACCATGTTGGCCAGGAAGTTCTAGATCTCCTGACCTCGTGATCCAACCACCTCTGCCTCCCAAAGTGCTGGGATTACAGGCATGAGCCTCCGTGCCTGGCCGAAATTAATTTTAACTATGAATAATATATCAGTCAGGGTCCAGTCAGGAAAAAAGAAACCATGCTAAGTACTTCAAACAGAAGATATTTAATACAGCGAATTTTTATACAGGCATTTAAAGATTGAGGTGGGAGGCTGAAGTAACTTGGAGATTAAAAATGCCAGGGAAAGTTATCACCTCTAGGGCTGGAAAAACAAATAGGAACAGATACTATCAGAATCTGAAAGTTCTAAGGGGTTGTAAGATAGGAAGGGACACCTCCATACAACCGATACTCAAACCTCTGAGGAAGAAGTGCAGCCAGGTGGGCACGGGAAGGCCAAGGAGACAGGGGCTAGAAGACAATGGAAATGGTATTCTGGAGATAGTGTGAGGGGTGCTAGGACAGTTGATGAAGGATGGGTGGGCGGGTGAGGGGTTGTGGTGGGACTGCTACTCCAACAGCATGGCTGCTGCATGTACCTCTGAGGGGCAGCTGCAGTGCTGGCTTTGGAAGTCCCACAAGAAGACTGAAGCTATAGCTACAGCTGTTCTCTCCTACTGGAAGGGGACAAACCTGAGCTGGAAGCCAGGAGAGGGTCTATCCCCTCTTCCTCTCCACTATTTTATCAATGCCAATGTATAGGTAGAATCTCTCTGGAACTGAGCTGGGAGATGCAGTTTTGTAGGCCCAGTCCTACAGGTGTAGAGCTGAGAAAAATAGACAAATAACTGGCAAAGTGGAGGTGTTCGTTTTCACAATTTATAGTTGAAATTGTATAGGACTGCAAGGACTGGTTCATAAGCTAAGTTGTCAAGTTATGTTTTGCTGTCAGAATAGGCAGAAGAGTCTCATGAGCCTGAGGGGGAAACAGGCTGGGAAACAATTCTCCATGGGTCGTCTGTATTTCTGCATGTCTTATGAGCAGGGGCACTGGCAACTTTTGTTATCCACTAATTTTTCAAGGATGTTTGTATAACAAATAGCCTTGGAAGATAGATATAATATCTCCCTCTGGAACACACGGAAGGTTTGTTTGCTGTCCAATATAATAAATATACTGGTTTCCTCCTGGGCAAAAGTTGGACAGATTTTGCTTGCATGAGGCATAAAGAAAAAGATTACAAAAGATTGGGGTTTCCTAAGCTGTGGTTCCTCAGCTATGATACAAATTCTTACATATGCATCCACCTGACTTGTTCAGTATCACTCCCATGGGACTTGTGGGTCAAGAGGAACCTGTGTGACTATGCAGCTCATGCTACATTTGTGTCATGATTAATAAAGATCTTTGTCTCTTACCCAGAAGTCCCCTGCTTCTATCAGCATTCATGTGGCAGGCTAACCTGTTTGCCGGCAAGTAGAGTAAATCTCAGATCCTTCACAATTTTTGACAGAATCTTCCATTCAATTCCTGAGACACTTTGCTGTGAAATGATTGCTTACCCAGCCTTTGTGGACATGTCCAGTGTACACATGATGAATTCTCTCTGCTCTAAAGCAATTCACCGTGTAAAAGGAAAGAGGTGCTTTCCCACCACCTCCATCACCACCACCATCACCACTTGTGCAATCACCACCACTAATACCACTATCACCACCACCATTACCACCACTGGCAGAGAAAACTGATACAAGTCAGTTATGATATGTATTTCTGCTGTCAGTCTTCAAAAATAATCAGCAAATCTTTATCTGCCATTGTCTTCTTTCTTACTGCTTTTGCCTTTTGGGTTTATTCTTTGCTGTACTTCTGGTGGAGTTTTAGAAGGGGAAAATTGTTAGAGGTTTTCAATCTGTCATATTTGAACAGGCATGCCTAAATTTTTACTTTCTATCAGATGTGTTTATGTGTTTTTTTGTTTCCATACATACTAATGAACTTAAATCTTCAGGGTCCTGCCTTGCAAAAGGACAGCTGTCTGGATGTCATCTTAGGAGTAAGAATGGTGTATAAACCTTCACCCATAAAACCTTTCTCAGAAAACTTTTTTCTCTTTGGAGACTTGTTAGCCATCATTAACACTGGCATGCAAGTGGGCTTTAGGTCTTTTTGGTAAGGAGGAGAAACCAGAGACTTCTTCTGGGCATCTTGAATGATGATTTGCAATAGAGTACCTCCTGGAAGAAAGGGCTGAAGCTGCCATCTGCAGATACAACTGACTAATTCCCAATTGTACCTAGGGCTGGCAGAATGTTTTTTCACTGAGCTGAGGTGTGTATCTCTACAAGTCTCTAACATTCCAGGAAATAAATAATGTATTGAACTCAATAATCTTACTGAACCTTGAGCTATTTCTGATCCATCCCTTGCAATAAAGAGAAAAATCACAGCTTCTACATCTTCTGCCCATTAAACAAGATTAGTTTACCTTTTCACCAGCAACTCAACAGTTCTCCTAGGACTAACCAAAAAGAAAATAGTGCTCTAATCAATATTACTGCTTAGGCCTAATAGTTTTCTGATATTTTGTCTAAATTTTATTGCTGTCAGCTGAGTATCTCTTTTTAAGAATTCTAGTTGCCTCTCAATTATGTGCATATGTTTCGTGTAATATATCTCCTTGTTGTAGATGAGTAAAGGGACACTGAGAATGACATTGGTTACTGAGTTTTCCTGTTATTACAATCAATGGTTTCTTTATGATCATTTTGTTAAACTAGGCATGTATTATATTTTTTTATTTTGAGTTCAGTGAAGTCAGTGCTGTTGGCCACTTATCCCCATGTTCAGAATTTTCCTCCCATTTGATGAGAAAGTTGATAACAGTGTCTTTTCATCAAGGTGCTTTTAAGGTAATTTTAATGTTTTTGTTTAACATGGCTCAAAGAGCAACCCAAAAAATCAAGATACAGATGTTGATTAAAACACACGGCTGTCTGCTTCCTTGCATATTGGCCCAGTGCCTGGAAGGATTGTGCACCAGCAGGTGGATAGGATTGTGGCTGATACACCTGACGTGAGAATGGACTATAATGAAAGCCAGGCTGCACTCCAGTAAAAATCAGGATCTTCATGTCTTTGACTAAATCACTTCAGATCAAGCCTCTATTATGGCAGAACTAACTATGGGTTTCAAAATTAAAATCAGGAAGGACTTCAGTATCATTATGTTATTTCCACACATTGTAGGAATTTTATAGTTGGGGGATGATATGAAAATAAGAAAAGAAAAACCACTGTGGTAGATTGACTGCAAAAAAAAATGACTCCAATTCTTTACCCCTTCTTTGCCATATCACTTTGTAGTGCTCTCCCACTCTGACTCTGGCTTGACCAGGTAAATTGCTTGAGCCAACAGGATATTATCAAATATGGTGCAAATAGAGGCTTGAAAGCACTTACTTGTCTCTTGCACTCCTGCACTTCTGCCACCACCATGAGCAAATGAGTGGGCTAGCCTGCTAGTGGATGAGAGACACATGCTCAGTCCCGCTAGTTACCTAGCCAATAGTGAGCCAACCACCTGCCATGTCAGTGAGTCCAATCTGGACCAGAGAACTACCTTACCAAGGCCAACATAAATTGCAGATCAACAAACTAATAAGCTAAATAAATGCTAATTATTTGAAGCCACAGAGATTTGAGGTGGCACCACTGAGCATCATCATGGTAATTGACAAGTCATACTACTACTCTTCAATTCAAAAACATTCACCGTGTGCCTAGGAGGCTCTGAGATGATGCAGGCATGAGTAAGGCATAATAGTCCTTTCCCTCAACATACTTATAAACTAATAGAGAAGACCTGTAAACAAAGAACATCAATGTAAAGTATTGCTAAATATAAGCACAAATGTGATGCTGTGAAACATTACCCAGTTTCAATAACTGTAAAGAATCCTTACAATGTGAAATATATTACATTACAAGGGGTACATATGCATATATAGACATATGTGTGTTGCCTGCACAATATGGTACACAGAATCAGGGATACCCACTCAAACTACCATAGCAAATGGTATGTTTACTGGTGTCAATGCGGGTGTTTACTGGTTTGATGCCAAAGGTTCATAATGTTCACATATCTGCCTGTTTGGGATTGAGGGGAGGCTTCCATGTCAGTTTGAGCCCCAATCAGGAGGTCACTTGCCCTTTCGATAGGAAGGAAATAAAATACCATTCACCTTATCAAGGTTTGTGTAAAACTGTAAACAAAGGGAAAGAAGGATTGTGTCAGAGGCAGCTGAGCATCAAATAGAGAAGGATCTAATTAGAAAGAAGGGCTGAAGCATCATTTTCTGGTACCTTGCTACTTGAAGTGTGATCTATGGACCAGCAGCATCAGCTTTACCTGGGAACTCATTAGAAATGCTGATCTCAAGTCCTGTGCCAGACACAATGAACCAGAATCTTCATTATAACAAGGACCCTGGCTGGGCGCAGTGGCTCACGCCTGTTATCCCAGCACTTTGGGAGGCCGAGGCAAGCGGATCACGAGGACAAGAGATCAAGACCATCCTGGCCAACATGGTGAAACTAAAAATACAAAATTAGTCTACTAAAAAATACAAAATTAGCTGGGCATGGTGGCACACACCTGTAGTCCCAGCTACTCTGGAGGCTGAGGCAGGAGAATTGCTTGAACCTGGAAGGCGGAGGTCACAGTGAACTGAGATCGTGTCACTGAACTCCAGCCTGGCACCTGGCGACAAAGCAAGACTTTGTCTCAAAAAATAAATAAATAAATAAATAAATAAAAAATAACAAGGACCCCAGGTAATTCTTACCCACATTACAATTTGAGATTAAAGTTTGAGAAGCACTGGTCTAGCCCAGCTGAGCTTCAAGTGACCTTATCCAAATATGAAGATATGGGAGCAAATGAAAGCATCATTTTTTTTTTTGCGGGTGTGTGTGTGTGTGTGTGTGTGTTTGTGTTTGAGACAGAGTCTCGCTGCAATGCCCAGGCTGGAGTGCAATGGTGCCATCTTGGCTCACTGCAACCTCCGCTTTCTGGGTTCAAGCAGTTCTCCTGCCTCAGCCTCCGAAGTAGTCAAGTTTGCAGGTGCATGCCAGCATGCCTGGCTAAATTTTGTACTTTTAGTAAATATGGGGTTTCACTGTATTGGCCAGGCTGGTCTCTAGCTCCTGACCTCAGGTAATATGCCCACTTTGGCCTCACAAAGTCTGGGATTACAGGCATGAACTACTGTGCCCGGCCAGTTTTTTTTTTTGCATTTGAAGGCATAATAAAGAGAAAGCAATATTGCTCAAAGCAAATAAAATAAAGGTAATAAAAACACTTAAAACTGCTACAGTATCAAGCAATAATCAAACAGGCATTTCTAAGAGACTGTATGTATATATATGTATGTATATGTGTATATCTATATACACATATATAGATATACACATATATATGTAAGAGTATTGTGTAATGAATTCTCTTATAAAAGTATACGTTAAACTGAGGGTCACTGACAAGAAAAAATTTAAAACTATTGCTTTAAAGTCAACATTGGGCCAGACGCAGTGGCTCATGCCTGTAATCTCAGCACTTTGGAAGGCCAAGACAGGCAGATCATCTGAGGTCAGAAGTTCGAGACAAGCCTGGCCAACATGGTGAAACTTCGTCTCTACTAAAAACACAAAAAAATTAGCCAGGCATAATGACAGGCACCCGTAATCCCAGCTACTCAGGAGGCTGAAGCAGGAGAATCACTAGAACACAGGAGGCGGAGATTGTGGGGAGCCGAAATCAAGCCACTGTACTTCAGCCTGGGCAACAAGACCAAACTCCATCTCAAAAAAATAATAAAAATTTTAAAATAAAAAAAATTGAAAATATAAAAAAGTCAACGGTTGAATAAGCGTATAAACAAAGATGGAGAAATAGTCACAAATGAAGATATTAATTTTTTTTAAGTTACAAGCAAGACAAGAATAATTCTGGATATGATGATTCATCCATAGACCTTGAATAAACAAAAACAGAGGACTCCGGAATGTACCAGACTAAAGCTGAAACCATTCTTGTTGGTTCTTAGGTACTCATACTCAAGCTAAAAATAGAGGAATATATATACATATATATATCCTGCACTTCCAACAGTGAAGGATCAATCACTCTCAAATAATCTATTATGCCCATAAAACCCTGAGGTAGAGAATCATTTTAGATATTCTAAAGGAGATACCTGAAGTATGTGAGCACCAACTGCAAATTTCAGTGGAAATTAGTAGACTAGATCATGTAAGAAACATTCTTCCTCACAGTGGTTCTCAATCTTGGGGCCCCTTTGAAAATCTGTTAATAGTAAAGTGCCTTCTTCCTATAAAAATACACGAATTTAGTTACAGACAGAATTTTTTAGGAAAATAGAGAAGCTCCAAAGCCATTCATGATCCACTTCCTCACAGTGCTGATCTCCAAATTAAGAGTCCCTAAAAGAATATGGCTTTAAGAAAGCTTATTTCCTTGTGGGTGTGCTACATGTTATTCAAGTATCCATTAATTGGTGACAACTTGATATGCAGAGTTTTCATCTCACAGAATTAATAAAGCAGGGAACAAATTTAGCAAACGAAGCCTTGCAGTAATCAGAGGTGAGTTCCCAGTGGCCCAGTTCTCAGGTTCTGCTAGTGGTGCAATACCACCTTGCCTGTGCTTGATAGAGCTTTCTATCCTTCCTTTCTGTCTTGTTTATCACCTTCTGTTGTAATCTTTTTTTAAAGTTTGGTAAAATGGATAAAATATAAAAGTTATGATCTCAACCTTCTTTAAGTGTGCAATTTAGTAGTGTTAACTATATTCATATTCACTGTAGAAAATTTGGAAACTATAAAAAAAGAATAAAGAAGAACAGCAAAATTGTCCCTAAGCCATCAACCAAGAGCTATCTACTGTTAAGATTTTGGTGCTTTTCTCTTAGTTTTTCTGCTACAGTATATAAATTTACATAAATATAAAAATGTTGTGCAGTATGTATACATGTATATATATCTGCATATCTGTATATGATATTTCAAATTGGGATATTACATATAATTTTGTATTCTGTTACCATATTTACAATAACATATTATAATTATATTGTTAGTGTGTCCTCAAGTTATTAAAATTCTTTTTAATTTCTATATGATATTCCATTTTATGTATAGGTCATAACTAACTAATCATTTCCCTACTGTTTAATGTTTGCATTATTTCCAGTGCTTTATTTCTTATAACCCTCTGATGAACACCTTTCTACAAAATCTTTTTCTTCCTTTTTTTTTTGAGATGGAGTCTCACTCTGTTGTCCAAGGTGGAGTGCAATTGTGCAATCTTGGCTCACTGCAACTTCTGCCTCTTCAGTTCAAGCAACTGCCTCAGCCTCCTGACTAGCTGGAGTTACAGGCTTCTGCCACAGCGCCGGCTAATTTTTGTATTTTTAGTAGAGACGGGGTTTCACCGTCTTGGTCAGGCTCGTCTTGAACTCCTGACCTCATGATCCACCCACCTCGGCCTCCCAAAGTGCTAGGATTACAGGCGTGACCCACCACACCCAGCCACCTTTCTACGAAATTTTTATCTGTATTGCCAATGACCTTTTTTCTTTTTTTCAGGTTACTAGTTTTTTCTTTATTTAGCTGTGGTTGTGGAGACTATCCCAATTTCCCATAAAATGATCTCTCAAAACTGCTGCAATATCATGGCATTAAAAAACTCAAAAGTGCCAGTAGGCATAAGAACTAGAGTTTTTAAAATCATAAACCACAATGCTGGATAATATTTGAATGAGAACATTTGATATGGATAATATGGTTTGTTAGATAAAAGATAACAAAATGTCACTACTACTTCTATTGGATAGATAACTGAAGGTAGAATTATTGGGTCCAATGGTGTGAATTTATGTAAGTCTCTTAATATATGTATTGCCAAGTTACTGGGAATTTGCAACTAATTTATAGTTAGAGTGCCTGTCCAACACATGTTTACCAATATTATATTTTATTAGTCTTTGCGTATTCGTGAGACCAAAAGAATGGTATTTTTGTTTTGTTTTAATTTGCATTTTCATAAGTTTAATGTCCTTTTATATTTCTTCTGTGAGTCATTGCCTTCCTTTTTTTTGTTTTTTTTTTACTGGAGCATTCATATTTCTCTTATTCGTTTGTGGGAGTTCTTTGTTGATTAAGTAAATAAACCTTTTGCTATTTTGTTGGAAATACTTTTCTGAATTTGCATTTGCCCTTATTTTTATAAAAATGCTTTATAACCTACAGAAGATTTAAATTTTAATGAAATTGAATGTATTAATCTTATGTGATTTCTTAAGCTGTCTTTATGCTGAGAATGTCCTTCTCCAGGACAGATTAATTAATTAATTCTTTCTATTTTTGCATTTAATTTTTTAATCAACCTAAAAGTTATCTTCGTATTCTGTGCAATGAAAACCTAACTTAGTCTCTCTGCCTCACCCTGACTTTGCACTGACCACCACCAAATTTAGTCAATTTTCCTAAAAGGAACAAAATGTTCAATGACATATTGGGAAATAGCGCTATAGCCTTTTATTATTAAGAATGATTTAGGCTGGGTGTGGTGGCTCATGCTTGTAATCCTTGCACTTTTGGAGTGCAAGGCAGTCAGATCACATGAGGCCAGGAGTTTGAGACTGGCCTGGCCAATACTGTGAAACCCTGTCTCTACCAAAAAAAATAAAATACAAAAATTAGTCAGGTGTGGTGGTGCATGTCTGTAATTCCAGCTACTCAGGAGGTTCAGCATGAGAGTTGCTTGAAACTGTGAGGTGGAGGTCTCAGTGAGCCGAGATTGCACCAGTGCACTCCAGCCCAGGTGACAGAGAGAAACTCTGTCTCACAGAAAAAAGAAAAAAAAAGAATGATTTAGGTTATTGTTTGAGATAGTTATTAAGAAAACGTGATTTCATTCTTGGTTTACTGAGAGTTTTTATCAGGAATAAATGTTCACTTTATTAAATAACTTTTTCAGTCTATACTGAGATTATAATGATTTTTTGGTTTGTTCTGATCATATGTATATATGATTTTCTAATATTAAATCACCTTTGCATTACAAGTCCAAATGCAACTAAATCATGGCAGATTGTTATTTTAATGTAACTGATTAATTCAGTGTATTAACATAGTGATTTTTTTATCCTAATACAGAAGTAAAATTGTGTTTTGCATTTTTAAAGTTTTGTATCAAAGTTATGTTAGTTTCATAAAGTTATTTGGATAATTTTCTGTATATGTAAAACTTGAGAAGGTCTCCTAGAAATCTGACTTTCCATCAGATTTCTCTTATATCCACTTTTTCAAAACTACTTATATTTAATCTCTTTCAAAGTACCTCATGAATTTATCAATTCTTCCATTTGTTTTATTTATTAATCTCTGTTTTTGTCTTTATCAATTCCATACTTCTGTCTTGTTCCAGTTTTTCTGGTTGAATTGGTTTTTTCGCTTGTTTGTTTTCTGTGGCCTTTAGAGGTACTAAAGTATAATATATTTACATAAAAATGCACAAGCATGTATGTAAAGCTCAAATGAAAATCATCAGTCAGTTAATTCCATCTGCCTCTTACAAAAAGGAAAAAATGTTAAATAGAACATTATTTCATGGACACTTGAAAATGCACAACTCTTGTTTGTGATGCACACAATCTAATGCTATACTTATTAAATCAGCCTATTGTTATATTATTCAAACTGTCAGAACTCTTTTGGTTGCAGTGGCAGACCCCACTTGAACAGTCTTAGGCCAAAGGAAGATTCATTGAATAGATTGAATAGTGTTCCTGTTACTTGTAATCAAAACACTAAATTCGGCTGGGCCTGGTGACTCACGCCTGTAATCTCAGTGCTTTGGGAAGCCAAGGTGAGAGGATCACTTGAGGCTAGGAGTTTGAGACCAACCAGGGCAACATAATGAGACCTATCTCTACAAAAAATAAAATAAAAAATTTAGTCAGGAATGGTGGCACGCCTGTTGGCCTAGCTACCTGAGAGGCTGAGGCAGGAGGATCACTTGAGCCCAGGAGTTTAAGGTTACAGTGAACTATGATGTCACCACTGCCCTCCATCCTGGGTGATAGAGTGAGGCTCTGTCTCCAAAAACAAACAAACAAATAGAATTCTTAAATTCATTACAATGTATTCTAGGAGACCTTCTCAAGTTTGCCCTCCACGTAATTGGTTTATTATTTTGCAGCACCAATTTTGTCCTTTTATTCCCCTCTATGTAGATTTTAATTTGGTTTTGTATTTGGAGTTTTCTTACATTCTTTTTCTCGTTTCAATCAGTTTCTTTTCAAAGCTATCTTTATGTCAGTCTTGTCATTTCTGTTCTCTTCACAAAGAAGTCATGTCCTTGGGCATATTTTGAGGATTTCAAGCAGATAGATTGTAACATTCTTATGTGTTTATTAGACATGATTTTTTTCCAGAGCTACAATCTTCTTTTGAATATTAAAAGGTGGTGTTTCTGTTCCCATATGCTACATTATTTTTTTCATAGACAAAGTAGATTTTTTTCTGTGTATCCATTTTGGAATGTGGAGAGTACTATTGTTTGAACCCAGTGTTTGCCAGTTCGCAGAGTGAATTAAGTGTCCTTGACTATTCTCAGACCTAAACCTGAAGTTCAAGTTGGTGTGCAGAGTCTCTAATACAGTGCATATTAACCAGGGATGATACCATTCTCAAAGGGAGGATTTCGAAACATGGGTATATAGCTTAGGTTGTGTGGTACCGGCAGGCAGAATGATGCCCCCTACTCCCACAGAGATGACCATACTGGAATCCTTGGAACATATGAATGTTACTTTCAACAGCAAAAGAAACTTTACAGATGTGATTAAGGTTATGAAACTTGAAATGGAGAGATTATCCAGCATTATTCAGGAAGGCCCAATATTATCACAAATCCTTCAAAGTAGAGAATCTTCTAGCTTTCCAGGCTGTGGTCAGAGAGAGATGTGATCATAGAAGAAGGGTCAAAGGAATGTAACATGAGCTGGATTCAAACTGCTGTTGCTGATTTTGGAGAGAGAGGAGGGTGACCACAAGCCAAGGTGGTAGGGAGGGTAGGGTCTAGCAACTGGGAATCACCTTCACCTGACAGCTAGCAAGAAAATGAAGACCTTGGTTGTTACAAGCTCAAGGAATGGAATTCTGCCAATAATCCAAATGAGTAGAAAACAGATTCTCCACTAAAACCTCCAGAAGAGAACAGAGCCTGCCCACATGCTGATTTTAGCCTGGTGAAATGGGTGTTAAATGTTTGAACCACTTAATGAGAAGGTAATAACTTACACTGTGGAAGTGGTTAACTTTGTAGTAAGTTATTATGGTAGCCATAGGAAATAAATGCAGATTGTCTCAGTGACAGATTATGGCAGATTTTCATTTTTAAAGATGGCCCAATATTGCCCTTGACATTCTTCCCATTGAAAAGTGTATCTGCCTTAACCTCAAATCCGGGTGTGCTTAAACTCACTTGTAAACAATAGGATGCAGTGGAAGTAATACATGATTTCCAAGGTAAGGCCAGAAAAGACCATGAAGCTTTCACCTTTTCCCCTGGAACACACATACTCAGAGCCCTGGGCTGCCACGTATAAATCTGATTACCCTAAGGCTACCATGCTGTGATCAAGTGAAGCCAGGCGGAGAGGCCCCATGGAGGTGCTCTGATAGGTGGTCCCAGTCTTTCAGTCCCAGTTCTTCCAGCCCATATGCCAGATGAGTGAATGAAGGTACATTTAGATGATTCCAGCCCCTAATAGTTGACTCCCCCAGGCTTTGAGTTTTCTTGCCGAGGACCAGAAGAGGTAAGGAGACAAGTCATCTTTAATGTGTCCTGTCTAATTCCTGACAAAAGGACTGTTGTTCTACTCCGCTAAGTTTGGAGTAGTTTGTTATACAACATTAATAACTGCAATACAGGAGCTACCACCTGAATTAAGTGCCTCTCGGCCAGTAAAATCATTTGTCCCACACAAGAAGAAAACCACTTCCCCTCTAAAACCAAAAGATTCCCCATTGAGAAATGGTGCTCTAAGATATTATTATATGTCTACTGGTCTGATGTTGCAACTTTTTTCCCTACTCTCAACACTGGTTTCTCTTACTAAGCAGTTTGAAATTCTTTTATGAGGAGTGTAGCATATAAGCAAAATTTGTTTACCCAGCAGGCAGTTTTCCTCATTCTCTTTTTGTTTCTATCCTATTTATAGCAGTTTTCATTAGATTACTAAGAATCCCAAGATTGAACTGGTCTCTGCTCACTTACTCCTCTTTTTGCTGTGTTGCATGCTGGGAGTTGCCTCTGAATGCATGGGGAGATTGATGCTAATGAGATTGGATGGAAGAAAGGGAAGGTGGAATGATAGAACTGTAGTTCTTACTGGCTTATTGATGTTTGTTTTATGGCCAGTAAAGTACCCGCACACTGGAGTTAAATGCAGATAATGAGGGTGTGCCGGATATTTTCCTGGGTTGTTGACATCCTCTATCTTGTATTGTTTCGGAGGAAGAAACTCACAGAAGGTAGTTTAAGGGTATGTTTTCCATCCATCATCATCAATAAAATAGCTAGTTGAAATTTCACCTGGACTTTAGCAATTTGCCTTCTCTTATCTTAAGCCCACAGCACCATATGCCAATTTTTCTCATTTTCTGTATCTTTGTGGCATTTTAATGGGACATTGTAAGGTGGTCTATCAGACATCTCTAGATAGCCCCTTTGTGAACCCAGATTGTAGACATACATTTAAAGGCTTTTGTCCTAGGACTAAAACCTTCAATATTTTAACACAAGATACGAAAGTTAAATGAGAGAATAGTCTGATACATGGAAGTAAACTCTACTCTAGTTTTTCAGAAATGCATCTGTTCATGTCTTAAGGCATACATAAATGAATTGATAATTGGATATCAGGGAGAGTTGGCTAAATATATGACACTTATCATGACACTACAGAATTTGGGGGGGAAAATGGCATTATATTTGAAGGAATAGCATTATGCCTTTTAAATATTTTGATAGAATAGTGTTTCAACTTCTGGTATTTTGATGTGTAAAATAGATTTAATTAACAAATCAAATATATCCTAATAGCTAATGTCCTTCAAATAGCCATGTTAAATGTTAAGCTGCAAATTTTTCTGTATTAATCCATTTTAATTGTATGGGTAAGCAATTATTAAGTTGAAAATAGATGATCACTGGAGGGTTTCATGAGTCAAAAAGTAAACAGAAAAGGCCAGGTGTGGTGACTAACCACTGTTATCCCAGCACTTTAGGAGGCTGAGGAAGGCAGATCGTTTGAGGTGGGGAGTTCGAGACCAGCCTGGCCAACATGGTGAAACCCCATCTCTACTAAAAAAATACAAAAATTAGTCAGGCATGGTGGTGCACACCTATAATCCCAGCTACTCAGGAGGCTGAGGCAGGAGAATGGCTGAACCCAGGAGGTGGAGGTTGCAGTGATCTAAGATCATGCCACTGCACTCCAGCCTGGGCAATAGAGTGAGACACCAGCTCAAAAAAAAAAAAAAAAAAAAAAAAAAGGCCGGGCACAATGGCTTACGCCTGTAATCCCAACACTTTGGGAGGCCTAGGCAGGCAGATCACAAGGTCAGGAGATCGAGACCATCCTGGCCAACATGGTGAAACTCCATCTCTACTAAAAATACAAAAAAATTAGCTGGGCGTGGTGGTGCACACATGTAGTCCCAGCTTCTCAGGAGGCTGAGGCAGGAGAATTGCTTGAACCCACGAGGCAGAGATTGCAGTCAGCCCAGATCACACCGTTGCGCTACAGCCTGGGTGACAGTGCAAGACTCTGTCTCAAAAACAAACAAAAAAGTAAACAGAAAAAATATCAGTTTGTCAGGCTTAGGAGGCAAACCCATTTATGAGGAAATAGATCCCAACAAACAACCACCAGTTAAAGAAAACTACTGAAATGTGAAATATAAACACAGTAATAAAATATTAGCATTGTTCATATTATATCTAAGAAAATATGTAGATGTGTTTATTTTTATTTGGATTACAACATTTTTGCCTTTTAAAATGAAACAAAATTACCCTTTCCCATTACTAATTAATATTCCGTTCTATTATGCTATGGATTACTTGAGGCTTTGTCCACAGGAAAACATTTCCAAAGTAATTTTTTTCTAACTGAACTCATAACCCTTTCACCACCCTCATATCTGAGTATGCACGATTTCCCATTACAGTTTATAGTTAGGACTTCTGTCTTTGCAGTACATCGACATAAAAGGCTATGCTATATTTGCGATGGGAGCTATACTACTGAAGGCCCTTGTGCTTGTAAAATCTTTACCGTACTTCTATTACTATAAAGTAGATTTTGTATTTTATAGAGGATTGCACATCAAGGTAGCATGAAGCTGTACCAATGTGTGGCCTGAGTTGTCAGTTACATGACATTGTGGTTTGTTCTTTCAAAGTGGCAGTCAGGGATCTCATTGTGGTGTCACAGGCAACTTGACAAGCTTGATCAACCAGCACAGTTGGCTACCTGTGCTTACTTGACTTTGCTCACTTTTCCACATTCTTTAGTCTCTCCCTACAGTGGAATTTTATTCACCATGTCCTCTGTCATGGGACTTTGCATTGCTTCCCACTAAAGTAAGCAGAATACATTACCACATCATACTGATACTGGGTTCGGCCATGTAACTTGCTTAAGACAGTAGAATTTGGGCAGAAGTGATAGAGTGTCAATTTTTAAGCAAAGCCTTAAGAGATATAGAATGTTTCTGCTTGCCCCTTGGTACTTCACTCATTTGCCATGAGCAGAACATGAACATGCCCTGTGTAGCTTCTGGTCCCTGAATGAAGTACACATGTGGAACAGACCTGAACCCAAGCCTTGAGTCCAGCGTAGCCCACATTGAGCTCAAATGAGATTATGTGAAACACAGTCAATCTGTAATCCTTAAGCAAGAAAGATAAATGTTTGTTTTCGCAAGTCATTGAGATATTGGGGTTGTTTGTTTTGCATCATTGTTGCAACTATAGCTAATTAATATCTTTCCCATTGTTGGTTCTCATGCATTTGTCTTCCTGCATTCATATTTAGTGCTTTTGGCTGTCTATTCAAATGGACAGAATCAAGTGAAACATGCCGAGGACCAATTGAAACATTTTTGCTGTACATTCTCCAGGTGAGCAGAGAAATGTTACATATCTTCAATGCTCTTATTTCAGTCATCTTTTTAAAGAATTTCAAGGTGAACATTCAGCCTAACGAAACTGGCTGGTGATTCAGGGTTTTAACTGTTCCTGTTGATGAGTTGTGACTTATCCATTCAGATTGTAAAAACTTTGATGAAATAGACTCTCTCCCTCTTATATCATGTTGTGAAGCCCTAACACATGTGAGTGAGCATTTGAGCATTCTCATGAATTAGCATGTGACCCTAACCAAGTTTCTTTATTTGAGTGGACCACGTATTTATAGCTTACTTATATGTACTCATGTCCACAGTAGACAGACTCTAGGATAGTCTTTAATTATTTCTGCCTCCTGGTATACATTGTCATGTAATACCCTCCCCTTGAGTGTAAAAGGGACCTGTGTCTTGCTTCTAACAAACAGTATATTATATGGAAAGTGGGATGTAACTTCTGTGATTATAGTACATAAGATGTAACATCTGTCCTGTTAAAAAACTCGCTTTCTCTTGCTGGTTTTGATGAAGCAAGCTGCTATGTGGTGAGGCTCACATGGCAAGAAACTGAGAGCAGCCTCCATCTGACAGCCAGCAAGAAACTGAGGTCCTCAGTCCTACAACTGGCAAGGTGCTGAATTCTGCCAACAATCATGTGAGCCTGAAGCAGGTATTTTCCCCAGAGAAGACTTGAGAGAGATTGCAGCCTCAGCCAACGACTTGATTGCAAACACATAAAAAGGTTCTGAAGCAAAGAACCTGGTTAAGCCATGTGCAGATTCTTGACCTACAGAAACTATGAGTTTATAAGTGCATGTTGTTTTAAGCAGCCATAATATATAAATAATGTGTTCAGCTATAGCAACTTGACCAAGCAACTATGTTTCCATAATGTGATACATATTTACTTTTTTTTTTTTCTTTGAGACCTGTCTCCCTCTGTTGCCCAGGCTGGAGTGCAGTGGTGTGATCATGGCTCACTGCAACCTCCGCCTCCCAGGCTCAAACGATTCTTGTGCCTCAGCCTCCTGAGTAGCAGGAATTACAAGTACCTGCCACCATGCCTGGCTAATTTTTGTATTTTTAGTAAACACAGGTTTCACCATGTTAGCTAGGCTGGTCTCGAACTCCTGACCTCAGGTGATCTGCCTGTCTCGGCCTCTCAAAGAGCTGGGATTACAGGTGTGAGCCACTGTATCTGCCCATTTACTTTTATTTATTGCAAACATTTACTGAATACTTACCAAATGCAGCGCACTTCTTAAAACACCGAGGATTCAGAGACAAATAAGATATTTTACTTGCCCTTGAGGGGCTCGTAGTCTATGGAATGTCAGATGTTTAAGCAGCTGCTAATAACATATTGGGGCAAACACGCTAACAGGGATATGGAACTAAATGGTATAAGCCATGTTGCTTATTAAAGGTTTTTTTGGCACAACATTTTAAGCCTGTACCTGGAAAAAAATGTAGGAGTCTCATCTGGCATAAGAAACACTATAAAATCATGTTGAAAAATGTTTATTAGGGACCACCTGTGCATACCAGACCAAGAATAAGTAAGCCAATGGAAATAAATGCTATTACAGAAACAAATGATTCAAGGAAATGAATTTACATACTTAATTGTGATCACGACTCTATTATCCTTTCACAAAACTGTTGAAAATCAACACTGATAATCTCCCACCTAAGAGGAAGGATAATGTTTTGAAATAAGGTGCTTTTAGAACAAAGTTAAGACATTAATTTTACTGGTGTGCATTTAGGCATACTAGTGGCCATATCATAGGAGATATTTGGGCAGTACAGCAAGAATACCTTTGTCTTTTTGATATCCAAAGCAAAGTCCAGAATTTGCTATTTTGTATCTGCATACATTGAATTTCAATAATTATTTTATAACTATTTTATATTATTTTTATATTTTGCTTTTCCTGAATACAGCTTTTTCTGATGAAGACTCAGAGATAATAATGATACTTATTATTAGTAGTAATAATTATAACAAATAATTTATTAACAATTATTCATTATAATTATTTATATAGCTTGATACATACATAATTATTTTGTATATAGATATATAAATTAAATGGTTACTTTATGCTAAATATGTAACAGGAGATTATCTCATTTAATGCTCTTAATGCTCACAACAACCTAATAAGTTAGGAACTACTATCCCCATCTTACAGATGGAACTGGAGCCACAAAGGTTAACTAACTTAATTAACTCACTTCAGGTTACATCATTAACAAGTAAGGGAGCTAGGATTTGAACCTGGGCAATTCTACTCCTGAGTCTGCACACTTAACCTCTCAGTTTATACTTCCTCCTAATGTTTCTGACTGTGCTGTGATCTTTAAAGACAACTTGGAGCACGGTCGCACTGGTGATAATCAAAAGCATCATGGTACAAACATCTGCCTTGTTGTATCAAGGCATTTGACATTTCTCAGGTATCCATAAATGTTGACATCATATCCTTTAAGGGCAAATTAATTTATTTATGATTTTTAAATTGATCTAGATATGCTTTCATGAGATTCTCTACCTATCAACTTAGTTAACAGAATATAATACCATACATACATATATGTAATACCTTATATATTGTATTAGGTAGAGTATGCAGCTTTAAAGCAAGACAGAAAAAAATCAGAGGCTTAAATAAGGTAGAACTTTATCTCTCTTTAATTTAAAGATGTAGTGGGGCAGTTTGGGTTGGATAAGCAGTACTTTACCAAGCAATACAGGAATGTAGTTTCCTGCAATCTGGTTGCTCTGCTAGGCTCTGCACATTGGAACCTGAATCACTACTATATCTGTGTTCCAGGTAGCAAGAATAGAGAAAGAGAGGCAGTGTAGGGCAAGAAACTTGTGTATGGAAGTGCAGGGAAGAAGGGAAAAATAGATTTGGAAGAGAGGAGGAGCGAGCAGTCTAATCACACATAGGTATGCAGACACTACATACAAATCAATTTCTGGTTTTAGCATTTTGGAGGCAGACTCTCCAAAGAATAATTTTACTTTTGTTTTCCATGACTAGGATGAGATTTAAAATGACTTTACAGCCACTCCCTAATATCACCGATCAATTGGTTGAGCACCTACCAGTATTTACTTATGAGGTTAGTTTATCAGGTGAAAGAGTTTAAAAATTATGTATGAGAAGAATGATATATACATGTGCTGGGTAACTAACACAAGGACTGGAGTGAACAAATATTGTTTTTCTGCCAAGTATCTCTCCCTACTCTGCCAAATAGCCATGACCCTACTTTAGGAAACAGACTTTCTCCTACTCCTTGTGGTTGTTGGTGGGAGGGCGACCAGGGGAGGTGCCCCTTGCAGGTCTCTGCTATGCATATAGTCACCTCCTGAGGAAAGCTGCCCTAAGTGGTTCTTTCTGCATAACACCACTCAGACTCTGTATGTCCCACGGGATGACCCCAGCCCAGGGCCCCATGAATATCATCTCTTCCTGTGTCTTGTCAGCTGGGGGAGTAGTTGAGTTTCCCTCCTGCAGTTGCTAATCTCTGGAAAATCTCCCCCATTTCTTGTTTGGTGCTCTGCACATAGAAACCTGAGTCAGCACTGCCTCTGTGTTCCAGGTAGCAGGAATAGCGCTTCCATCGCCTGTTAACTCATTTTCTGTATTAGATTTCCTTTGTTGTAAATAGTTGAAGTGGTTTCTGTTATCCTGGTTGACTTATGAAATGGCCTACTCTGTTGGATTGTTGCAGGTCCAGCCACACACACAGACTGACTAGTTCCCTTCTAATCCCAATTCTTAGTTATCTTAGAGGACAAGCTGATTGGTCTCAGTTTGTTTTAGGTTATTGACAGCGGATTGGGAGTGGAGAGAAAGGAGAATTGATTGAGGGATAGTGGTTGATAGTTCTTGTTTTGAGCTAGGCAAATAACTCCCAAAGTATTTGCTCCAGAAATACAGAATGGTGTGTGGCGTACCAAAATGGCCATATTACCCCACAAAACATTTGTTGTTAGCTTCACAATATTTATCACAATATTAATCATTTTTACTGTCAAACTAAAACAGTATTTCTTATTTTCTTTTTATTAATTTTTTTTTTTTTTTTTTGAGACTAGGTCTCACTGCAGTGTGAAACTGCTGGGCTCAAGAGATCTTCCCACCTCAGTCTCCTGAGTAGCTGGGACTACAGGTATGTGCTACCATGCCTGGCTAGTTTTTTTTTTATGTTTCATAGAGACAGAGTCTCGCCATGTTGCCCAGGCTGGTCTTGGACTCCTGAGCTCATGCAACCTGCCCACCTCAGCTTCCCAAATTGCTGGGATTACAGGAGTGAGCCACTGTGCCTGGCCTTTCTTATTTTCTTAACAGTGAAACACTTTAGCTTGTTGTTATCTCTACCTAGGGTTAGCTGGATTTTAATAGATGGCTCTAGGAGATGAAACGTTCTTCAAAACCCAAAGGAGTTAAAGAATTTAGATGTCTTGATATTACTAATAACTGTGACCTGTAGCGATAGTCTGAGAATGGAAAAGGAAGTCCTAGAATGGGGTTGTGTTTCGGTTCAGGTCCTCTGAGATGCAAACACCAAGATGGGACTTACAAAATGAACTGAAACACAACCCCATTCTGGGACTTCCTTTTCATTTATATCAAAGCTTTTGGTGTACAAAAGCTTTATTGAGAGAACACCAACAAAGGGGAAAAGCAGGAGCTGGACTGTGTGTGTGTTGGCAGATAGGAAGCCTTCAGACCACAATGCAGGTCTGTAACCTGGGAAAGCTAAGGGGAAAGGACAGAAGAGCTGTTAAGACCTTTAGACTGTGGCACAGTTCTAAGAAAGTTTTGCCAGCTGCCCGTTAGGGGAATCCTCCTTTGGCCTTCACCAATACTTCTGCTGCAATCAATGAGTGGGAGTAGCCCAGGAGAAGTGTGGCCTCAGCATGAACTTGATAGTGGAACCAGTGGGGCAGCTGCTGAGGCTGAAAGTCAACTATGCTTCTTGCAGCAGGAGATCTGAGTTGGGTATTTCCATGGATCACGCAGAAGGTAGCATGCCAGTTCCACGCACAGCCCATGCTTACCACAACCCTTTCACTTCCCACTGGACAATCCCATACTGTAGGCTGTACATCTTATTATCATGTCAGTCTATACCACCATGGCAATTTCAGGAACTAATGATGGCCAATTTACCTGGGTGAGTTGAATGGAGTAGAGGAGAAAAGAGCCAGGAGAAGGAATGTGGATGGTGGTCTGACCAGAGTAGTCCCACGCTGAGTGTCCACATGGGCAGAGGCCTAGGAGAAAGCCAATTCTTGGCAAGAGACTTTGAGAACATTTGCATTATTTTCTGCCATGTCCCAAGACAGAGAATGCACATAGATGTCAAAGCAGAGAATCAACCAGCACATGAGTTGCTGCAAAACCAAGCATCACAATTATTTTTCTGATGCTGAAGTTAGTTCAAATTTAATTTTTCTACCTTAAACTCGAATTCTAAGTAACAAAACTCAGAATTAATTTTTATACAAGGTTTGTATTTTAAGGAGTTATTAATCATCAGCGTTATGACTTTTGTTTCTTTTCCTAGATTAGATTTGCAGGCCACTTTCTGCCTTGTCAGTGTGCTCTGCATTGACTGGGGACTAACAGGTCCCTCAGATGGTCTCTTGGGGAGTAAGAATGTGAGAAGCCTGAGAGAAGCTGGATCCTTACAGCTTTTGTTGTAGCCTAAAGGATGGGGTCATTGCTGTGGCTCTTTATGATGCCACCTGGGCCTCCCAGTCTGGGAATCATAAGGATGCAGGTCATGGGAGATGACTGGGGTGTTTTCCCACGTCTCCTTACTTCTTGCCTGACAATAAACCTCTGAAGTAGTCTGGATGCCTGAGTGACTCTTCTTTGCAATGTGGAAGAACTTGATTAATCCCCAGTAGTTCAGGACAGAGATGACATGGATCTGAGGTGAGACATCTTAGGGGGACTGGAGAAGAAAGCCTATTACTTGGTGACTGAATATTGCAGGATAAGGAGTAAAGGGACACTCCCGGGTTTTCTGCTTAGGGAACTAGGGGGATAAATGCACAACCAGTCGAGGGTAAAGGACACAGGAAAAGGGTCAGGTTTGAAGGGTAATTGAAAAACTCAACTAAAGTAGATTGAGTTTGAAGTACCTGTGGGACCACTTGGGACACATCTCTACCAGGCAGCTAAATACATAGGTCTATTCTGGTTATTTAATGATACCTAACAAACTACGCCAAACTTAGTGGCTTAATACAACAACTGTTTTATTTATTTTCCCACAATTCTGCTATTTGGGCACTGGGGGAGAAAAGCTCATCTCTGCTGCATGTGGTGTCATCTGCAGCAGCTTGAGTAGGGCTGGAAAATCCACTTCCAAGATGGTCTCAGTCACATGCATGGCAGGCTGGTGCTGACCGTCCAGGAGGAGCACAGCTGGGGCTGTTGGCCAGAGATCTTAGTTTTCTTCTATTTGGTCTTTCCAGGTGGCTTGGTTAGACTATTCACAGTGTGGTAGTTTCAGAATAGTTTTATTTCTTACATGGTTCTTCTCATAAAGGGCAAAAATGAAAGTTGCTGTTAAAGATAAAAACGAAACAAGTGAGGAAATAGATTTGATTCAGGCAATTACATGAGAGAATACTCCAGATTTGAAGATCAGAGTCTCAGCAGGGTGGTTTTGCCCTATATTTTTATTATTATTTTAGAGAATGGTTTTGCTGTTGTCTAGGCTGGTCTCAAACTCCTGGGCTCAAGCAATTTTCCCACCTCAATCTCCTGAGTAGCTGGGAGTACAGGTGTGCACCACTGTGCCTGGCTGCCTTATACTTTTACAGGGAGGCATAGACAAGTTATAGATGAGATGATTACAACTGGGATTATTTTGGTAATCAGAGGAATTCTCAGCTAGGAAATGTTTATCTCTACCTAATTTCAAGGGGGGAAAATAGTTCTAATCCTAGCTAATCGTTCATGAGACAAATAGGAAGCTGAAAGGTGACTGACCTTCCCCACAGGTTCAGGAAAAAGGGAAAGGTATGTGTTTGGTCTTGTCACAGGTCTTTTACTAGTTCTATCAGAGAAAGTGGACAACAAGTCTCATTTAAGTAATACGAAGAAGGATTGGTCTTTGTGGTAAACTGTTTCTCAGAACACAAAAAGTTGGTGGGATTTCCTAACTATTTGTTTCCCATGAATCTCTGGTAAAGCTCAAAGTTGTCACTGCAAAGCCTTTTAGGGCCTAGGCCTAGAAGTGACAGAGAGTAATTTTTGCCATATTCGATTATTTAAGGCAGGTGACAGGTCTGGCCCAGACTCAAGAAGAGAGGACTATATACATGGGCATGAATACTGTGAGGCATAGTTAATTGTGGGCCACAAGAAAATAGTCTACCACAGGGTCTGAATCTTGGGCTGAATATTTAGAATGTGATGCCATTAGCATAACCTATGTTGTAGCTGAAACTATCAGGTGGGATCACTCTGTGGGTATATACAGTGGTAAATGCAGAAAAGAGTCCATCAACTTTGGAAACACATGAGAATGAAATCTTGAGTGTTCTCATTTTCCTAGTGTCTCAGAAGCCACTGTTAATCCTATTTATTCATATACATTCATCCCAGGATTTTCTGTCATTTTGTTGCTAATCCCATTTCTTGACTATCATCTCAGTATTCGCCAGTCTAACAGTGATGATGACTGGTCTAGCCAGAACTCCCAATTAGGGAGTGTTTACATTTTATTTATTTGCCCTGATTAAATCTGGCCACAGGCACTAACTTAACCTGTTCAGCTTCTGCAACAGAAAGAGGGACAACAGAAAAAGAGGGATCCCTGTGTGAAGTGGGGGTGTTTGTCTACAAACAAATGTCTCCCACACAGGCACCTTTCTCTGAAGCTAGATAACCTTCAGAAATCTGACCTTTCTCTGACTTGGTTTCCTTTTTCTGGACTAAACCATATCAATTTTCGTTGGAGCTCTTTGTGAAGATAAGCTAATAAAATACCATAAATCTCTTTTACTAGGTGAAGCATTTACCACTTTAATTAGCGTTATGATTTAAAGGCTTTCATATTGGGGAAACAAACACGAGCATTCCACGTGCTTGGGTTAAAGGGGCTCTTAAATCATTATTATGCAGAGGCCAAGGGCAACGAGACAAAGTTTAGACATTGCCTGTGTTCTGATAGTCATCAGCCCTATAGGGAGATACTACAACGCTGAAGACCCTGTCCAAGGTTATAAGGAAAAGATAGACCACAGTCTAGTATTGTGGGCTTGTAAAAAATAACTTCCAACTTTTATCTGTCTATGGGTTGTACAAGGTAGGTCTGCACAAAGTGCTAGTGACTCCCCTAAAGTAGAGAGGGGTAAGTTTCGCGGAGAAAGTGACAGATGAGCTGAGTTAGAAGCCTACTCAGCTAGTAGGTGCTGTTGATTCCCCTAATGTAGAGAGGAGTAAGTTTCACGGAGAAAGTGACAGATGAGCTGAGTTAGAAGCCTACTCAGCTAGTAAGTGCTGTTGATTCCCCCTAATGTAGAGAGGGGTAAGTTTCACGGAGAAAGTGACAGATGAGCTGAGTTAGAAGCCTACTCAGCTAGTAGGTGCTGTTGATTCCCCTAATGTAGAGAGGATTAAGTTTCACGGAGAAAGTGACAGATGAGCTGAGTTAGAAGCCTACTCAGCTAGTAGGTGCTATTAATTCCCCTAATGTAGAGAGGGGTAAGTTTCACTGAGAAAGTGACAGATGAGCTGAGTTAGAAGCCTACTCACCTACACAACAAAGTGGAATGAAGGCCATTTACATGTGACAAGGAAACGTAAATTCCTTGGCAGGAGAGCCAGGATCTCAAGATCTCTGGGATCCTCTGCTCCCCCTTCTTACCATTTCCACCCTGGGAAGGTAGTTGGTGGATATGAACCTCTGACTAAGACCCAGGAGTTGGTTCCCCAGCCTCCAGCCGCGCGCCTGTAGGAAGAGGGGGAGAGAAAGGAGGGGTAAAAGCCTTCACGCGCCTGCGCTCAGCAGCCTGCTGGCTCAGCCAAGGAGAGCTCTGCATGCGGCTCACTCCCCACCTACTCGCGTCTCGCGCCTCGCGGGCCCCAGAAACCCGGACCCGAGAGCGAGCGCGTCGCGCTCCCGCGCAGACTTAAGGTCCCGGGCGGGCGCCTGCGCACGAGCTTCCCAGGCGCGCAGGCTGCGGGGTTATTAGAGGTGGAGCGCGGGGAGGGCGCGCGGCAGGAGGCGGTCGCCGTTACGGCGCGAGCGTGGTCACGTGGCCGCTGGTCACCGCCGCCACCCCCTCCCGCCCTGTTCTCTTTCAGGTCGGGCCGGGCCCGGCCGGTTCCGCGAGCGCCTGGCAGACTGAGGGAGAGAGAGAGAGAAAGAGGAGGGGGAGGAGGAGGAGGATTCAGGGAATAGGAGCTGGGGATCCCTTCTGCGCCACAGGTAAAATAATGATGATGATAATCGTAAAAAAGCCCAAGCCCTCTGAACGCCTCCGCCTTCCTCCAGTGCAGCCCCACATGCAGTCGCTCCCGCCCCGGCCTCCCGCTCAGCCTCAGGACGGGTTTCCCCCTCCCCTCGCGCCGCTGCTGCAGCCGCCGCCGCCGCCTCACGGGAAGGCCGGCGGGGCCACCGCTGCCACCGCGGACCGGTTGCCGCACCGCCCCCCGTTTGTGCGACTCGGAGTCGGCGTGGGCGGGGGTGGATGGCAGGAGGGGGTGGTCTCCCCAGCTCCCGGGCGAGCTGGGCGGGGTGACTGCTTGCAGCCTGCCTGGCTTCCCTGCCCCAGGAGGTCGGTGTGTAGACTGGAAGGCCAGCTGCAGTAAGAGGGCAGAGCCTGGCTGCTGGACTAGTGCTCAACTTCCTATTTGGTAAATTTCCCGTTCATTTGGGCCCGGGGCAGCATGTTTCCTTCCCTGGCCGGAAGCGAAACGGGCCTGAAATCCTCAAACCTTAAAAAATACAGTTTTTAGAAGAGAGAAGTCTTAACTTCACTTCTGAGGAAAGGAACCGTGACCTGCAATTAGTACGACTTAAGTTTATTCACACGTAAGAAAGTGAGGTCTTTCAGGATAAGAGCATAACTTGGCAGGGAGGGCGAATCCAGCTCCCCACCCCGACTTTTCCTGGAAAAGCAGACACACACCTTCAATAGAAGATTCGATTCTACAAGTGACCTAGAATTTGTTCGATACTAGTTATTAGTTTTAGTTCAAGGAATTATAATCTGTGTTTAAAGTTAACATCCTGTAGATTTTTTTTTGTCAATAATAACTTTCTGGTAAGAGTTCATTTGTCAACTCTGAATTGGACAAAATCCTAAGATTTTAACATGCAGGTTTCACACGTTTGGACCAGATTGCACGGGAATTTCTAGACCCATTCTTTTGTACTTTGTAAAACTTTATAAGTGTTGTGCTCTTGCACAAAATACTTAAAGCAGGAAGCAATAAATATAGGTATTGTTGAAAAATACACCTTTGCTATCAAGTGGCAAACAAAATTCATTTATATATTGGTTTTTCTCTTTGGGCTTTTCTGATTTTATGTCTTGGTACTTTTCATTCCGTATCTCTGAATTCATTTGTAAAGTGGAGCATTTTTAATTTTTACTGCTATGTACAGTATCACTCAAACCTTAATGTGGGTAGGAATCACTTGAGGCTCTTATTAAAAATGCATTTTCTGGTTCAGTAGGTCTATGATGCATTATGATATTGTGCATTTCTAATAACCTATGTGCTGCTGGACAAGAACTATCCTTGAGTAGCAAGGAAGTAGATAACTTGTGTGCAAAGAAATAATGTATTTATCAATGAACATGTTCCTTTTAATAATTCACCATCGCTTGTAGAGGTGGCTTGGGAGAGGGGCAGATGGCAGGGCGAACTGCGAAAGCTTTCAGAGTGAGCAGTCTGAGTCTGGATCTCAGGGGAGGGGATAGGAAGAGTGCAAATACTGTGTCTGTATGCTGTATGGTGACTGCATCACCTGGTCTGTGAATTTTCCAGTAGAAGCTTGGTGTGGTGTTAGGAGAAAGACTCGCTCAGCTATGCGTTATTGGGTTTTATCAACTTAAGCGAGGAATCCTGGTCTCTGAAGCTACAGCTGAGATGAAAGTTTCTTTTATTGGTGGACTGCTGAGTGTGTGCTGTCACTCAAATGCGGCCTCAGTTGAGTAGTGTATTCCTGAGTCTTGGAAGCAAATTTGCAAACAGTTGAGTCTTACAGTGGGTATTCTAACTGGATTCCGATTTTTTCTGTTATTTTTTCTCATGTAAATGAAAAAGTTTAGAAGTGTCACATAATATACTTTATGTACAGAAAAATGGTTGTACTTTTAATTTTTTTCTTTTCGTTTATACTCCAACTGATGACTGAGCAGAGTTGTACTTTTAAATAACTTTGTGGAAGTTTTTAGTACCATAATTTTTGTAATTTTCATTCCAGTCCTTAGTTTTTTTCATGTTATTAAATAATATGGCAGTACTTTAGAAGCATTTAAGTGCTGGACACTTTTCTGAGTGCTTTACATACCTTGACTCTTTCGAGAGGGACTCTAGCTCTGTCTCTCAGGCTAGAGTGCAGTGGTGCAATCTCGGCTCACTGCCACCTGTTCCTCGTGGTTTCAAACAATTCTGCCTCTGCCTCCCAAGTAGCTGGGATTACCGGTGCCCGCCATCACACCCTACTAATTTTATTTTGTGTGTGTGTGTGTGTGTGTGTTTTGTTTGTTTCTTTTTTTAAGTAGAGATGGAGTTTCACCATGTTGGCCAGGAACTCCTGACCTCCGGTGATATGCCTGCCTTGGCCTCCCAAGCTGCTGGGATTACAGGTGTGAGCCACTGCACTCGGTCTATTCTTTTTTTTTTTTTTTTTTTTGAAAAGGAGTTTTGCTCTTGTCTAGGCAGGAGTGCAATGGCACAATCTCGGCTCACTGCAGCCTCTGCCTCCCAGGTTCAAGCGATTCTCCTGCTTCAGCCTCCCCAGAAGCTGGGATTACGGCACTTGCCACCATGCCAGGCTAATTTTTGTATTTTTGGTAGAGATGGGGTTTCACCATTTTGGCCAGGCTGGTCTCGAACTCCTGACCTTAAGTGATCTGCCTGCCTCAGCCTCCCAAAGTGCTGGGATTACAGGTATCAGCCCCCGAGTCTGACTGCTCCCAGCCTACTTTTTTTTTTTTTTTTTAAAGCAGAGTCTCGCTCTGTTGCCCAGGCTTGGAGTGTAGTGGTGCTATCTCGGCTCACTGTAACCTCTGCCTCCCGGGTTCAAGCAGTTCTCTCCCTCAGCCTCCCGAGTAGCTGGGATTACAGGCGGTCACCACCACACCTGGCTAAATTTTGTATTTTTAGTAGAGATGGGGTTTCACCATCTTGGCCAGGCTGGTCTTCAACTCCTGACCTTGTGATCCACCCGCGTCGGCCTTCCAAAGTGCTGGGATTACAGGTGTGAGCCACCATGCCCATCGCCTACTTTCATTTTAAAAGTCAAATTTGTCATCTGCCTCAGTGCTTGTAATCTTTTCTGAGTAAGATACTGAAATTTGCAGTTTTATTTTGCTTGCGCTTGTTCACTGGACCAGTCTGTTTCTTTTTCACTGTTAAATGTTAAAGTGTCTACTTCCTCTGAAAGTTTTTTATGCCTTCATTTCCTGCCTGGGCTTGTCCTCCACCCTACGTGTATACATGGTGGATTAATTTAGTATTTGTTACCCTAACCTTTAGGTTTAAGGATTGGCTGGGTTTCTGACTTTTCATTTGGCCGGTTAGGACGATACAAAAAAAAATGAAGCATTGGTCATTATCACATGTTAATACTGAAAAAGTAAGAAGGACAACCCCAGAATAAAGGATGATCTTTTAAGTTGAATAATTTGTGTTTCATTTAAAAATGATATCCTTTCTCTTGACCCTCTTTTTGTCTCAGACCACTGAAAGTTTTGTCCTTTTAGCAGCAGTGGTATGAGAAGTAGTGCTAGTCTACCTGATCCTGAGACATTTCTCTCAATGATGGTAGATCATTGGAATGGCAGGGTGTACAGTGTGTTTACTAGAACTTGAGAAATGTGAGGTCCAGGTGGTGGGATGGTCAGCATTGGAAGAGCTGGGAGAGGGGGAGGGAGGTCACTTGTCAGGGAGGGCCTGTGGGTTGCTTCTAGTAGCATCAATTCTCTATTAATGGAATAATGGTGATTTTAGGAAGAATGGCAGTGTAACAACAAATCTCAGTGTAAATGCTTTCTCAAAAACCTGTGAAATGTTTAGGAAAATGTTTATTTATCATTCTGCAGATGTTATGTAAACATTTAAAAATAATTTCTGTGCAATGATTTAGTAGCATTAAACATTTTATACATTGAGGGATAAAAAGAGGCGCAGAGGTTACCTGTTAAGATTGTCCTAAATTCTCTCTTGTTCTTTTGGAATATTAGGATAGAGTTGAAACCCTTGCTGCATGCCCACTTGCTGGCTTTTTCATTTCTTACCCTGATGCTGTGTTGTGGGGTGCATGGCCATACCAGCTCTGCCATGCGTTCTGGGCCTCACAGCTGAATGGGCAAGTCATTACTTATGGTTAAACCAAGGAGGCATGTGTTGCACATCCAAATGATGGAAGCCTTCTAATTGGTATTTGCAGCCATTAATAATACTTTTAGTATTTTTACAAATTCTGTATGATTGATATCTGTTACAATGCCATGCTGGTCAGCTGATTGGTCTCACAGTGCCTCACTTTTCTCATCTTTTAAAGGGGGTAATAATAGTAACTACCTCACAGGATTGTTTTGAGAATTAGAGAGCGAGAAAGAGAGTGAGAGAGTGTGTGTGTGTGTGTGTGTGTGTGTGTGTGTGTGTGTGTGTGTGTATAAAGCCCTTAATGCTATCATGTAAGTAATAGATATTCTATGGATAATCTACAGTGTGGTAGATCATACCTGTATAACTTCAAGACTGACTATAGATTTTGGAGATTGTACATTTATTTGGGATAAGGTTGTATGGGCCAAGAAAACAGTTTGTACTTTTTGGATGAAAATACAGAATTGTTGTAGTAATGTTCTTATCCCTTTGGAGAATTAAATGCAAATAAATATAGTTTCACAGCTCAGATCTTTGAAAACAGGGAAGTAGGGCTGTAGAAAAAACTTGTCTGCTGGTGGTGTGAAAGGATTGGTTAAAATCTCTCAAGGGTAGTCTTGCGAAGCCTAGTCACCTTTTTTTCTGAATGTCCATTAGTTTGGATGAAAAACATGTAAAGATAATGTCATTTGGTCTTTGTCCAGTGCTGCATGTGATTTCTGTGGCTAACGCCATGAAAATATTTAGAAATTGCAGATTTACTATTTTTCTTAACTCAGTTGCCTAGAAAAGATGTTAACTGGGTTTTTGTTTTTTAATTTTTGAAACAATATAGTCTTAAAAGTTTTGAAATGGGCATAATAGATAATTATACATTATAGTTTTTTGTTAAGACAAGAGTGTTTACTTTTTTGCTAGTCATAAAAGCTACGTGAAGAGTGACTAACTTTTTAAGAAGAATTGAATGTAATTTTATGACACTTTATGGAAGACTAGTTGTGGGTATGTATGTCTAAAAATTTTGCTGTGAGTTCATGTATTAGATCCAGTAATCACAGTATGTTAGATTAGCCTGCCATTAGAAAAAGAGCCCCCTACCCCCATTATAAAAAGTAATGCCTATTGTGAAAATTTTATAAAAACAAATGACGAGAAATATCTGCCCTGTTGGGAATTTCTTAAGGTTCTCTTTAGGACAAAATGAGCATCAACTTTGCATTGCAAGTATTCATTTAGAAAGCTGAGTAACAAACTTTGGTTAGCAGGAGTGTTTTATGTTCTAGAGTTACTAAACTTTTTGTCCCTAAGTAGGATAAAAAGGGTTGAACCAAAAGTACTTAGATTCCCACTTCTAATTAGTGAGTCTTCAGAATAACTAGACCATTGAGAAGTAAGCCCCTATTTCTGACATGAACACCATGGTAAAGATACATCAGAGAGAAACAGCCCCGACTTGGTGGAGTTGGAATGAGCACACATCTTAGAAACCGGCTGCAGAGGTTTGCATTCTGTGCTGATAAGTGGGGGATCAGAATCGACCCCTTTAGAGTTTCCCACAACAGGTGGGAGGTGTTTTGTTTCTTTTAATTGAGACGGAGTCTCACTCTGTCACTCAGGCTGGAGTCCAGTGGCGCGATCTCGACTTGCTGCAACCTCCGCTTCCCAGATTCAAGCAATTCCCCTGCGTCAGCCTCACGAGCAGCTAGGACTATAGGCTCGCGGCGGCACACCCGGCTAATTTTTTTGTATTTTTAGTAGAGACGGGGTTTCTCCATGTTAGCCAGGCTGATCTCAAACTCCTGACCTTGTCCCCCCCCTCAGGTGATCTGCCCACCTCAGCTTCCCAAAGTGCTGGGATTACAAGTGTGAACCCCCATGCCCGGCCTCCAGGAAGTGTTTTGACTTTATATTAAGACTTTGGAGGTGTCCCAGCAGGTACTTGGCAGAAGTTCTAGAGGAGTTGCTAACATTACATCTCTTGCCATCCTGGGATGGGTAGTGGATTGATTGCCTTGGATCCCTGGTGGAGCTTGGGGAACAAGGTTGGAGATGTGGAGTTGATAGGATATGGAAAGGCGGTGCCACTATTTCTGTCTTTGTCTACTGCATTCGTTAAACTAGGCTCCTTTTACTTCCATGAGGAGCAAAAGTCTTATGGTAAGAGTGCTCATTTTTATAAATAGATGGGGTGACTTAGGAAGGCTTAGGTCAAATTGCCTCCTCACCCACCTTCACTTCTCTAAGATGGGGTTAATTTAAATCTCTTTATCCTCTGGTATGTGTATTTGTGTATACCTGTAGATCTACCTTTTTAATTTTAATTTTTAAATTTTACTAAATTTTGTTTTTTGGAGACAAGGGTCTCACCCAGGCTGGAGTGCAGTGGTATGATTATACCTCATTGCAGCCTCATATACCTTTTTAAAAAAACTGAAATGGATCCAGCTATTTTGTTGCTTGCCATTGTTTTTCACCTAATATTTTACGATATTACTCATGTCATTAGTTTTCCACGTAACTTTTAGTGGCCCCGTACTATTTCATTGTATGAATGTACCATGAATGCTCTTCCATTCGTAGACGCTTAGATTTCTTTCAATCTTATGACAAATTGAACATTATTATAGCTAATAGCCCTCTGTGCCTATGCATTATTTATTTAGGAGAAATTGTTGTGGGTGGAATTGCTGAGGGTCGGCAGTCAAAAGGTCTGCTCATCTTTATTTTTCATTTAAAAAATTTTTTTTAAGATGAGGTCTTGTTCTGTTGCCCAAGCTGGAGTGCAGTGGCACGATCACGGCTCACTGTGTCCTTGAGTTCCTGGGCTCAAGTGATTCTCCTACCTCAGCCTCCTGAGTAGCTGGGACCACAGGCACATGCCACCATGCCCAGCTTATTACATTTTTTTTTTTTTGTGTGGTAAAGACAGTGTCTTCCTATGTTGCCTAGGTTGGTCTCAAACTCTAGGGCTCAAGCTATCCTCCCACATTGGCCTCCCAAAGTGTTTGGATTATATTTGTGAGCCACCATGCCTGGCTTGCCCATCTTTAACAGTTTTGTTACATGTGGCCAAATTGCCTACCAAAAAGACTATGCCAATTTACCCTTTATGACAGAGACATGTGAGAGGCCTTTTACTTGCCATTATTGGGATTATTCTTTTTAAAACAGCTTTATTCAGATTTGAATTAATACTTCCCTTCTCTTGCCTTCTTACATATTTTAACATTTTATGTAGCTAAATCTTGTTCTTCCTTTAGGTATGTTGTGTAGATAGGCTTTTTCTACCTTATATTTATATAGTGATTAATTTTATTTTTTAAACTATTTTCATACTTTCATTTTCAACTTTTGGTTTTACATTTATTCCACAACATGTTTAGTTGCATAGTATGAGGTAGAGGGTCCAAAAAATTTTAAGCTTTTGATTAACCAGTTTCCTCAATAGTGTTTAATGAGTGATCTCTTTTTCTGTGGATGTCAGAAACTTTATTATTTGGTCTTCTATTCTGTCTCACAGTATTTTATTTTTTATTTTTATGAATGGGATTTCTCTCTCTCTCTTCCCATCCCTCCTCTACATATATATGCAGGTATATAAAACATTTATAAAGGTTTATATATAATGTATTAAAAAGATAGTGTACGAATGTACCATAAGTAATCCTTCATCCTTAGATACTTAGATTTCTTTTTTTATGACAAATAGTGCTACACTGAACATTATTATAACTAATATCCCTTTGTACCCATGCTTTAATTATTTGGGAGACATTGTTGTGAGTGCAATTGCTGGGTCAAAGATCTGCCCATCTTTACTTTTTTTTTTTTTTTTGAGGCAGGATCTTGCATGGTTGCCCAGGCTGGAACCCATTTTCTTTCTTTAATGCTGTATACATTTTCTTAACCTGACAATTGCTGGTAAATAGAAGAGTTTTTAACTTCTTTTGTATATTTATTTTGTAACTGGTCACTTTTTGAATGTCTTATTTATTATAATGGCTTTTCAGCTAATTCTCTTATATTTTCGAGGTACATAATCATACCATCTGGAGCCAGCCATTTTTTTGTAAGAGTTTTTTCATGATTAATTTTCACTTATGAAAGTTGTGCTAGAATGAGTTTCTTAATTTCATTGACTTGAAATACAATGTTTCGCTGTGGTACCTGTGTGTTTAAACTCCTTAGCTCTCAAAAGGGTTTTAAAATATCTGGAAAATCACTCTACCAAATGATCTCTACAGACCCTTGCTCAGAAGTTTTGTGATTCTACTTTTATGTCAAAAGATTCCTGGTAATTATACATAGCTCTCTTCCTTTATAATTATTGGTGTCTAGCTCCATCCCCGCCCCCCCCACCAAGTGATTACTCTTCACTTTTATTTCCTTAGAACTTGAGATTTTTTTCTGTGTGGTTTAGCGTAAATTAAAAGAGAAAACTGACAGACTACAGAGCTCAGACTATGCAAAATCACATAGCTTATTTTCAATATCATGTCTCATGATTTTCTTCTGGTAAGATCCTCATGGTGAGTTGTCTTATCAAGGTATGTTCCTGCCGTGGACTACTTAAAGTTCCCCAAGCCACATTTTGTATTTGTCAGAACTGAGATTAATAGAAGTCACTGGGAAGTGATGAATAGACCTAGATGCAGTGAAGGTTGGATAGAGTGGGAGAGGTGGGAATGGGGAAGCACCTAGTATGTGAACTCTTCTTTCTCGGCCGCCTTTCTACTTCATGATTATCTCTCTGGACTCCTTTGACTCTGCCCTCTTTCTGATTTTCTGGCTTCCTGTTTATTTTCCAGATATACCTTGTCTCCTTTCTTTCAGAAAATCACTCCTTACCTCCTTTCCACTTCGATCAGGAGTACTACGTGCTTTCCACCAGTATGGGAAGTGGTCCTGAACAGTTCCTCTAATGTTCCCATCTTGTCATAAAACTACTACAAAATTTCTTGACCAGGGGCAATCATGTATTCTACCTTGCAAAGGGTGTGGCAAAGTATTGATTAAAGTTGGGTTTCCTTATAACATGAAACTACCTATATGGAAGCATTAATGAAATGAGAGACAGATACTTCATAAAGACAAACCGTCAGAGAATTATATATACACATTTAAAAATTTTATTTATTTATGTATTTATTTGAGACAGAGTCTTGCTCTGTCACCCAGGCTGGAGTGCGGTGGTATGATCTTATTGCAACCTCCAATTCTTCTGCCTCAGCCTCCTGAGTAGCTGGGATTATAGGTGCATGCCACCATGCCTGGCTAATTTTTGTATTTTTAGTAGAGATGGGGTTTCGCCATGTTGGTCAGGCGGGTCTTGAACTCAGGTGATCTGCCTGCCTTGGCCTCCCAAATTGCTGGGATTACAGGTGTGAGCCACTGTGCCCCACCAGAAAATTATAGAATAGTAACTGAGTGGTTGAACGTTACAAAGTAGATAGTGTGGGGAGTAGTGTCACCAAGATAGAAAAAGCTTCTGAAGAGTCTTTTTTTGTTTGTTTGTTTTTTAATTTTTTGAGATCGAGACTCACTGTGTTGTCCAAGCTGGAGTGCAGTGTTGTGATCTTAACTCACTGCAATCTCTGCCTCGTAGGTTCAGGCGGTTCTCCTGCCTCAGTCTCCTGAATAGCTGGGACTACAGGCCAGCACCACCATACCCAACTAATTTTTGCATTTTTAGTATTGATGGGGTTTCCCCATGTTGGCCAGGCTGGTCTCAAACTCCTGACTTCAAGTGATCCTCCCGCCTCAGCCTCCAAAAGTGCTGGCATTACAGGTGTGAACCAGTGTGCCTGGCCTGAAGAGTCTGTTATCTTAGATCTCCAACCTGATTTTTTCCCAGAAGTTTCAAATCTGTGTAGCTGATTGCCCACCAGATAACTCCACTTCTTATTGGCCCACAGGAAACTCAGTTTAGTATGTCTACCACAGAATTTACCACCTTCTCTTACAAAAAATCTTTACAAGTGTGTGTGTTTTTAAAATTTAATGTTTAATCTCAGCATTACCATCTCCCTAGTTGTTCAAGCCAGAAACCTAGCAGACACATTTTAACTCCGTTCTCCACATCCTCATGTACAGGCATCAAACTCACACTCTGTGGATTTGAACCCATTGTGTCTTCATCCCTACTATGTCTTCTCTAGTTCAGCTTCCCATCATCTCTTGCCTTTGTTTCCCTAAGGTCTTCTGACTGGTGTCCCTGCAGCCAGGTAGGTAATCTTTTTAAGCTCTCACATGATTCTCTTACTCAGTGGCTTAAAACCCCATATTCTCCATTGCCCATTTCCAGTTTCATGACTCCCTCTTTTGCCTCTCTTGTATTGCGTGATTTGGTTAAAAAGTACTGAATTTCTTTGATTTTTGTTCTGTTCCTGCTTTTGCTTGCCTTGGGCATGGAGTAGTTTTTCTGTTTCTTCATCTTACTGACTTTTGTGAGGTCTTAGCTTAAATGCAACACTCTTCCAGGAAGCTTTATACTGCCAAGTCTGTGTTGTGCTCCTTCTGTTTGACCAAATACTCTCTAATATTTATGTATTACTCATATTTGTTATGAGTTATAATTACCTTTTTACTCAGTCTGTGCCCTGCTTTTGTCTGCTCTGTGAGTGCCAGGGCCATGTATCCATGTATAATATCTTTACTTTCATACTTTTGGTGTTGTACTTGTTAAAAGTAGATATCTCATACCAGGTACTGTTCTATGTGCTAAAAATACTGCAGTAAACAAGAGGCTGTTCTAGTTGTTAACTACTGTGTGACAAATGGCTTCAAAAGTTTGCTGCTTAAAACAACAGTAATATTTATTTACTCATGATTTTATGATTTTTTGTAGGACTCATTGGGGGTAATGTATCTTTGTTTCATCTGGTGTCAGCTCAGTGGGGCTTAGATTATCTACTTCCAGATGGTTCACTTACATAGTTGTCGGCTGATGCTGGCTGCTATACAGGAGCTTGACTAGGGCTATTGACCAGAGATACTAAATGAAGCCTTTTCCTGTGGCCTGGCCACGACTAGTAGGTTCTGAGAAGGAGTGCTGTAAGAACAAGCATTTCAAGAGGCAAAAACTAGAAACAGCTAGTCCTCTTAAAGGCTAGCTTAGGAACTGATAGAACACTACTTCTGTGGTATTCTGTTGACTAGGAAGACAGAGTCAACTCATATTCAAGAGGAAGAGAATTAAACTCCCATCTCTTGATGGAGAAAATGACAAAGAATTTGCAACTATACTTAATGCTACACAAACCTAAAATACAAACAAAAAAATGAAACTACAAAAATTGTGGAATGAAGTAATTCCTGTCTGTACTTTCATCTTCTCAACAATCAAAGTATAACATTAAGTACAGTTTTTTTTTTTTTTTTTTTTTTTTGAGACAGAGTTTCATTATTGTTGCCCAGGCTGGAGTGCAATGGTTGGTTCTTGGCTCACTGCAACCAGATTCTGCCTCTTTGGTTCAAGGGTTCTACCTCTTGGGTTCAAGCGATCCTCCTGCCTCAGCCTCCTGAGTAGCTTGGGATTACAGGTGCCTGCCACCTTGCCCAGCTAATTTTTTTGTATTTTTAGTACAGACAGGGTTTCACCATGTTGTCCAGGCTGGTCTTGAACTCTGGACCTCAGGTGATCTGCCTGCCTCGGCCTCCCAAAGTGCTGGGATTACAGGTGTGAGTCACCACGCCGGCCAACATTAACTACAGTTTTAAAAAGTGACCTTTGTTCTCACTCTTCTTGAACAATTTTACTTAACATTCTCTCTTTCTGTAATTATTCAGACGGATTTCTAATTTTTAAGTTTTATTTGAGCATGTAACTTAATCAGTTTTGTGTTCTTTTTTTTTCCCCCAAATTTTATCTTTCACAAATCCTCTAGCACTGATATTACCCTAAGTGTATTTCTGTAGTTGGGATTATTGTATCAGAGGGTATGTGTAATAGAAATTTTGGTACTTAACTACAGAACTGCTTTATAGAAAGATAATTTATACCTCAGCTTTTAGTGTAGGGAGAGAACTAATTGGTTTAGCAATCTTGCCACCAGAGGGTATTGTAAATTATTGTTTTTAATTAGTCTTTTGGCAAAAATTGATAGATTGCTTTTATTTTTCTTAATGCCTGTTTAAGCTCTTTGTTTATTTTTGGGGATGTTCACTTTTTTTCTTACTGATTTTTAGGAGGTATTTGTATATTGAATCTTTAACTCTTTGCTTATTGTGTGTTGGAAATACTCCCAATGTTGTTTGTAAATTTGCTATATATTCTTAAAATTTTTACTAAGAACTATTACATTTTTAAATATTCTTATATATTACTCTTTTTCTTTATGGTTTTTTGTTTTGGGATAATGTTGGAAAGACTTTCCCTATTCCAAAATTATAAAACTGTTAACACTTGATTGATACTACATTTTCATGGTTTCATATTTTTATGTATGAGTCTTTGACCCATTTGAAAATTTTTTTTTCTGTGTACAGATAACCAAATTTATTCTTTTTCAAATGGCTTGACAACTTTTGCAGCATCATTTATTAACTTACCTTTTCCCCACAGATTTGAAGCACCAACTTTTATTAAATTCAAAATGCCCATATGTTCTTGGATCTACTTCTGGAATCTTGGGTTTATTCCATTGAGCTGTTTGTTTCTTTATGCATCAGTAACAAGTTCCTGTAGCTCTTAGTGCATTATAATATCTGGATAGGACCAGACTTCCCTCTTTATTCTCTTCCTGAATTTTTTTTGGCTGGTCTCACATGTTTACTTTCATGATTTTTGATAGCTTTTTAGTTGATTCTCTTTGGTTTTCAAGGTAGAAAATACCTTACAAACATTGGTGAATGTTCCCTTTTCCTTTCTAATATTTATAACTTTTTAATTTGTTGGCATATCTAATTACTTTGGCTACCACTTTCAGAATAATTTTAATTAATAGTGATGGCAGCCAGGCTCCTTATTTGATGCCGAATGTTAGTGGTAATGTTTCAAATATTGCTCCATTAAACATTGTGCTGACTTTGGTTAGGGTGAGTGGATATGTATGTGTGTGCACTTTAAAATCACATGTAACATGATTTTCTGTAAGATATGGATGTTGACTGTTATCAACTGCCTTTTTTAGTTTTTCTTGACATAGTTATATTTTCTACCCTTTGTCCTTCCAATATGATGAATTATATTAACAGATTTTTCTAGTATCAAAATATTGTTATGTTCTTGGAGTAAACATCTATCATATGTTACTATTCTAATATAGTGTGGATTTCCACTCATTAGTACTTTCTTTCAGATGTTTGGAGCCATAGTCATTCATAAGCGTAACAGGCATGCAGTTCCATTTATGTGTTCTCTTTGTGAGGTTTAACATCAATATTATACTGGTTTTATCAAAATAATATCCTTTCTCTGTGCTCTGGAACAGTTTAAATAGCATGTGATTGAAACAACTTACCTATTTATGTAGGCCTGATGCTTTTTGTGGAGTAGTCCTTTGTTTATTCTCTTAGCTTCTTCTTTGGTTATTTATGTGGTACATTTCTCTAATTCCTTGGATCAATTTTAGTAATTCATATTTTTCTAGAAAAATAATTTTTCATGTAGATTTGTGGATAATTACAATTTAATAAATGTTAGGGTTGTTACTGCCTTTTTGGTGATTTCTGCTTTTGTTATTGTTCCTTATGACTCTGTTTCTTGGGAGAAACAAGACTGAACTCTGTTCTCCTTTATTTGTCATCTTCTCACCACTCTGGCTAAGCTTCTAGTTGTTTCAAATATGTAGTTTTTATACATTTTAAGTATTGCTAGTGGGGGGGAAATGAGTAGACCACTAAATTCCATAGCAGTTACACATATTTCTATTTGAAGACTTAATTTCAGAATCTTATTATCTATTCGTAGCCTTATAATAGGATTGATCTGTTAGACTTGGTAAAAGTCTATTCTAGACAATATTGGTGGAATCAAGTTGAGTAAAGAGAAATTATTCTTTGCTGTGTCAGTGTTACATAGTTCCACAAAGTGAAACTTTTAATGATTAAAATATAAAAATATGAAACCTTTTCAAATAGAAAATGGGTTAATATGGTCAGCGTGTTTACATGGACAAAGTAATTTTCTGAAAACAACTAGAAAAGCAGGATAAAATATATTAAAAAGGTTTATTCTTTCAGAACTAACATGTAGCAGCAAAAAAAGTTGTCAACAGAGTAAATAGACAACCTAAAGAATGGGAGGAAATATTTGTAAACTATCTATCCAACAAAGGTATAATATCTAGAATCTGTAAGGAACTTAAGCGATTGAACAAGCAAAAAACAAACTTTATTAAAAATTGAGCAAAGAACATGAACAGGCCACTTTTCAAAAGAAGACATACATATACAGCCATAAGCATATGAAAAAATGCTCAACATCATTAATCATTAGGGAAATACAAATCAAACCCACAATGAGATACCATCTCACATCAGTCAGCAATGGCTGTTACTAAAAAATAAAAAATAACATGCTGATGAGGTTGCAGAGAATAAGGAATGCTTATAAACTGCTGGTGGGGAAAGTAAATTAGTTTTGCCATTGTGGAAAGTAGTGTGGTGATTTCTCAACTTAATAGAAGTACCATTTGACCCAGCAACCCTGTTATTGATTATATACCCCCCAAAATATAAATTTTTCCATCATAAAGACACATGGACATCTGTGTTCATCACAACACTATTCAAAATAGCAAAGACATGGAATCAAATGTCCATCAACTTTAGGCTGAATAAAGAAAATGTGGTACATACACACCATGGAATATTATGCAGCCATAAAAAGAATGAGATCATGTCCTTTGTAACAACATGGGTAAAACTGGAAGCCATTGTCTTAAGTGAACTAATGCAGGAACAGAAAACCAGATACTGCATGTTCTCACTTATAAGTGAGAGCTAAACATTTAGAGTACACATGAACACAAAGAAGGAACAGCAGACACTGGGGCCTACTTGAGAGTTGAGGGTGGGAGGAGGAGGGAGATGATCATAAATACCTATTGGGTACTGTGTTTATTACCTGGGTGATAAAATAATCTGCACACCATACCCCTGTGACACGCAGTTTATGTATATGATAATGTCCACATGTACCCCTGAGCCTAAAATTAAAAAACAAATTACCAGGACTGAATCTATATGAAAGCAGGAATTCAGAGAGACAAGCAGAATATTAAAGACTGCTTTTCTTCTGAGGACATTGGCCATATTCTGAGGAGCTTTTACATTGGGCACAGTATGTAGAAATTGAAGCCCAGGTTGGCCCAAGGTGGGGAGTCTACTAGGAAATTCCTTTCCTATAAAACTGATATTCCAAGCTGGCCTCGGTGGCTCACGCCTGTAATCCTAGCACTTTGGGAGGCTGAGGTGGGTGGATCACCTGAGGTCAGGAGTTCAAGACCAGCCTGGCCATCATGGTGAAACCCCATCTTTTTTATTAAAAAAAAAAACCTGATACTCCAAAGAGCCATGCCTGTAGAGTATAGGTGAACCAGAATTAAAACCCCTCCTTTGCTCTTGCCACAGGAGGCTGCAAGAAAAGTTGCCTTGGATCTAAAAAAAAACAAAACAAAAACTTCTTCATTCCTAAACAACTGGCCTTCTCTCTCTTGGATTTGCAGTTCAAATTTTACTTTGCGTGGTACCAAAAAACCCATCAAGCTCTGCATTAAAGTGGTTTTAGATGCCTCACAGAAAGAAATGAAAATCCTCTCAGAATACATTTTAATTTTTAGGCTTCAGGGAATTCCCACAAATAGTTTTCCATAGAATTAATTCACAGTAAATTATAACCAAGCACGCAAGGAAGCACAATACCATGAGTAAGAAGCAGCAGAAACAACAGACAAAAGTAGACCCTTAAAAATTTTGGGTCTTAGCAATATAGACACAGATTATAAAACAGCTATATTTATTGATGGGAAAAATATCTACTGGGAACAGGAGACTTAATGTATTTGAAAAAGACTTGAACAATGAAACCTCTACAAGTGAAAAATGTGGTAATAATTATAATGAAAAAACTCGGTGTAGTTAACAGCAGATTGGATACAACTAAAGAAAGAGATACTCAGCCAGGCGCTGTGCCTCACGCCTGTAATCCCAGCACTTTGGGAGGCCGAGGCAGGCAGATTGCCTGAGCTCAGGAGTTTGAGACCAACCTGGGCAACATGGCGAAACCCCATCTCTACTAAAATACAAAAAAATTAGCTGGGCATGGTGGTGTGTGCCTGTAGTCCCAGCTACTCTGGAGGCTGAGACAGGAGAATTGCAAGAACCCGGGAGGCAGAGGTTGCAGTGAGTCAAGACGGTGCCGCTGCACCACTCCAGCCTGGGTGAAGAGCGAGACTCCGTCTCAAAAAAAAAAGATACTCAATGAACTGAATATATGAATGAATAAATTATCCAGAATGTATCACAGAGAAGGAAATGGACAAAAAGAAAGAGGGTAAGAGATACATATCTATAATCACATACACACATTACATAAAATGAGAAAGTGTGACATGTCTTTCATTAGCTTTCCAAGAGCAGAAGAGAAAAATAATGGGAAAGGAGGAGACAATATTTGATGAGATAATACTTGAAAATGTTTCAGAGCCAATAAAAAGCACCACAACAAATTCGGGAAGCTGAGAGAATTGCCAGCATAATAGCTTAAAGAAAATGTGCATCTAGAGACATCATAGTAAAAAGAAGAATATTAACAACAAAGAAAATATCTTAAAAGTTGCCAGAGAATAAATGATTACCTTCAAAGGAGCTGAGGCAGTTATAATGATAGCTTACTATACAGGGGCAAAAGTGGAAGCCAGGCAAGTGGAGTGATATCTCAATGTGCTAGAAAAAAATTTGCCAATCTAGACTGGATGCCGTGGCTCACGCCTGTAACCCCAGCACTTTGGGAGGCTGAGGTGGGAGGATTGCTTGGCCCCAGGAGTTTGAGATGAACCTGTGCAACATTGCAAGACCCCATTTCTACAAATACTTTTAAAAAATTAGACGAGCATGGTTGTGTGTGCTGTTGGTCCCAGCCCAGACCATGGTGCAGCCAGCCACTTAGGCGACTGAGGCTGGAGGATTGCTTGAGCCCAGTGAGGCTGCAGTGAGCTGTAATTGTGCCACTGCAGGTCAGCCTGGATAACACAGAGTGAGAGTTCGTCTCAAAAAAAAAAAAAAATTGCCAATCTAGAATTCTATAACTGATGCAAATATATTTCAGGAATAAGGGTAGAATAGTGAAATAGACATTTTCAGATAGAATTGGAAAATAGTTTCTGATTTTAAAGAGAACATGTATAAATATATTTTCTGATTGGTTCTAGCATTATAATGAAGTATTCTTATGTAGTTGACCCTTGAACAACGGTGCCAACTCCCTGTGCAGTTGAAAATCCATTTATAACTTTTTACTCCCTCAAACTTTACTAATAGCTTACTGTTTACTGCGAGCCCTACCGATAATATAAACCGTTGATTAACACATAGACTAGTATCTACGTGTATTTTATGCATTAATTTTTGATATTTGTAGGCTGTGTGGTTCATCTGAATTGTTTTCAAATTGTGAGTCTCCAAAAAATTTTTTAAATACATGTTTTGAAAAAATCCACATAAGCATACTGGCACAGTTCAAGCCCATGTTCAAGGACTAACTATATAAGCAGTTCTGAGCTTCATGTGATTATTTATTCTTAGAAAATTAATGTTTATACTTAGTAAACCCAGATACTGTTTGGCAATACTTTTACCAATACATTACTCCAACTTTTGGATCTTTGCTTTGTTCAGAATCATCAATATTATTGTATGAAATCTTTTGTGATGATTAATGGATGTTTTTAAGTCTTCTTTTATTAATAATGTAATTCTTTTTTTATTTTTACTTTTTTTGGTTATTTTTAAATTTTTGTGGGTATATAGTAGGTGTATATATTTATGGGATACATGAGATGTTTTGATTCAGGCATGCAGTGTGAAATAATCACAACATAGAGAATGGAGTATCCATTCCCTCAAGCATTTATCCTTCGTGTTACAAACAAATTACACTTTTAGTTACTTTAAAATGTACCATTGTTATTATTGTCTAGTCACCCTAGATAATAATATAACTAATAATAGTTGTGCTATCAAATAGTAGGTCTTATTCATTCTTTACAACTATTTTTTTGTACCCAGTGACCAATTTCACCCCCAATAAAGTAATTCTTACTGTTCATATTTGAAATATTAAAATGTAAACCACATTTGGAAAAAACTGTGTCCTACTATTTGCAAAAATAAGTCCTGGAAATTTCTTTTACTTCCCCCATCCCAAATACATTTCTGGGGGAAAAAAATAATGGGAGATGTGTTTTTTACCCATGAACAAGGTTTGCATAAGGGAAAGAGAGCCTAAGATAGTGGGCAGAGCAAACAGACCTTAAAGTTAAATGGATCTGGATTAGAATCTGGCTCCACCACTTAGTAATGCAGTCTTCATGAAGTAACAGCCCTTCTGAGACTTAGTTTTCTCATTTGTAAAATAGGGATGTGACTACCTTGCAGGTGTATTGTGGGCGTATTGCAGGTCATGTTTGTAAAAAGCACTGAAGACAGTATATGACTCTTACTGGGTTCCCAATATATGGCAACTTAAAAATTATTACTACAGGTTGAGCTTCCCCCATCTGAAAAACAAATCTGAAATGATCCAAAATCCAAAATTTTTTGAGTGCAGGTGTGACACCAGAGGTGGAAAATATCAAACCTGATCTGTCATGAATCACAGTGAGAGCTTTGTTTCATGCATAAAATATTGTATAAAATTACCGTAAGGCTGTGTACATAAGGTATAAGTGAGACATAAATGAATTTTTGTTTATACTTGGGTCCCATCTCCAGGGTTTCTCATTATGTATATGCAAATATTCAAAAATTTGAAAAAATAGAAAATCTAGAACACTTTCGGTCTCAAGCAGTTTGTATAAGGGATACTTGTGCTGAGTAAAATAGAAGAGTTAATAAAATCTGGCAAGAAAGTTGAAATTGTACAAATACTATAAAACTGTTGATACTTTTAATATTGAAGAGTTAAGGACGTTAATAGTAATGATACATCTTTTTGAAGGCAAGAAAATGTCAGAATAATGCTTTAACTGTTGATTTGATAATTAGTTTTCCGTAACATTGGTTATGTATATTGCTCACAGGTCAGGAAGCTTTGCATTATTATTTATTAATTAACTTATTTTTTGAGACAGTCTTGCTCGGTTGCCCAGGCTGGAGTGTAATGGCGCGATCTTGTCTCACTGCAACCTCTGCCTCTTGGGTTCTAGTGATTCTTGTGCCTCAACCTCCCCAGTAACTGGGATTACAGGCACGTACTACTAGCATCCAGCTAATTTTTGTATATTTTTAGTAGAGATAGGGCATTGCCATGTTGGCCAGGCTGGTCTCGAACTCCTGCACTCAGGCATTCAGCCTGCCTTGGCCTCCCAAAGTGCTAGGATTACAAGTGTAAGCCACCATGCCCAGCCACATTATTATTATTATTATTATTATTATTAATGATTATTTTTCATTTGTTTTTGAGGCAGAGTCTTACTCTGTAGGCCAGGCTAGAGTGTAGTGGCACAATCTTGCCTCACTGCAACTTTCACCAGCCAGGCTCACAGCTTCACATTCTTCGTGACACTTATGAGAGAGGTAGTGGTAAGAAGGCAAGATGAAATTGTTGACTTCATTTAGTAAGTTAAAAAGATTGCCAGCCACAATGCGCGCGCGCACACACACCCCTCTCTCTCTCTCACTTTTCTGTCTCTTGATATTGAAGTTAATTTATGGTATATCTGAATTTTTTTAGTCAGTTCAAAAATTAGTTATAAAGTATGTTCTTAATACATTACACTTTAGTTTTCAAAAGGTAAATTTATTGACGTGGAATAATTTAGGATAACAACCATCAGAGAACTCTAATTACTGTTTAAATTGAGAATGCTTGTTTCTATAAAATATTTGATAGACCTAGATTTTTCTTTTTGTAGTTTATAGTTGAAACATGAATAGAATTTTTGTTGTCGTTGTTTTTGAAACAGAGTGTTGGCCGGGTGCAGTATCTCACGCCTGTAATCTCAGCCCTTTGGGAGGCTGAGGCACGTGGATCACTTGAGGTCAGGAGTTCAAGACCAGCCTGGCCAACTTAGTGAAACCCCATCTCTACTAAAAAATACAAAAATTATTTGGGTGTTGTAGTGCATGCCTGTAATCCCAGCTACTTGGGAGGCTGGGGCAGGAGAATCGCTTGAACCTGAGAGGTGGAGGTTACAGTGAACCAAGACTGTGCCACTGCACTCTAGCCTGGGCGACAGTGAGACTCCATCTCAAAAAAAAAAAAAGTCTCACTCTGTTGTCCAGGCTGGAGGGTAGTGGCGAGATCACTGCTAATTACAGCCTTGATTTCCCAGGCTCAGGAGATCCTCCCACCTCAAGTGATCCTCTGGAATAGCTGGGACCACAGGTATGTGCCACAATGCCCACCTACTTAAAAACATTTTTTTTAGAGACAGGGTCTCCCTATGCTGCCCAAGCTGGTCTCAAACTCCTGGGCTCAAGCAGTCCTCCTACCTTGCCTTCCCAAAGTGCTGGGATTATAGGTGTGAGCCACTGTGCCCAACCTACAGTGTTTTATGATGTAGAATTACTTGTACACCTTGCAATTTTTTTCTAACTTTTTTTTTCTTTACTCAATATTTAGCCATTATTTTTCTCATTGAGTAGTGATGACTATGTAGACTATGTTAGCTGATTGCATTTTTAAACCACATTTTTTATTCTAGCAAAATTTAAAAATGATATTATAAAGACAATGCAGAGATTTTTTATCTTTGAAACTTGACATCATTTAAAAAATATTGGCTACACAAATGTGTTATATTTGTAGCTTTTCAGTTTTTTTCAGGTTACAGAGACATTGAAAACAAAGCAGGCATTTCTTGATTTATCTTTTAAGAAGTCCTAGGATCTTCAATCAAATACTTGAAAGTGATTTGGGTAAAAATAGTGACACGGCTTTATCTAAATACACACATACACAAATGCTTCCTATTAAACATCTTAAGTGTTTTAATTTTCTTGATTTACTTTAGACTCTTATGTGATGCACAACTTGAGCAGAGCAAATTTTTGTGCAGTTAGATCATGTGATATTAGTGTGCATGAGGTGCTGCTTTTGATCTTGAAGGTAATCCCTTATAATCACAAACTTTAAAGAATGTTAGGATTATACTTTCTAAGTTGATATATTTTGCATTAGTAAAAATACATAGGATTAGAAAAGATACTGTATAAAACACATGTAGATTATTTTCTTGTTTACATTTTGGCTTTATATTTCATATTTTGAGCTTTGGTTGTTTATGTAACACAGGCTGGTAATTTCTTATTAACTAGTTAATGTGCTATGTGAAAAAGTATAGGTTAAATTTGAGTGAGCCTCTGTTTTATGTTCTCTAATTTTATATTTTGAAAATGAGATTTTTTGATTTCGTTATGTCAGACTTTTGCGCATCAAAGTCAGTCCTCATAGGACTAGCAGTTACTACTATTGTTTGTTAAGTAGAGTTTATTCATATATCTCTTCAGTACTGTAGTTTGACCTTTGTGCAAAACCAACGGGTGTTTTGTGGATAATCATGTTTTCACATTCTACCATACTATTAAGAAAACTGAGGTTAAACAAAATCTAGTTTTTAAAGTTTAGTAGTCCATTAAAAAAATAATACTAGACAAATGGGCTTTTCTAGTCATGATTGCTTATGGGAAGTAAATAATGATGCTAACAGGTTTTACTGGGTGACTTTTGTGGTGCACTGCTGGGAAACCTTCCATTATTGAGATACTAAATAACATTGTAGATTTGTTATATATGTTTCCAGTGGAAAAATATATAACACTCCTTAATGGTTTGTCAGTGTGTATGGTGACCAGTGTAATTTGTCAATGGTAAGCTTTCATTTGAAATATTGTAGGTTTTTTTGGTCTTAAATAGCTATGATCCTTTATAAAACAGTTTTTATAACTACCTATTTAGACACTATTGAGAGGATCAATGAAAACTTGGGTGGAAGCAAATCTTTTTTATAATTACTTGACTTTATTTTTAAAATTTCCACATTTGATGGTACTGAGGAATTATTGATATTGTTGTGATAATGACGTTGTGGTTATGTAAGAAGAATCTGTAGTTTTTCTATGTTTTAAGTATGAAGTGGTGAAATAGGTCTGGGACAGTTGAAATAAGTATAGCAAAATTTGATAATTTGTTGAGTCTGGCTCATCTGTCTGTAGGGTTTTATTCTATTTTTACTTATTTTTTACATGTTTATAAAATGGTATTATAAAAAATCAATTAGAGATTACCATGGCTGGAGGAGGAGCATTGGGGAATGATTGTTTAATTGATGCAGAGTTTCTGTTTGGGATGATGCAAGTTCTCAATGTAGACAGTGGTAATGGTGATACAGCATTGTGAATGTACTTAACGTTGAATTGTACAATTAAAAATGGTTAAAATGGTAAATTTTATGTTATGTATTTAACAATAACCAATAAAAACAGTTACATTAATAACAATAATCCCTAAGAACCATGTTCTTTTAGGAAAAACTTTTGGGAATATGGTAGTGGGTGGGAAGAGAAAGAAAAGGAGGGCGTATGATAAATTGGGTGCTGGCTGTTGTTAAGCTAGTGGCCAGGGAAGTAGTCTGACCTTAGGGGCTAACTCTCCAAATGTGTTGGAGGCCACCTTCTCTTTTTCCCTTTCCTATCTTGTCTTACTAGCTTCCTACTTTAGTATGGAGAAGAGGAAGGAAGAGCACTCTGGTCCTTTCAGCACTCCCTTAGTGGGGTTGAATTCTAGAGCAGTATTCCAGTGTAGGTTAGTAGTTTGTGAGCTGTTTCATGGGCTGCTATCAGCATTAAAAAAAAAAAAATTAAAAATATCAAGTGCATTCTGTAGAGTAAGTTTAAATGTGGTTATTATAAAAATTTTGTTTCAGTTACATGTGTATGTGTATGGGATTGTGATGTAAAATATATTCCTTAGAGTGGGGCATTTTTTGAAAAGGAATAGTATGTAGGATATTGGTGGCCACCTAATCCCTAGAAAGCATTTATCAAAATTTGTACAAAGAGGCTTAGATTATAAATAATTCAGCATTTCACCCTATTTTTAGACACTAATCACATGACCAGGAGGAGCAATTGGCCAGGAACATGTGTGACAAGGCTGTTCTATCAGCATGTGATGAATAAGCGATGTACACAGTTAGAGGAATGCATTGGATGGTGACTTGAAGATGCTCATCTCATTTTAGGGCCTTTGTTTTGGTAAGAAATGTGTATTAATTGGTATTTACTCAGGAACTTTTTGAGGTAGGTCCTTCTTGTAACTGTTTATCTGCAGAACATGACACATAGTAGATGCTGAGTAAAGCTCTCATTATATTTACACAAATATTTATGTTAATATGTGAAAGTTTGATAGTATTAAATAAAGATTATTTAAAATATTAGCTAGAGATTATGTTGCTTTAGCCCTCTTTTTTTTTTTCCCCCCCGAAAATAATTTGCTGGTTTATTTTTAGCTTAAAATCACCCTCATGGCATATTTTTCCAGAGAAAGCAAGGGAGAATAGTTAATAGAACTACACTCTAGAGTGAGGCAAGACTGAACTGAAATTTTACTTCTACTGTTTACTGGTTAGGTGGCTTTGAAAAATTTTGCAACCTTTTTGGATTTATATTTCCTCACTGTGAAATTTCCTCTGAGAGTTTTACATAAAATGAAGTGATTTACATAAAATGCCTAGAATTTTATGCTCACCAAGTACTTGTTATTAAAGTCAGGTCCCTCTTTCTTCAAATCTAATTCTTCCAAAGTCTATTTCTTAGGCCAGCTTTTTGCTTTAGTTTTGGGATTGTTGGGAATATAATTTTTCTTTGATCAAGAACAAACACTCAGAGATTAATAAACCTTGTTTATGTATAAAATAAAAAGCAAATAGTCTGGGCGCAGTGGCTCATACCTGTAATCCCAGCACTTTGAGAGGCTGAGGTGGGCAGATCACGAGGTCAGGAGTTCAAGACCAGCCTGGCCAACATAGTGAAACCCTGTCTCTAGTAAAAATACAAAAGTTAGCTGGTCATGGTGGTGGGTGCCTGTAGTCCCAGCTACTTGGGAGGCTGAGGCAGGAGAATTGCTTGAATCCAGGAGGTGGAGGTTGCAGTAAGCTGAGATCGTGCTACTGCATTCCAGCATGGGCTACACAGTAAGACTCTGTCTAAAAAACAAACAAACAACAACAGAAAAACCAGATAGTAGATATTCTCTCTGCTCTACAAGTATCTCATTTTCTGAAATATTTTATGGACACTGAATGAATTTTTATTTTGTCAGACTAACTGTTAAAGGAATTGCATATAATAATTACATGAAAAAGGAGTTAAGTACTGTAATAATTGTTAACATTGAGCTATTTACAAATTATTCCATTATTATGTTCGAGGTAGTTCTTTTCAACTTTGATATTTTATATTATTAAAAAACTAAATGAAATATGTTTAATGGATAAAGTGTGTCTTTTCAGCTGATCAGTTGGATTTGTCTTGAAAAAGGACTGAATTTTGTAGATTTGAATGATAAGTCACTGGCAGGAGGTCTTTAACATTTTTTTCCCTTTGAACAGATGTCTTGGCCTGCAGTGACTCCATATCCCATAATCCTTCCAATTTTCCCCTCCACTAAGTAAGTTTCAAAAAAGTGACAATTTTATTATAAGTGATTGACTGAATTCAGACAAATATTGCAGCTGAATAAATACTTCATTCCAGTAAGGAACACTTCGGTATAATAAAATGTTAGGTTCCTTATTTTTACTTTTAAGAATTTATGCATGGTGTTCTCTCTCTGTTTCTGTATTTAGAGCTTTTTAAATGTAATGAACTTTCTTCAAGATTGAAAGTTTTTATGCTCTACAACTTTCTTCAAGATTGAAAGTTTTTATGCTCTACTGTGCTGAAGTGTTATACTATTTCATACATTTTTTTCTTAAATGATATTTAAAAACAATCAGTCAGGATTCATCCAGAAAATAGTAACCACTGCAACTCTTTCAGCAGAGGAAACTTGATCCAGGAACTAGACAGATAATAGAATTGCTCAGGAGCAAATGGGACTCTGAGACAACTTGGTTATTAAAAACAGCAGGAAGCCTCTGTGCTACCACAGTATAGAAAGTGGTGATACCAGAGTATAGAAGCCAGGGCTCTGTGGGGAAACTAGAGCCATAGCAGGGGTGCATGTTGGGAGCAGGGACATCAGAGGGCTGAACTCTCTAGAAAGAACTGGAGTTATGGAAAAGACAGTTTCCTGTCAGGGATGCACAGGAAGTAGGGATAAAGGGAGGAAAAATACTCTGGTTTCTCTCTCTTTTGCCTTCTGCTTACCCGTCATTGCCTTCCCACTGGCCCAATCTTTGCCAGAGGTCAGGGTTGTTTGGGAACACAGTTGCCTGTGATACAGAGCAGTATAGGTTAAGACTGGGGAATGGATCTGAAAACATTTAATTGGCTAGCTCGACAACTATGTTACCATTATATAATATTCATCAATATACCTGTGTGCCTCTGTAGCACTAGCTATTATGAAAATTTTGGTGGGGTAGGGGAGCCTCCTTTTTTAAATGATGGAAGGAATTTCCTGAAAGCTAATATTAAGATCAGCAATTTAGTTCTGTGAAAAGATTTATGGAGTAGCACTGTAATAGGTAAATGAGCTGCAAACAACCATAAACACCTGGTTCTTTGTTTTGCAGTACTCATTATCTACTGGAAGAGATAGATTAAAAAAACATAATCTTAATTTGAATTGAATATATGATAAGTTAGAGATAGACACACATTTTTGTAGGAACTCGAGAGGAGCAGTTGAGCCAGTCTTGTAGTTTGTGGAACACTTTTGGCAGATTGAGAAGCTATAGTTGGGCTTTGAAAAATCAGTCAGAACTGGTAAAGAGAGTGAAAACGACATTGGTGGTAGAAGAAGGAAAAGCATGAGGAAAGGGACAGAGCCTGAAAGAGTTTAAAACGTGTAAGAAACTTGAAGCAGGTCACTGTTGGTGGAGCAAGTTGGTGGCAGATAGGACCATAAATTGGAGGGGGAAAGTGAGGGAAGAGGCCAGGTTATTTTTATTCTCAAGCTGACAGGAGCTATTTGAAGAGGATAGATAAGTGACCTGATGAAGTCTGTTTTGGCTGTACTTTTCCACAATGTGGAAGATCAGTTCTGGTGATTGCTGTAGTGGAGGTAGTAGACCTTTTAAGAGGTTATTACATTACGATAATCCCAGCAATAGAGGAGTGGTGGACGTAAACTCTCATTGGTGTCTTCTTTTTATGTCTTAAGTAATTCATTTCATCTAATGACCTCGTGGTGCCAAGCTTCTCAGCCCATGCCCTACTTTTTTTTTTTTTTTTTTTTTTAAGAGACATAGTCTTGCTCTGTTTCCCAGGCTAGAGTGCAGTGGCACCGTCATAGCTCATTGTAACTTCAAACTCGTGAGTTTGAGTGATCTTCGCGCCTCAGCCTGTGAGTAGCTGGGACAACAAGTGTGCTACCAGGCGTGGCTAATTTTTTTGTTTTTGTAGAGATGTAGTCTTACTCTGTTGCCCAGGCTTGTTGTGAACGCCTGGTCTGAAGTGATCTTCCTGCCTCAGCCCCTCAAAGTACTGGCATTATAGGTATGAGCCACTGTACCTGGCCTCCATGTCCCACTTTCATAGATCCTTCTTTTATGTTATTTGAAAATTCAAAGTAACTCTAACTTTAAAACAAAAATGGACAAAATGATGTTTTGTTCTCAAATTGCATATGCCTCCCTGTATGTACTGATACTTGGTCTCCTTGAAAAAATCATTGTCATAGGGTTAGAAATGGAAGTAAGTCACAGATCTTGCTCTCTAAAAATTGAAATGGGAACCACTAATCATGATCTAGTATTCTCTAGAGTACTGAAAGAGTGCTTTGCTTTCCTGGACCCAGGTGAATCCTATGTTATGGAAGTGTGATATAATGCAGTAATTTCACAGGATACTGGGCATTGATCTCAAATTTCACTTGAGATCAATGCCCAGTATTCCCTAGCGTAACTTCTGATATTGAAGAGGGACAGATTTGCAGTATGACATTTACGTTTAGTAAATATACCTTTTAAAATACTCATCTGCATCTGAATGAGATCTACTTTACAAATTCATTTTAATGTATATTCTCTGATAATTCTGATAATACACGTGAGGTAAGTGTTATTGTTATTGCTATCTTTCTTCCTTCCTTTGCACATTTAAGTCTGGGTTGTCTTAAACTCTAGTGGAATTTCTACTGTGTCTTTCATAGATTGATCAAGACAGAATTTTTGTCCTGAAGGATCATCCTGTAATATAATGGGGGTCAACGTTAGTCTTGAGTCAGGTTAGTTTCTGTTTCTTCTTGAGTCAGATTGTAACATTACATTTTGTTTTTATTTTTTAAGAGATGGGGTCTCACTATGTTGCCCAGGCTGGAATTCCTGGGCTCAAGGGATCCTCCTGCCTCAGCCTCCCAAGTAGCTGGGACTATAGGCACGTGCCACCATGCCTGACTTGTTTAGTTGTTTTCTGAAACCATTTTTGCAAAGACTTTATTCCTTGTTATGTGTGGTCAGCAAATTCTCTGTTCTTTAGCTTGTGTTTATCTAGAGTTGTGGAAAAACTGCCTTGAATGTCAGGAGGTGAAACAAAGGAAAAACAAAGCAACCAAACAGAAGAATGTCTCTCCCAGTCTTTGCAGATTGGCTCTGTTTGGAGGCACTCCTTCAAGAGTTACCCAGGCTTGCACTGAGCCTAGGAAGCAGTCCAAGGTGGAAGCTTAGAGTTCTCACAAGTTTTTTCTGGTGGTGCATGTTAGTGTGCTGTCTTCCAAATTCCCCTTTATGCTCCTAATTTATCAAATAAATTCTCCCCAGCTTCTGGGCCTTAGGTGACGATTCTATGTTTAGACAGTAATCTTTTGTCTCAGGCATCTATGGGTTATTAGTTCTACTTGCCATGTTTTCAAGATGATTGCTGCTTTTCTAGCGTGAGTCTTAGGTGAAATAAAGTGGAGCATCTTGCTTCAGTCATTAAGGTAGCTTCTAGACAGGTTATAACAGTTATACACAATAATTTCCAAATACAGTCTGTTCTGCTCTCTCTGGAACCAGAGAGGGAAGACACTCAGGGAAGACAACCTAACGCTGCTGTTTGTACCAGGGAAGAGATGGGGCTAGGGCATTAAAAAATAAAGCTTTTGAAGTAGACTTTCTCTTGATTCAACATTCATTTGGCTATTGTAAAACTTCGACTGTTCCATGGTTTTGACAAAGCTGGTTTTTAAAGTTACTGCTTGTTTTTTGATGTTTCTGTTGGTAGAGAGAACTTGGAGCTCCCTACTTCGCCATTTTGCTGACTTCACTCCCATTGTGGTTTTGATTTGGATTTCCCAGATGACTAATGATGTTGAGCATGTTTTCATGTGCTTTCTGGTCATTTGTTTATCTTCTTTGGAGATTTGTATATTCAGATTCTTTTCCTATTTTTTAATTGGGTTTGTCCTTCTATCATTGAATTTTAAGGATTCTTTGTATATTCTAGATACAAGTCTCTTATACATGATTTAGAAACATTTTTTTTTCCATTCTGTGGGTTGTCTTTCCACATGACTAAAGTGAATCGTTGAGTTGTCCTTTGACTAACACGGTGATTTAAAATTTTGAAGATACCCAGTTTATCTATTTTTTCTTTTGCTATTTATGCTTTTGGTGTCATATCTGAGAACTACCTATGTTTAAAACTTAAACAGAGAAAAATATGCAAGTAAAGAAAACTGACAGGTTAGAAAGGAACCAGGAGAGGACTTCATCAGATAAATCAAGTAAAGAGAGGTTTAAGTCAGGGATGGTTAATTGTATCATATGTTGCGGAGAGTTTGGTGAAGAACAGGAAGGATAGGAGCAACATAAAAAGTAGGTTGTCATAAAAGGTCATAAATGGCTTTTGACACTGGGAATGGAGAGTGGTATATATAGCCAGTGATAAGCTGGTATCTGCTATTAGAATTACTATTGGGTACTTAATTTACATATTTGACTTTAAAATGCTGATTTCAGGGCTCTGTGAGAAGTTGTGTGGAATTACCGTTAGGCATCTCAGAGTTGTTCTCCATTATGCTTTATACTGTCTTCCACTGGTCGTTGTTCTAGATGCTTTCTTGGTTGCCTGCTCAGCTTGAGCCCTTCTTGTCTGAAAAGTGATACCCTGCTCCAAGGGTGGGCCTTTGCAGCTATGTAAGTGGGACCCTCGCATTCCCATTACATAGCTGTTAAGACCACGAGTAGGACTCTGTGCTAAACTGGGCTAAGTAGTTTTTCAACAGTGTAAAAATGTTGGATGGCAAAGATGCAAGTTTGATTCTGTAAGGCTTTTCTTCTAGAAAAACATGTAAAACTGTGGCTGGGACAGCCATAGCTAGCCTGTGGTCATAGAAAAACAGAGGAGACTGGCATGTGGAGAACAAAATGAAGTCCACTGCCAGAGAGGTCCAAGGTCTCTGAGAGATACAACAGTCTTAATTCCTGGCAGCTTTGCAGTTCTGATTTCCAGACCCTTCTAAAGATCTGTTGTAAAATTCTTGTTCATCAGTTCTGTGGGAGACCATGATTTCTTTTTAATATAAGTTGTCACTTTGGGCTAAGCAACTTTGCGTGGGTTTCTGTTACTGGTACCCAGAAAACCTTGTCTAAGAGAGTGACGCATAGAAGTGGTAATGATTCCACTGACAGAGGAGAAGGGAGTGAGGAGACAGTTTCCTGTGAGATGCTTATATAATTTTAACCTGTGATGCTGGGCAGTGACATTCTGAATGGTGATGATTATTTTTATGTGGATTTGTTTGCTTGTCTGTGACATACATTTAATTAAACATGTGTTTTACTTTGTTCTTTGGTGCTGGCTTTCAAATTTTAATAGCTTGTCTTTGTAATAAAGTGAAGACAGTCGGGCATTATCTTGTAGAATGGAACGTGCACATTACCTTCAACACAATTCCACTACTGGTTGTGTGAGAGAAATTCTTGGAAGTGTGCATTAGAAGATATATCAAGAATACTTCATAAAAACAGTTTGTAACACCAAAAACCTGTAAATACATCAGTAGGAGATAGGATGAATAAGTTATGGCATATTTATACATTGCAGTGTTATATAGCAGTGCAAATGAATGACTTAAAGCCACGTGTATACACATGGCGTATCTTAGAAACATAATATTTAATGAAAAAATGTTTCTTCACTGAAAAATATGTGTGATACTATTTTAAATGAGAAACTTCAAAACAAGTAAAAAACTAACCAATATATTGTTTAATCATATGTAAATATAGAGTAAAACATTAAGGAAAAGTAAGGGTATGATTAAGATAAAATTTGGGATAATTGTCCATGTGTGAGGTGGAGCAGAAGGTTAGAATTATGGAGGAATACGCCAGGAGCTGGAAGTTATTGGTAATGTTCTACTTCTTAGGTTCAGAGGTAAGTTTATTATGTTCATATTATTTTTATGCTTTATAACATATCTGTATCTAATATATGTATTCTTTTGCATATATCAGTTACTTCTTAATACAAAGTTAAAAACTTTTATACATAAATTTGATATAAAAATACCTTTTTAAAACAAAAACGAAATTTACATGAAAAAACTCAGCATTTCTATAATGGAAATAACCACGAGTATTTTTAATCTAGTGTTCTCTCAAGACTTCTCTCTTTATTGCCTCATACTACCATCTCAGGCCCCAAACTCTGGTATTAGTTTTGACCTCATAATCCTAAGATTAATTTAGTGAATGCTGAGTGCTAGGGATAGTATAATAGTTTTTAATAACCATTTTCTTAAGGGTTAAATAAAACAGGCCTGGTACGGTGGCTCATGCCTGTAATCCCAGCACTTTGGGAGGCCAAGGAGGGTGGATCATGAGGTCAGGAGTTCGAGACCAGCCTGACCAACATGGTAAAACCCTGTCTCTACTGAAAATACAAACATTAGCTGGTTGTGGTGGCTCATGCCTGTAATCCCAGCTACTCAGGAGGCTGAGGCAGGAGAATGGCTTGAACCCAGGAGGTGGAGGCTGTAGTAAGCCAAGATCGAGCCACTGCACTCTAGCCTGGGGAACAGAGCAAGCAAAATAAAATAAAAAAAGATAAAATAAAATAAAGCAATCTTTACCCTGTCTTTTCCTCTCATCGTATCAAGCCATTCAACAAGTTCATTCTATTTTTATTAATATATTTTGTTTATTTATTTATTTATTGAGATGAAGTTTTGGTCTTGTTGCCCAGGCTGGAGTACAGTGGAGCAATTTCGGCTCACTGCAACCTCCACCTCCTGGGTTCAAGCGATTCTCCTGCCTCAGCCTCCCAAATAGCTGGGATTACAGGCGTGGGGCACCATGCCTTGCTAATTTTGTATTTTTAGTGGAGATGGGGTTTCACCACGTTGGTCAGACTGGTCACAAACTCCTGACCTCAAGTGAGCCACCCATCTTGGCCTCCCAAAGTGCTGGGATTACAGGCGTGAGCTACTGCACCAGGCCTGTTTCATTTATTTAATCCTTAAGAACATGGTTATTAAAAACTTTATTATACTATCCCTAGCACTCAGCATTCATTATTAAATTACTCTTAGGATTATAAGGTCAAAATAGGTGTGAGCCACCTTGCCGGGCCTATTTTTTATCAATATATTTAGATTAATCTGTGTCTTTATTTCTGTTCCATAAGATCTCTGTCTTGATTTCAGGACCCACTACACCTGTACTGTTTCTGGACTGACTTTGCTATCTGTATTTTTTTCTCTCCTTACTTCATTTGTACTGATACTGGATTAATCTTCCTAAAACAATGCTTTGATCATTCTATATAGTTGTCCAGAAATTTGTAATGATTACTTATTGCAAAATATTGAGGTATGTATTCTTTAGATTGGGCACAAGGCTTCTAAATTGGTTTTAATGAAGGGCCCTTCCTCATGGCTCCTTCCGGAGAGGACAGATGCCTCTGCCACTAGCTGCTTTGCTGTGGGGTGTGGTGCCATAGGTGGAGAGGTGGGGGAAGGAGTAGCCTGTCTTACTATTCGTGTTGTTGATAGCTTTTAAGACTTCCTTTAGCTTCATGTTCATGACTTTTTTGTATTTGGGCTACCCTCAGAGCAACAGCAACTCCTATATTTTGCAGTGATCTGTACAGGATTCTTTTTTTAATTTTTTTAAAGTTAAAATAAGATCTTTTCTGTCTTTCTGGTATTCCTCTTAGTTTCTGGCCTGCCTTGGCTTTCTAGTCTTATGTTAGAATCATTATTTGTGGAATCATCATTTCAATGTGTCATTAGATGAGGTTCTTTGGGTGCCAGTAACAGAAACCCATACAAGATTGCTTATCCAAGTGAGAGTTTAAGAAGCTATAGTTATCTCATAGAAGTGATAAGCAGGAATTACAGTTAATTTTTATAGGGAACTGAAAATCTGGAACTAGAGGTTGGGTATCTAGATTTCTGTGGATTTAGGGTGGGAGGGGGAAGGCAGAATGTATGTTTAGTGTACCTTCTTGATTCAGTCTGATTCCATTTTTAGAGTCAGTTTGTTCAATAGATTGTTTTACAGATAGAGAATTTAGAAATAGGTATTTCTCTTGTGAATATTCAGTCTGCATTTACACGTATAGGCCAGCAATTAAAAGTGTAAGAGTGATGAATTTTTGATAAGTCATGATATCAATCAAAAGATTTCAAATGAGTTATTTAAAACTCTTGTATTTTCTTGAAAGTGTTATTAAGAAATGTGGACCAAGTATCATAATTTTGAAGCTTACAGGTAAAATAAGTTTTATAAAGTTAGAATTAATTTATTATATTAATACTAATATGCATGTATGCCAAGAAAAAAGGGCCTAACAGAACAAAGGCAAAGAAGAAGGAAATATAATATAGATAATTTCCCTCATTTAAGCTCAGAGTTTTTATATTATAATTTGTTAGAAGTGGTACATTGGTACCTGTTATTGTTGAATGGTTCCGGTGACAGTCTCCCTTTGGAAAATGAATGATTTATTTTATTGGGAAAACTTAAATCATCATACCTTGTCAAGTTTTGGTAAGGATGTTTGGAACCCAGAGGTATTATAAGCTGATGGGTGTGTAAATTGATAGAGTGATTGGAGAACAGTTGGGCAGTATCCAGTATCCAGTAAAATGGACAATATATTAATACATATAACCCATCAGTTTTACTTTTGTATAGACCTTAGAACAGTGGTTCTCAACAGGGGCAATTTTACCCCCTCAAGGGACATTTGGCAATGCCTGGAGATAATTTTTGTTGTCACACCTGGGGAGTTACATTGGCTTCTAGTGGGTAGAGACCAGGGATGCTATGAAACATTCTGCAATTTATAGGACAGACCTCCATAATAAGAATTATCTGGCCCAACATATCAAGAGTTCTGAGGTTGCGAAAACTCTTTTTTTAGAGAAACTCGTACTTGTGAACAAAGAAACTTGTTCAGAAAGGATATGTGTTAAAGCATTGAAATTGTGAAAAGTTAGAAATAATCTAAATGTTCATCAGCAGGGGAATGGAGTAATAAAATGTGCTATGTATATGTGATTTGCTACTTGATAAAAGCATAGTTAAAAGGAATGAAGTAGGTCAATAGTTACAGCAATAGACCTCAGAAATTTAAAGAATTAAAAGAATTAATTACTTTCAGTATGAGGTCATTTATGAAAACTGAAAAAACAAATGAAACACAACTCTTATTTAAATATGTAAATGAAAATGTGGAAAATGAATTAGGAGGCCACATACCATTTTAATGATAGTGGTTGCTGGTAAGGAGGTGAAGAAGGGGATTGCTACTGGGGGTGGTGAACAGTGGGTGTCAACTTTATCTCTAGTTATTTTATATGTACTTAAAGTGAACCAAATATGGTTTCATATTTATATGAATTTGAATGCATAATGTGAATGTCATTTGTTATAAATTCTAGTTGGTGAGAACATAGATATTTGTAATATTACCTTTTTTATATTTAACATTTCTCAACAACCAACAAACACTGATGAATTTTTTGTGGTACTTTGTACAGCATGTTGCATGTTTTTGTTTGTTTTTAATTCTTCCTATCCAGGAAGTTAACTGGGCTTCCTCTGGAGAAAAGAATATATTTTTATTTATTCATTGTTTATTTAGTTTATTTGTATAACTGCGAAGAAGCTATTTTGACTGGCATTAACCATTAAATTTGTGCTTAATTCACAAAGGAGAAAACCATGATAAAGAACTCCCAATAACTGTTTCTTTTGTTTTACCTGATCTTTGTGTATTAGAATGTATAGGAATAACTGGGCTTCCAGCAGAAACATGGCAGATTTCTTCTATTTTGACATTTTGTTGCATTGATTTTGTTGATGTTGTAAAGGTATCTGATTATAGTAGTTAAGTGATCCTTTCAGTAACTAGGAAATTAAATATAGGGATCTGAGTGATTCTAAGAATTTGACTAATAAAATGTAGTTAAAAGTTTTGTTAAATAACATCTTTTGATGTTAAGTTACACTTAACTGTGAAAATTTTTTTTTTCACTTAACTGTGAAAATTTTATAAGTGTTATTGGAGAAAATGAATATACTATCATAGTGAAAGTTTTTTTTTTCCCCTCAGAACACAAGGATCAGTTTTTATATGAGATAAAGTAAAAAGAAGTGGGAATAGTGCATGACCTGTAATTTTTTTCTTAAAGAGTTATAAAAATAAGTATCTCAAATGTATAATTAAAAGTTATAATAACTATTCATGATATCTTTGAATTTAAATTATCTCAAATTAAATAACTTAGATGAAAATTGCATTTATAATTATGTAGAAGTTTATAATTTTGAAGCAAAAAGCATTTACCAAAATTGTCACAAAGTTTAGGAAGCCCACTAATTTAAAATTGAAAATTTAAAATTATCTTTTGTTAATTATTTTTATTTACCCTTGTAGAAAATTTAAATGCAAAAATAATAACGGATATCTCTTTACATGTAAATGTTAGTCCAAAAGATGACTGAAAATTACTTTTTTTTTTTTTTTTAAGACAGGTATTTCTTAAAATTTTCGATCTAATTTTTTTGTTAAAGGATTTTTATACAAATTATAAGACTGGCTTAATTATAAAATTCATAAAGATAATTTAAATTCAGAATATTTAATTTAATATAATTTAAACTCAAATATATAATTATGCATAGTTATGACTTCTAACTATATATGTCATATAACCTTTTAAGATAATTTTTATAATTAGGTGAAAACAAGGCATGCATTATCTCCGGTTGATTTTCTTGCTAATATTTGCAATTTGATACTAGAGTTAATCCTTAATTGTTGAAAAAGTTGTCTATAACATGGTTATCAATTTTACTTCTGTATTACAGGATATGACATTGTAAGGATCAAGCATTCAAGAAATGTTTGTTAAAAAGTAAAACATCTCACTTGTGGGGCTGTTGTGTGTGTGTGTGTGTGTGTGTGTGTGTGTGTATGAAAGTAAAGTTGAATCTGGGAGACAATCACTGATTAAACCTAGGAATTTATTAGATTAGCTTTCCTTCAAACATAAAATACGTGCTTTTTCACAAAGGCATACAGTTCTGGTTTGAACAGAAGGGGTGAGAACCTCTAGTTCAGTTCTTTTCAGAGCTGGATATGTGAAGAAGTACAAATATCAATGTGGTACATTCTTTTTAAGTATGAATTTTAGTGAGATATTATGGGGTCAAAAAGGAATTAGCACAGTTATTTTAAGATAATATATTTAATGTAGCAGAGAATTGATCACTATAGCACTTTTGGGTTCTATTCCCAGACTCGCATATATATGAGGTCAGTGTCTGTTGCCGCATTTATTTAGGGATGTTTCAGTGAGAAAGGTTGTGATTCCCTGTTTTATGATCTTAATCTTAAAGCTATCAGGGATTTCAGTTATTAGAATCTCCCTGTAGTAAGCTCACATCCTCTTTTGACGGATATAGAGTTCAACTACTAGTCTTTCCTGCCCACCCCCTGAAATTTTAAGCCATTTGCAAATCATATGATAAAGAATTTTGACTTTGTGCCTTCATTTTATTGAAAATAAATTTGCAGTTTGCTTTTACTAAAAATCTGCTTTTAAAGTATATTAATGTTTAATTTATCTTAAAGATTTGCGTACTTATTTATGTTTCAGGTAGGGATCAGGAAGTACAAGTGAAATGGTTCAGTTTTGGGAACATTTTCTGTATATGGATATGTCTCATATAGGTAGGGGTTTTTTTTAAAAGCCTTTTTTTTCTTCACAGGAAAGACTTGAAGCAGCTAAGAAGCATATATACAAATGTAATTATAATTGAGTAAAAACTCAGAAGGCACTATGGAATATTTTTCTTTTTTTTATATCAGAATGGATTGATAGGTTTTTTTTTCATTTTTTTTTAAATTTTACTTTTAAGTTCTGGGGTACATGTGCAGATTGTGCAGGATTGTTACATAGGTATACACATGCCATGGTGGTTTGCTGCCTCTATCCCCCCCATGACCTACATTAGGTATTTCTCCTAATGTTATCCCTCTCCCAATCTCCCCACCCCCCTGCTATCCCTTCCCTAGCCCCCACCCCTAATAGACCCCAGTGTGTGATGTTCCCCTCCCTGTGTCCGTGTGTTCTCATTGTTCATCACCCACTTATGAGTGAGAACATGTGGTGTTTGGTTTTCTGTTCTTGTGTCAGTTTGCTGAGAATGATGGTTTCCAGATTCATCCATGTTCCTGCAAAGGACATGAACTCACCCTTTTTTATGGCTGCATAGTATTCCGTGGTATATATATGTGCCACATTTTCTTTATCCAGTCTATCTTTGATGGGCATTTGGGTTGGTTCCAAGTCTTTACTATTGTAAACAGTGCCGCAGTGAACATACACGTGTGTGTGTCTTTATAATAGATCGATTTATAATCCTTTGGGTATATGCCCAGTAATGGGATTGCTGGGTCAAATGGTATTTCTATTTCTAGATTTTTGAGAAATCACCACACTGTCTTCCACAATGGTTGAACTAATTTACACTCCCACCAACAGTGTAAAAGTGTCCCTATTTCTCCACCTCCTCTCCATTATCTGTTGTCTCCAGATTTTTTAATGATCGCCATTCTAAGTGGTGTGAGATGGTATCTCAGTGTGGTTTTGATTTGCATTTCTCTAATAACCAGTGATGATGAGCATTTTTCCATATGTGTGTTGACCGAATAAATGTCTTCTTTTGAAAAGCGTTGATATCTTTTGCCCACTTTTTGTTGGGGTTGATAGTTAAACTTGGTATGGGCAGTCAAAGTTTGAAATTATAATGCCACATGTTCTCCTAGCTTGAACATTGTGTCTGGCTGAAATAAGACATTTTCTTTTTTTAACTTGATAAATTTCCAGCCTAAATCCAACTTTTTTCTATACCACTTAGTAAAGATGTTTGGTGTTTTGTATCTGCTAAGGCATTAACTTTGAATCAGTATAGTTATGGACTAGTTTGAAGAAGTTTTCTTGTTTAAAGACCTTACCACTGAGTTTTTCAGAATGACTTATACTTTTAATTCTTCATGATTATGGATGGATGACAGTTTTTGCCACACTCAGCCTTTACTTATTTATACCTGATGGAAGTTTTAATCACTCAGCCCAGCTTTTTTCTCTATTAATTCTTTTTATATATTCTTGGAGGTAGTACTATATGAGTCTTATTAAGGTTCAGTAAGCAATTAAATTTAAAAAATAATCTTGCTAAATTGTCCATATTTGATGACACTGAATCAGGTAAGTTAATGCATCATTTCATTTAGTTTATTCACTATGTATGCCTAATGATTGTCCTTTCAATTTCATTTGATGGGGAATACTGCTATGAAGCAGTTGTTGATTAGACTTTGGACATCTTTTTCTCTTTACGTTGTTACATTCAATTTATGTATCTTTTTCTGTGTATTTTTTGATGCTGTTCACTATGTTCTTTCACATTCTAAGCTTTTACCCATTATTATGTCAGTTTTATAAAGCCCGGATTCCATGGGGTTATTGTGATACTTCAATTAGTTATGTGTCAAATATTTGAAAAACAACCATTTATATAACTATTAGTTATGATTAGTTAGGAGATGTAATGCCATAATTTCGTAGTTTTACTAAGTAAGTTTGAATTTACATTTGATTTCTTCTGGAAGTCTTAGAAAGGTCTTTTACATGAACTGCATTTAAAAGTAAAAGAGTCTGTTGTGCTTGGAAGATTTGACAGGTAGAGTATGCCAAAGTATTATATAGCTCACCTCACATTGAAGAGGACAGTTAATGGAAATTGGAATCCTGTTCATTTTTATATAATTGAAAATATATTCAGCCTCTGCTAATGGAAGACTGTAATTTTTTATTTCATAAAGTTACACATTAAAAAGTCACCTTAATTTAATAAACTAAATACAGTTTTGGCAGTAGGGACAGGATATTTCTACTGAGAGAGGGAATCTTTAGCTCTTAAAATTTGGTCCCAAATAACTTTCTTTACTAAGTCCTCTTGTCCTTATTTTGTTTATTTATAGTACATCTAGCCCTCATTCTTAGTTTAAAAAAAAAAAAGGAAAGAACATGCTGGTCTGGTTGGGGATTGTGTTGTAGTAATTTTGGTGGGTTTGGCCTTTAAACTGATAAGGAATTACTCATAGGTGTACCTGCATCTTTACTACTGGTGGTTTTTTTTTTTTTTGTGGCATCTTAGACCTTCAATTGGTGTCTTCAGTTAGACTGGGAAAATTTCAACAATTATTTATCTGGATACTGTCCATATCCAAATCTCTCTCTTTTTTTTTTTTTAAAGTCTTTTTCTGTCACCCAGATTGGAGTGCAGTGGTGCGATGTTGGCTCACTGCAACCTCTGCTTCCTGGGTTCAAGTGATCCTCCCAACTCAGCCTCCTGAGTAGCTGGGACTACCCAGTTACTTTTTTCCCATCCAGTTAATTTTTGTATTTTTTGTAGAGGCAGGGTCTTTCCATGCTGCTCAGGCTGGTCTCCATCTCCTGGGCTCAAGCAATCTGCCTGCCTTGCTCTCCCAAAGTGCTAGGATTACAAGTGTGAGCTACCGCACTTGGCCTATATTCGTTTATATCCTTTTATAATCCTGATCTACTTGTGTTTTAGACCAGTACTACTCAAAGTGTGATCTTCAGACCAGTGCTGGTCTACCAACTGATTTTACTGGTCTGTGATGAATTAAAGACGAATTTAGAGTAAGCATTTAGAAACTTTTATATCAAATTGACATCACCTAATAAGGGTATGATTTTTTTTAAAATTAATTTTCATTGCATTTTACAAAAGTTTTTCTCTCCAATGGATTGGCAATTTAAAAGTGGTCTCCTGTATCACAGATAGATTTAGAAGTATTTTGTTTAGACCTCTCTTACTCTATTCTTTGTGCCCCTTAACTGCTGTTATACAGTTTTTTTCTATGTCTCTGAAATGCATTTTAGATGGATTTTCAATCTTGCACTTTTACACTGAATTAAAAATTCTTAACACCAGCACTTTGGGAGGCTGAGGCAGGCAGATCACCTGAGGTTAGGAGTTTGGGACTAGCCTGGCCAGCATAGCAAAACCCCGTCTCTACTAAAAATACAAAAATTAGGTGGGCGTGGTGGCAGACGCCTGTAATCCCAGCTTCTTGGGAGGCTGAGGCAGGTGATTGAACTCAGGAGGTGGAGGCTACAATGAGCTGAGATTGCTCCACTGCACTCCAGCCTGGGTGACAGAATGAGGCCTTATCTCAAAAAAAAAAAAAAAATTACTTAGATTTTTTTATTTCTTGAAGTTTTATGTCTTATATAGATATTATTGCCTGAAGCATTATTATTTTATGATCTTTCCAGTAGTGGAAGAATGTGTTTGCTAATTTTGCTGTGTCTTTTTTGTGATGGCTCTCTTTTATTGTGTGTGGTATCCTTGAATTTTTTTTTTTTTTTTTGACTTGAGTAGTGCATTTCGGAAAGGTGTTGGATTCTTTGAGGCCTTTGTTGAAGTCATTTTCTTTCATAGAGGATTTGCTTGTGCTTTCTCCAGTTGCCTGGCTAGGGATTAAGAACGCTTTAAATATGGGATTTATTGGATCTCATATGAAATTTATTGGATCATACAAGTAGTATGAATTTAGTTTGAGAACCTTGTGAAGGCCACTTTAGTTGCAGGAGAATTGATAAAACATTTTAGAAATGACAACATTTTAGAGATGGAATACAGATTAATGGTTGCCAGGAATTAGGAATGGTGGGAGTGCCCGGGATTAGGGGGTCGGTGTGACTATAAAGGTGTTACAGGAAGGAGATCTTTATGGTGCCTCTTTGCTGTTAACGTGAGGATGTACCCCTTGAGAGCACCAACTTTATTAAAGTGTTTTCTTGTGATAGACTCCTTAAAATCTCATTTCCTAAGCCTTGAGCAGCCATCAAAATGTAAGCTCAGTTTTACCAACATTTGGTGTATACTCTTAGGATGAGAGCTGGTTTCTCTGTTTGCTTACTCTTTCCTAAGGTTTCTCCCTTCATTTATTTATAGCTTATATGTATACTGTTCTTTCTTGCTAACTAAACACTTAAACAGATTTCTTTTCCTCTAAGTTTTAAAGTTAGATTTGAATATCAAGAGTATCAGGATATCTAGCTTTACATACTGCTGGAAAGCAATGTCCTTATCAATCTACAATTTAGTCTTATAAAGCGGTGGTCCCCAACCTTTTTGGCACCAGGGACCAGTTACATGGAATACAATTTTTCCATGGTTGAGGGCGGGGCTAAGATTTCCAGACGAAACTGTTGCGCCTTAGATCACCAGGCATTAGATTCTCAGGAGGATCACGCAGCCTAGATCCCTCACATGTGCAGTTCACAATAGTGTTAGCAGTCCTATGAGAATCTAATGCCACTGCTGACCTTACAGGAGGCAGAGTTCAGGTGTTAATGTGAGCAGTGGGGAGCAGCTGTAAATACAGATGAGGCTTTGCTTATTTGCCTGTGGCCTCGGAGCTTGGAGACCTGTTATAAAATATGGCTATGTTATGCCTCAGTTCTCTTATATTCTTGTTATTATAATGGTTATTTTTCCTTATTTCTTTGGTTTATCATCAGTCTTGTATAGGCCATCACAATCTACTCCTCTTTATGTTTTTTAGTCTTGTTTCCCACCATTCTTTTGTTAGCCATATTATGACTTATTAAAGACATCATGTATTATGGCAACAGTTCTTTTATTCATATCCTTTGTTTAAATGCTATCTGTTCTTTTAGGCTTGTACTGGTATTTCTATCACTGTTGACATTTTAGGCTGAATAATTGATTTTTGTGGGGAAGGGTCTTGTTCTTTTTTTGTATATTTAGTTATGTTTAGGGATGGTATGTTTAGGTATGTTTAGCTGCATTTTTGGCCACTGCTCACCAGATGCAAGTAATATTTCTCATTTGGGACAACCTAAAGTTTTTCCAGACATTGCCAAATGTCCCCTGGGGGCAGTATCTTCTATAGTTGACAATTACTATTATATTCCTATATGATTTTGGCCTGAGACAGAGCCCTTTCTGATTATCCCTGCCTGATGTGACTTTTTACCTGCTGGATTTTCTGTAGTATACATTGTCTGTATTGTACACTTATCTTTTATTACATTTTCTTGTGAATTCCTTTCTTTTTCTTCCTCGCTCCCTCCATCCCTCCCTCCTTCCCCTCCATCCCTCTCTCCCTCCTTCCTTCCTTTTGTCCTTCTCTTCTTCCCTCCTTCCTTTTCTTTGTCTTTTTGTTTTTTTTGAGACAGGATCTCACTCTGTCACTCAGGCAGGGCTCACTGCAGCCTCGACCTTCCTGGCTCAAGTGATCCTCCAACCTCAGCCTCCTGGGTAGCTGGGGCCACAGGTACACACTACCATGTCTAGCAAATTTTTTGTATTTTTAGAATAGAGCAGGTTTCACCATGTTGCCCACTGGTCTTAAACTACCGGACTCAAGCAGTCTGCCTACCTTGGCATCCCAAAGTGCTGGGATTAGAGTTGTGAGCCATTGTGCCCAGGCTTTGTTGTGAATTTCTAATGGGCTTTCTTTCTAGAGGACTGGGACTATTTCACTTTTTTTGTTTGTTTGCTATTTTGGCCAACTCCATGCACTTGTTAGTAGCTTTGAATATATTTTCCTTTTTTTCTACTTCTTGTATGGTGATAATGAGGGTTTTGGAAAGCAGATGACTCTAGAAAGTATGAAAAACTTTGAAGCATTCTAAATTATGAGACTTTATTAATCATTATGGACTTTCAGACAATAGAATTAATGCCAATATAACAATTGTGTATATACCCAGTAATAACTCTGGAAAATTCAGGACAATTCAAGATAGTTTTAAAAATATAAGAAAGATGTAAGTTCTCTTAGATGTATTTGTTATACAAGTAACCAGAAAAATGTACAGTAGGGTAGAACTTTTAAAAATAGTCTGAGAAATACAGAAAGTGGAAGGATTTGTAGAAGCATGAAGGACGAATGATTAGTTCCACAGAGTGAGATGAGCAAAGTAATCAATATGTCGGGGTAAATTGTTAGGAATGATGGATGTAGCATCTGGTTAGGAGTGACTTGTGCAAAGCTGACAAACGTGATACGTGAATGCTAGTAAGTTGAATACAAGTTGGGCACAGAGAATTTGGCTTCTTACTACTGCCTAAAGAGAAACATCTATGTTTTGCCCCAGTTGGGTAAAGATACAGCTCAGGTATAGATGCCCCGTGCCATTTTTTAAATCAGTGTATTCTAAATAATAAAATAAATTGAAACCTGAGATCTAACCACTTTTCTAAGGTTGCTGCTTCTTCATCTATGTCAAAGTTTTTGTGAAAAATAATAATCATAGTATATATTCATTGTAGAAAAACTAGAAATTAATGAAATGTATGGATAAAGTAAAATTTAGTTACAGTTCCCTAAAGCAGAGCAAAACCACTAGTATCATTTTAGTTGATTTTATTTTCTTAAGTTTTATATGGTCTCAGTCTCTAGATATAGCTATATGATGGGCATACATGTGTGTATAGATATATACTGTTATATGTATTTGTATATATGTATATTTATATGAAATGGGTTATTGTATGTGAAATATTTTATATTGTTTTTTTTTAATTCTGTGAACAATTCTCCATATCAGTAAAGTTCTTAAAAGTGATATTTAGTGAATACATCAAATTCTATTTTTAGATTATCCCTAAATTTATCTAATCATTCTCCTATTGTTATTGTTTTCCCTTGTTTTCATTACTATAAATATAATTTGCAGTAAATTTCTTTAGCAAAATCTTTTAGTACCTCTTTCATTTTCTTTGAAGAGTTGTACCTTTTACCACAGTCTGCCTCTTTTAATTCACCTTACAAAATTTATTCTGTCTGTCTTCTTAGTTACAAAAGAATCTCAGTTTTATAGTGGAGTGTATTGACCATGTTACAGACTATATTGCCTAGCCTTCCAAGTGGTTAAGTGTGACCAAAGGGCTAGGTTTATGGTTTATGAGATATAGGGTGGAATATTATGTGAGAGAAGGGAATGAAAAGGACTTTTCTTCTCCTTTCAGATATCTTCTTGATCCCTGCAATGTAGGTGTATTAGCCGGAATTCTCATAGCCTTCTTGGAACATGAGGTGGCTTTGAATAGAAATAGTATATGGTAGAGCAAAAAGGTGGAAGGCAGTTGGGCCCTCTGTAGTTGGAGCTGCCACATCAGCCTGTGAGTTTCTACTTTTGGGCATTTACATGGGAGAAATAAATTTGTCTCCTCCCTCCTTTTTCCCCCTCTCTTTGTTATTATTTGATTATTATTTTTATTGATTTGGCAGGGATGTGACCTAATTCTAGCTGACAGAGGATACCGTTTTTTTTTTTTTAGACGGAGTCTTGCTCTATTGCCAGGCTGGAGTGCAGTGGCGCAATCTTGGCTCACTGCAACCTCCCTGTCCTGGGTTCAAGCGATTCTTCTGCCTTAGCCTCCCGAGTAGCTGGGACCACAGGCACGTGCCACCATGCCCGGCTATTTTTTGTATTTTTTAGTAGAGACGGGGTTTCACCATGTTGGCCAGGATGGTCTCGATCTCTTGACCTCATGATCCACCTGCCTCGGCCTCCCAAAGTGCTGGGATTACAGGCGTGAGCCACCACGCCTGGCCAAGGATACCATTATTTAAACCCTCTGTATGATAATGTAACAGATCAAATATAAGGAGACATGTATTTTTGTCATGGCAGAATCTAGAGCTGTATTGAAAACTGAAATCGGTATTGAGACTGGAGAAAGATTAATTGATGTTGAAAGGAAAAACACTTAAAATGATATAGAAAATACATTTCTGGAACTATTTGATAATATATTGCTGAATTTTGTTCTCAAATGCTGTTAATATTTATAACAAATATTTCAGAAAACACTTGATAGCTTTTAGGCAAAATATAAAACATTGAGGACTATATGTTTTATCAGAATCCCATCCCTATGAATTTTTAATATTTTTAAATATTATAGCTAGTTACTTTGATGAGGTCAGTTCATAAATGTAGCTTTTGTTTTGTTTTGAGACAGGGACTTGCATAGTTTCTCAGGCTGGAATACAGTGACATGATCATGGCTCACTGCAGCCTTGATCTTCCTGGACTGAAGTCATCCTCCTACCTCAGCCTCCTGAGTAGCTGGGACCACAGGCACATGCTGCAATACCAGGCTAATTAAAAACTTTTTTGTGTGTGTATAGATGGGATCTCTCTTTGTTGCCCGGGCTGGTCTTGAACTCCTGGGCTCAAGTGATCCTCCTTCCTTGTTCTCTGAAAGTGTTGGGATTACAGGCGTAAGCCACCATGTGTGGCTAAATTTAGCTTTTAATGCTCTCATATTAACTTGTTGAAAACATTTTGATATATGAAATTTTTAAAAAACATTTTTTGACTATAGACTTACTGTTTAATATAGATTCTAAGAAAGTTAATTATAACTTAAGTCAAATAAGTGAAGAATACACACTTGAAAAAAATTAATAAGATATTTGTTGAGCAGTTTTAGGTTTATAGAAAAATGGAGCAGAAAGTACGGAGAATTCCCATATACCCAGTCTCCCAAGGATACACATTTTTATCTAGGATATTTCACTATACATACTATACACAGAAAAATGACTACATCTGTTAACCAAATACGTATTATTTTGTAATAGGAAAACCATGCATGTTACTTTAATTCAGGGTTTCCTACCCTCATCACTACTAACATTTTAGGCTAGATAATTCCTGGTTGTAGGAGCCATCCTGTGCATTGTAGGACGTTTAGCAGCATCCCTGACCTGCACCCACTAAATGTCAGTAATTCTCCCTAGTCATGACATGAAAAATGCCTCCACGCATTGCCAAATGTCCCTTGAGAAACAAAGTCACCCTTGGTTGAGAACCATTGCTTTAACAATATAGGTGTTCTAGAATTTTCTGTATTTTTCAGGTTTGGCCTTAATTTAAGGGCTCTGTAGTTCAGTGAATCTTCACACGGAGGATCATATAGGCAAAATTTGGATCTTTCTGTCCACTTGGGCACTGTGGGCAGTATATATATAATTTTACTGGCCTCAGTTTCCTTCACTGCAAAATAGGTAAAATGTTACCTAACTTGAAAAATTGTTGTGAAAATTCACTAAATTATATAAAATACTTTGATTAATTAATTAGTAAATTAATAGATTAATTTCCTTCTCTTCAAATGTAGTATATTGTTTTAATTTAGTCCCTGCAGTGTTGTCAAAACCTGTCACAGTGTTATTATTTCTATAGGAAAGGCTATGATAATTTGGGATCTACTGTTTATGGATATAAAGAATGCTATACTGTGGGTAGATAAAAACTTTTTTAAATGAAGGCTGATTTATGAGGTCAGTTGTGTTTTGATCCTTTGTGGGACCCTAATTAGATTGTAACTACATTCAGCTTGTAACAGTTAAGTGATCTCATTGTGTTCTTTCAAGGACTTTGAGCTTCCCAGATTGAAGATAGCATTAAATGTCAGCCAATCACTGTGTCCTTTGAAGTTTTTGTCTTTCACATCTGAAATCCCGCCAATTGTAACAGCTTGTGTGTCAGCTCCAATAGAGAAAGTTGGATACGGTCAAGTTGAAGTTAGTCCACTAAAGACTTCTAAAAACTTGACATAGTTTATGACTAATAATGTCTACTCCCCATTATTTTTAGAATTGTAAAACATTGTCCCTGATGAAGGAAATGCCATCTATAATAATTCAGACTATTCTTATTGTTCTCCTGCAGAAAATTTCTAAAGATTTGGTGAAGATAGGAAAACTGTCAAAAAGACTGTAGCATTATTATACTGTAGGTATTTCTTTGAAAAAGAAGTGTAAGTTAAGAATATCTTAAGTGTCCAGTTGTTTGGGGGAAAATATTTTAGAGAAAGATATAATATATAAAATATCAAGGAGGATGTATTATAATCATATTAATAATGTATGAGAACTAATCCTATGCAGTCTTTTAAACATTGCAAATGTGTTCATATGTACTGAGATGAGGATTTTACCAATAACATTGAAAAATATTCCTGATTCTAACAAGGATTGATCTAGCTTATGTAAATTGGCTTATTTAAAATTATCGAAATCCAGAAAATTATTGTAGCTTTGTAGGTTGTGATATGTTTGGGTGACTTATTGTTTAGGTTATTTTGCAGAATTATTTATTTGCTGATTTATTTATGTATTTCATTATTTATTTATTTGATTATTTAGTAAATTATTTATCTGATGAATTATTAATACATATTCATGACATCCTTTAAATTATTTATAACTTAATTTTGAGTTTATTGCTTTTAGATGCTGCATTGTTACTGACTAGTTTTGATTTTTTTCTTTGTGGTTCTTGAAAATTAAAGTATCACCTCTAAGGCAAAAGTATATTCATTGCAGTGCTTATGGATTTAAAAAAAACTTATGGTAGAGATAAATTTCAGCTTTGTTTAACTTTAAATTTACCTATTTAGAGTTACCAGTGATAGAATGTTTGTGTGTTATGTGCATACTCATTTTAGAGTCACTTACAAATTAATGATATAGCCTATCATTTGTAAACAGTGATTGAACATGTAAACCTCAGTCTGTATCACCCTTTGTGTCTTTAAAGGACAGATCTGCATTTCTTACTTGCTTTAGAATAAATAAATCTTGGTTATTTTATTTTAATGGCAAATCTGTTTTACTACTGGAATATTTTTAGAAAGTTCAGAGAAATGAAGTCCAACTTAGATTTGGATTCCTGACAAATAAATTTGACTGCTGTAGTCTTTGTTTTTTTAATCCCCCTTATATATGTATTTGGAAAACGTCTGGATTACTATATAAATCTTTCTATATAAATTTCATATATCAGTCATAATGACATATACTTCTGACGGAAATTTTTATATCATTTTAATGTATGAAAATGAAGAGGTTTATAAGTGCAAGTTACAGTTTTTTTGACATAGCATCATTTCTTCTGATTCTGTTTCATAACGTAGAGCAGTTATTAGGGCTCTCTTATTGAATGGGTTTAATGAATAGGTTACTTTAGTAACTAAATGACTTTAGTAACCAAATGACTACTTTAGTCATTTGGGTGAGTGCCATGTGCACAACATGGTCTTTATTTTGTGTTTGCTTGCAGTGAATTACTATGTACTTTTACAGTTTTCACACTTCAGAGAGAAACTGCATTGTACATTTCAAGTTGAGATGCTATTGAAATATAGTGAAAATGGCCTCTGTAGACAGGTTTGAGTATAAAATTGTAAATTATGCATATGTATATCCAAATTTCTTATTTTGAAATATTGAATATATGAATATTTAATCGGAATGTTGCTTTAGTATCTTCATATGCTTGCCTTAAAGGAAGTGTTTTCCTTTGATTTATATACATGGATTTAGAAATGTGTATATCATACATATCTGTGTCTTTTCTGTTCTGGAGATGAACAACCACAGATAATATCAGGTATGGCATTTTCTTTTTAAATGTGCTTCAGTATGCCAATGTGGTCTTCTTTTGAAAAAAACAAAAATAAAAAAGCTTCCTTCTCCAATATTGAATAAGATCTGTATTAACTGTCATGATAATCTACCCAGCCCCTATTATTAACATATGTTTGGGGAGTGCTAGCTATGTCATCTAAGTGATCTTTCCTTGGAAGATACATAGATGTGTGCACACACACATGCACGTCACATGAAATTTTCATATGACATCAAAATAACTTTTTCGGATTTGTTTTTGAAAACATATTAATGTAGACTTTTATAATAATAACTAGCATTGCTGATTTCTTATGTGAAAGATACAGAGCTCATATCTTTTACATGAATTATTTGTTGATCTTCACAGTGATATAAGTACTGTTCATTTTTGAGTTGACTCATGTAGTCCGACTCAAGGGCCTTTCTTTGTATCCCATAGTTGTATGCATAGATAGTACAATGTAGTATTTAGCCAAAGTTGTTCTACTTTTTTTTTTTTTTTAGAGAATACTGGTATTTGTCTCTAAACATTTAACTTGCAAAGTATATTCATTTTGTATAACATTTAATCATCTTAAACAGCAGACAAGTACTTGAGTCTCTTGAATTTTCTGATTTAATTCTTCTTGTAATACTGTATGGTTGAGCAAAAATTACATACAAAAGAAGAATTTGTGCTTTGAGGAAAGTGTGTTTGCCTGGTGGATGTCCAAAACTCACATCAGGTATTTTGACTCTTAAGTCCAAGGCCATTTTCAGGGCTCTGTTAGGTAAAATTTAATTTCCTAAAAAAAAAAATAATAATGTTCTTATCAGGGTTGGACATATACATATTGTTAAAGAATGATTAAGTGCTTGATGCCTGAGCTTTTATAGAAATGACCACAAACACTATTAAGGCCAAATATAGTCTTTAATACACAGTTAAGCATTTTAACATGTGCATAAAAAGGACAAGAAAGCAATCAATTTTAATTTTAAACTCTTAGATGTAATTATTATAGTATTCTGGGGGAGCCTTAAAAAGTAAGGAAAGGTGTTGTGAATTAGTATGAGACTAAGAGGAAAAGATCTTTCCAACCTGTTTTCTGCCTGAAGACAGAGGGAAGCCTTCATCCTGGGTCTTAAATATACAAAGCACAACAGAGAACAGATGAATTAGATGGCAGCAGAGTTTGGGTGATGTTGGTATGAGTGCCATAAGTAACTGCATCTGTGTGACTGGTAGGGTTCTATATGAATCACTAAAAGTTTTTAAGGTAGAAAGATTTTTCAAGTAAATGTTAAAACATAAAATCCTAGGAATATGATTTATTAATAGGAAATATTTTAATAACTAGATTAATGACATAATTCATCTTAAAATTCAAGATAGTTTTGAGAATGAAAGGGTATACTGTAATATGTAAGGACAACAGGTATGAAATGGGACCTTCCTGGTCACATGGGGACCTATGGTAGTACCTCAATTTCTATTGAGTAATTTCTGATAGTCTTGTATAGTGTATGTTTCACAGGAGTCTTAATTCATGTGTAATGTCTTTAAAAATGTTTTCTTTTGTGATTAACTTCTCTCATGGCCAATATTTATGTTAGCCAACATAAGCATTTTGTAATTGACTTTAGTAAAGGATAACACTGATGTTTTATGACTTTTGGAACCTATTTTCAAGATGGCAGTAAAAGATTATTACTTTTAGGAGGAGAAAGCTAAGTATGGCAAAGTTGGTCATACTTTAGTGGATAGTTCTAAAATTTTTCTTCATATTAAACATTAGAAGTTTTTTCAAAAATTATTTTTTATTTTAGTTTATTTTTCTAGAGATGGTGGGGTCTTGAACCCCTGGGCTCAAGCGATCCTCCTGTCTTGGCCTCCCAAAGTGCTGGGATTACAGAAGTGAGCTACCATGCCTGGCCTTTTAAAGAAATTTTTGTGCTTCCTTTGCCTTGTACATCTTCTGATTCAGTGGTTCCCAACCTTTTTGGCACCAGGGATTGGTTTCGTGGAAGACAGTTTTTACATGGATGGCTGGTGAGGGGGTGGGGTGAGGATGGTTTTGGGAAGAAACTGTTCCACCTCAGATCATCAGGCATTAGTTAGATTCTCATAAGGAGCAGGCACCCTAGAACCCTTGCATGCTCAGTTCATGATAGGGTTTGAGCTCCTGTGAGAATCTAATGCTACTGCTGATCTGACAGGAGGCAGACCTCAGGTAGTAATGCCACTGATGAGGAGTGGCTGTAAATACAGAGGAACATTTGCTGGCTGCTCTGCCACTCACTTCTTGCTGTGTAGCCTGGCTCCTAACAGGCCACCTACCTGTACCAGTCCATGGCCTGAGGTTGGAGGCCCCTGTTCTAATTTATAGTATGTTTGACGTTGTCATGAAATCTAATCCTGTTTGTTATACCTTTAAAATTTATAATTTTGTGTTGGATAATCCAGTGATCTTTTCTTTCTTTAAAAGCATGTTACATGTCACATATTTTGATAAAGTTGGCAGTTTTGCCAAAACTTACTGAAAACAACTATTTTTCCTGGTGAAATTCTGTGTGGGAAAATAGAAATCTCTAGATGAGTATAATTTAATTGTTTTGTATAGTTTTCTTTTTAATTCCCTCCTGATATGTATTTATCCGATGTGGCAAATTACGTTATTAAAGTCATAATTATATTATACATTCTTAATTTTTAGTTTTTTGTGTTTAGAACATACATGACTTGTTAAGTTGAACCAGGTTACCAGAGCGGCATATTTGTACTTGAATGTGCATTAAAAAATTGGAAAAATTCTTGTGTAATCTTATTCATAGGTATGATAACTTTTTCTTTGTTCAGAAATGTCTATTATGGCTAACAAAAAGAAAAGAACTATTCATATAGTCTCCCTCAAGTTAGTTACAGAGTAAAGCACTTCCTGAAATACTTTACTGTAATTCTAAGAGTAATAATATGTCTTATGTGTGAGCTCTGAGAGTAGCTTCTTTATGACAAGTAAAAATAAAGCCAAAGGTCATGGTAAACACAAGATTTCTTTCATACCTCATCCATTTTGTGGACAGCATATGAAGTAGTTTGGGTTCCTGCACTGATGTTTTAGTAGAGCAATCAGAGTTGTTCTCATGGAAGTGTTTCAGATCTCTTTCTGCTTACGTCCCATGTTGTTGCAAAATTTGGCATGAATATGTATTTGAATTCTGGACTAATTAAATAGATCCTTATTAAATTTAGAGTTGCAAACAAAATAGGGGACCAGTTATACTTCAAGGATTTCTTAGGCTGTTACACAATAGTGATATACAGGAGCCTTTAATAATACTAAATACTATTGTGACTTGATGCAGTGTCTCAGTATTGACTATCTTAGTATCAATATTGTTCACAGAAACAGTAAAAACCAAACATAGCAATAACAATAAAAACAATGTCACACAAATTATATAAACCTGACATGCCTACAGATGTACAGTCTATTGATTAGATCCTGTATTTGACTTTAATTTGGCTATCTAAATAGAAGTTAGAGTATTAACAAGGTCATATATAGGGAAGCCTTTTATTAAAAAAAGAACAGCCAGACGCTGTGGTTCATGTCTGTAGTCCGAGCACTCTGGGAGGCTGAGGCAGGAGGATCACTTGAGCCCAGGAGTTTGAGATCAACCTGAGCAACATAGGGAGAGTATATCTCTACATAGATAAAACTTTAAAAAATCAACCAAATGTGGTGGTCCCAGCTACTTGGGAGCTGAGGGAGGGAGGATTGCTCGAGCCTAGGAGATTGAGGCTGCAATGAGCCGTGATCACCCCACTGCACCTCAGCCTGGATGACATAGCAAGACCCTGCCCCTACCGCCCCCCGCAAAAAAGAGAGAATATACGTATGTTAGAGTGATTGTATCACATCTCTTTAAGTCATCCTCAGTACACAATACCAAAAAATACATCTAAAGAAAGAACATTTAGATGAGGATAAAATTGTAAATTGTAACTTTTAGTATAACTGATAAAAGTGTTTCCTTCATACTTTTTTCTATTGTTTTCACACCCTAGCATGCTTTTTCTTCCTGTAAGACTTTTAGAGTAACAGTTTTCAAATAAGCTTGGTGCTGCTCCATAAGGGAGTTTAACAAATTGTGAGGTTTTCACTTGTCACGATGATTGTGAGAGTGTTTTTGGCATTTAATGGATGGGGACCAGATAGGCTGGATATTCTGCAGTGCAAGGGCCAGTCTCAGACTACAGATTCTCCTGAGTACCACATAACTTTTGAATGTCTATTTGACTAAACTCCATTCAAAGATAAATCAGTAATACTTCAGTATATAAAAATATTGATAAGTTTTTATAAAATGAGGAATCTGATAATTTAGGAGAACTTTGTGTTGGGGGGGGGGGAAGCTTAAGTAAAATAAATCCTCAACATTAGTATATAATTTACTTCATATATTCTTGCCAATTCCTAACTTACAGCATTTCTTTTTTTCTTTTTTTTTTTTTTTGAGATAGAATCTTGCTCTGTCACCAGGCCGGAGTGCAGTGGCGCAATCTCAGCTCACTGCAATCTCCGCCTCCTGGGTTCAAGCGATTCTTCCACCTCAGCCTCCTGAGTAGCTGGGTCCACAGGCGCGTGCCACCATGCCCGGCTAATTTTTTTTGTATTTTTAGTAGAGATGGGGTCTCACTGTGTTGGCCAGGATGGTCTCGATCTCTTGACCTCGTGATCCACCCACCTCGGCCTCCCAAAGTGGTGGGATTACAGGCGTGAGCCACTGTGCCCGGCCTATAGCATTTCTAAGTAGATAGTTCAAAAGTTTTCAGTTCAGTAATGTAGTTACTGAGAACTGGACAACACATTGCAAATATATAGCAGGATTTTAAGACTTAAACACAGTTAATTTGTAACGTGTGCATCTCATTAAATTTTATTAATTATTTAAAAAAATATTTCATGATTGCCATTTTAAATATTGAAGTTTCGTTTTTTTAGAATAATAATAAATGCATTGTTAAAATTGTATATTAAAATTACTTTTATGTTGCCCAGTCTTCAGTATTATTCTGGTCCTGTTTCCAATAATCTATTATGCAGTATCTCTGTAACTTCTTGTGTTACATTTTTTTTTACCCATTCCATTATCTATCTTCTGTATTAAGAGGAGGGTACAGTCTGTAACTTTTTCATTATATGGAAATAGGTCCTAGGGAAGGTTGAAATGACTTTATTTTACTCTCAGACTTGATTAATGATTTGGTTATCGAATTCTAGATTGTAGATAATTTTAGTTTAGATATGAAAGGCTTTATTTCACAACATCCAGTGTTACTACTGAGAAATCCATGGCTACTTTTTTTTCCCTCACTTTTTTTTTTTTTTCCTGGCTATATATGGCCTGTTCTTAATATTCTGGAAGGCTTTAGGATTGTTTATGTCTGAAATTCTATGATAATATATCTTAGAATGGGTTTTATTCGTTATTTTTAATGAATCTTCAGAGGACTCTTAAGAACAAATGTCTTTCAGGTTGGGGATATTATCTTGAATTATTTTCTTTTCCTGTTTTTGTTTTTTTATCTTTCTTTTCCCCTCAGTTCTCTTAGTTGGAGATTCAGCACCAGCGTAGTGGAAGTGGGATGTGTCAGGTTGAGTCACTGCCTGATTGTGAGCAGAATGATTTGCTTCTCCTCAGTGTCTTTTCTGGTATGTTCTAAGTAACTTCTTTTGATAAGTTACTCATTTGTTTTCTAAAAATTTGTGATCTTGTTTCTGTTTTTCTCTCCATTTCCACTTTTTTGTCCTTGTGAAATACACCTTAAAAAATTATTAACTGCCATTTTAGTAGGGTTTTGGGAGGGAGAAGAAATAATTTCATGTGGTTAATCTGTGTTTGGGGAACCAGTTGTTTTGTGTACTCATTTTGCAAGATGCAGCTCTTGAAAACTTTGTGTGACTCTTCAGTAATCTTACTTCACCTCCTACACATCTTGTTAGAGCACTAATTATGCCACATTATTATTATTAGTTTATTGCTTATAATAAGAACAGGAATTGTCTTATTTGTATCAGTGTTTTTGTGCAAAGCATATTTCTTAAATGAATGAAAACATAAACAAAATGCAGAAATGAAGTAGATAATAGATAACAGTACAATTTAGTCAGAAGGATTGAAATTATTTATTTTAATCCTATTTCAATTAGTGTTTGATAGATTTTTAAAAACTTAATGGAGATTTATTTCTTTTAGTAAAATATTAATACTGTTATCATCCTGGGGTAATCAAAGAAATGTCTTTATATTAAAGCTAAATGACAAAGTAGTCATGAGAGTTTCATTGTAATGGAGAATCTTGATGCATTTAATTAGGAATTAAGTTACAAGGTATTGAAAAAATAGAATGACTAATGGATAGTTTTACGTATTAAGGAGAGCACAGCAATATCATAGTAAAGGGCAAAGAATAGAGAAAAAGCCTTGTCTTCTTCCATCAGCATATCAATTCAATCATTCCAAATAGTAAAATAATACATTCTAAGGAAACATCTTTTTATTCTGTGAAAACGTGTCATAGCCGCAGACAAAAGGAAAATATCTAAAGCACAAGATTTGGTTAAAAAATCTTTGTCACTCTCTTGATGAAATTTCACCATCGTAATTATCTGTTGTCTCTTTTTGGAAGTTTTCCTTTATCATAATATTTAGTTTTATTGATTTTAACTTTAGTGGTAGGAAATATAATTAGTTTAATTTAAACTGTTTTACTCATACCTCCTTCTTTCATATAAGTCACATAAGTGAATTATAGGTATTGAGCAGGTATATAGGTATATAGCAAATAGGTATTGAGTACATACAAGACACTAGTTGGTATGCAGTGAAGTTATAGAGATACTCACTTTAGGAAGGTATCCTGGTATTGAGTACATACAAGACACTAGTTGGTATGCAGTGAAGTTATAGAGATACTCACTTTAGGAAGGTATCCTCTCTTAAGAAGCTGAATGCATGTAAAGAATGGCAGGTGTAAGGATCAGTAGGATAGGAAATATCTCGAAATTGTATATGATTAATTACCAATGAATGGACCAAATGGAGTTTCTACTAGTTCAGCTGTCTTTAGTAGAATGTTCACACATTCTTAAGTCATAGCTTAGGCATGACGTATATGAAGACAGAAAGGATTGATAACTTGATAAAGTTACTTAACAGTATTCTGAGTTTTATTTTTAATAATCTGTCTTTTTAGCCATAGTCTGAGTTATCTATAAGGCCTGTTCATTTTTATGCTTGCATTTGCTTACTTGTTAGAAACATTCTTAAAATTGCTTAGAATTACTTTGGGGGTATTTCATTTTTTACTTTTTGATTCATATACATACTATATAATATTTTTATCAAACCATTTAAATTTTTAAATTAAAGATTTTATACCAAAAACATACAGATAGTGGGTTTTTGCTGTACACTAGTATTTTGCTTCATAAAACATGGTTAGCATTCTTTGTTCTGTGTTCATGTATTTTTATTTAAATTCAATGTTCATACATTTTCAATAATAGTTTCAAGATAAAATTAAATATATTCTATATTTTTTTCACTTAAATGAACTCATTTTCCCCATCTTGTGACCAACTACTTCTTTCAAGTTTATTAAAATACTTTCTTGAGTGTACTACTTAGACCATCTCTATCAGTTCATCTCCCCCCCACTTCCATCTCCTTTTCCTATCTGTATTTTTTACTCTACTTTCTATGTTATATTTCTACTTTCTATATATCCAGTGTACACAAACAAACTTTATGAAAAGCTCAAATCCAGTACAGGAAGGTCTTAGAAAAAAAGTATAATTATGTTATTGTATAAACTTTAAAAATGTTGTCTAGGAAGCTAAAACTGCTTAACAGATGTGATTGCTTCATTGTTTCAAATTTATGCCAATCAGAGTTGATAGGATTTGATCACACTCTAGTAGATTTATGAGATAAATTACAATATTGCATGACATACTTCAGATAGAAAAACATCAATGTAAGTTGGATATGATTTCTCGTTTAAGATAACAAGCTAGTAAATTTTTAAAATCAGATGGTTGCTACTTTGAGAGAATATTTATCAGTTTTTATGGAAATTAACAATATCGCTCGTATTTCCTTCATGGTGACAAAAGTATATTAAACTTTTTTTTCATGTAGAAATCTAATTGTAAATGGGAGGCATCTTGTTTCTATTTCATGACAGATGACCTGTCAAATTTCCAAAGGCATATAAAGAAATAGGGTTGAACTTAAAAGAAATTTGTCTGCAGGAAAGGTTAACACAAAATGAAAAAACTTATATTTGTGGTACTGAATTTCTGAAAAGTAAGGTTTCAGTTGATATGTCCAAAGTCTTACTAGGAATTTTTCTTTTTTTCAAACAAGTAGAAGTTTAATACCTCACATAAAAAAGAAAATGGAAAAGAACTTACTCACTAATGAAGTGACAGGTTCCCCCAGGGAAGTCAGAGCCAAGGAATTGGGAGTCAGGCTCTCAAGTCTGTGTTTATTCTCATAGAAAATGACAGAACTATTTATTTAAAAGCCCCCTGATGAGAATGTCTTTAACTTTATTTAGGAGGTCTACATGGTAGAGTCCTTCAGTTCATTTTTGAAGTAAAAGCATGGAATCTCCTGAGAAGTTGACTTGAAATTGTTATTAAATCAAATAACTTGTGAAAAGAGGGTAGAATTTTTAGTTTCTTAGATTGAAATTAAAAGTTTTTAGAATATGAGGACTGGCCAAAACAGTGATTTTAAAGACAGTAGGCTCTCATGTTTCAGGTAAGAATATTATAAAACCTTGTAAATTTTTTGGAAGAAAACTGTTCATCTCATTGCTTAGATTTTAAAATTTTACAAAGTATAGGCTGGGTGCACTAGCTCATGCCTGTAATCCAAGCACTTCGGGAGGCTGAGGTAGGCGGATCGCTTGAGCCATGGGTTCAGGATCAGCCTGGGCAATATGGTGAAACTCCCAATCTGCAAAAAAATCCAAAAATTATTTGGGCATGGTGGCACATGCCTGTAGTCTCAGGTACTCAGGAGGCTAAGGTGGGAGGATCAACTGATCCTGGTCAGGTAGAGGCTGTAGTGAGCTGAGATCATGCCACTGCACTCCAACCTGAGTGACAGGTGAGACCCTGTCTCAAAGAAAAAAGGAAAGAAAGAAGAAAGTACAGAAAATAAATAGAACAGGCAAACGTGTATTTAACATGCAGAATTAGTATGTTAACATTTGCCACCATATGTATTTTTAAAAGATATTTTAAAGTCTTTCCCTTCCCAGAGATAACTGCCATACTGAAATTGGTTTATAGCTTTCCTGTTTTTGTATTACTACTACATTTATGTGTCCATTAACATTAAATGTCCCTCAAAATTACCTAAAGATTACATTTTTTTCCTTCTTATCCATAATTATTCATGAATTGTTACTTGCTGTGATTTGTACACCTGGTTGATTCATTTTAAATGTTGTATAATATTTCATGATAGAACAAAAATTTGTGTACCTGTTTCTCTTTTGACAGACATTTAAGGGTCAGGGTACTTTGCATAGACTTCTTCCACAGACATTCATGGAGCTCTGTAGGGCTCAGTGTTTTCAGTACACAGACAAGCTGTCATCAATTTCTATAGCATTGTATCCAGGTTCTGGCACTAGGCAGCATCCTTAAGGCCATTTGATGCTACTAGAGCAGTATATTGCTTGCTTCTTTTTTCTTTTCTTTTTTTTTTTTTTTTTTTTTTTTTTTTGAGACAAAGTTTTGCTCTGTGTTCAGGCTGGAGTGCAGTGGCACGATCTCAGCTCACTGCAACTCCCATTGCAACCCCTGCCTCTTGGGTTCAAGCGACTCTGCTGCCTCAGTCTCCGGAGTAGCTGGGGTTACAGGCGTGTGCTACCACACTCAGCTAATTTTTTTGTATTTTTAGTAGTGATGGGGTTTCACCATGTTGGTCAGGATGGTCTCAATCTCCTGACCTCGTGATCTGCCTGCCTCGGCCTTCCAAAGTATAGGGATTACAGGCGTGAGCCACCATGCCTGGCCTGCTTTCCTTTTTCTTATTGATTTCTTGTCTTTATAAGCCAATCCACTTTTCCATTCCTGGCAAAGAAGCCTGCAGACAATGTTATCATGCTTTTTCTTTTAAACAAATGTCCTCTGAATCCTCCCTACCTCCTAGTACAAAGAAATATAAAAGAGTCCGTATTTTTTGCATCTGTTTGAAAAATATGCCTTTTAAAAAAAAGGTGTTTTTTTAGTTTTTATGCTTTTGCTTTATTGTAACCTGTGGGAGGCTAGGACCTGTGCTATTTGGAGTTTATTTTGCCACAGCAATGTGTGTGCTGGATCTGTGCATAAATAAGACATAGTTTTGCTTAATGTGAACAATATAATTTTGTGCCCAGGTATATAACTCTTTCAGTTAATAAGTGAACTCTTGAGTATTGAAAAAAATTCATTCTTATTTCGTGATCATTTTGGAATGGTTTTAGACATTAAAAAAATTGTATCATATAAATGGCGTTCTTACAGGTTCAAATTGATGTTATCATTTTCACTAGTTCAGCTAATTTAATTTTAAGGCATTTTATATTTTGGAAAAAATCATGTATTTGGTAGAAGTCATATTTGTAAGAGTGTATTTAAACATTTATCACACACTTAGATTTGAGTTGTGGTGCACTCTCAAACCATTAAAGACAAAGCTGTCAATTTAGGAAATTCTTTGTGTGGCCAACAGCTTGAAGCTGCCTTATAGAATGCCAAATATTAGACTATCAATTTTATTAACTATTTCACTTAAAGTATTTCTGCTTGAAATAAAAAAGGAGCTTAAATGAACTGCTAGGTCTGGATCATTTATTGCATGTCAGTAGTTTCAGAAAGCTGAAAAATGTTTATGCTGTGTAATAAACAGATGCTGCTCTAACAATGCAATACATTATGTACCAAAAATGATCTCTGTTTTAATCATAGATGCTGATTTAATGAGACAAGACTAGCTTACATCAAAAATGGATTTAGGATGTAATTTTTGCTTTTTGTATGTTTTTTCTACATAATTGATAGTCATACCTTTTAACATCATTATCAGATTTGGGAGAGAACGTTTATTTCTTTGATTTTCACATCTACTTTTGAATTCACAGGAGTTTGTAATTGTCCTGTAAACCTATTCAAAATGGCTATTAAAATACTTTAAAGAAGATGCCTTGTTTTATACTGTATTGTCTACTTTGCGTGAAATTCCTATAGGTCTTAACTCTTCTCCCTTTTTTTGATTGAGGCTACTGAGTATTTTCTACAATTTTTGGGACAGTTTTAGGGGGAGGCAGTCAATCAATGAATTGACTATTGTGAGATGATGATGCTTGAGGTTTAAAATCTCTGTCATACAGTGTGCTTAGGTTGCCTCTCTGGTTTGCTGTCCACAGTCACTGGAGTCTTTTTTCATCTATGAGAGAAGCACTTTGCTAGGCTCTGCTTTCTTGTTCATTTAATTTATTCCACGAGCACCCTCAAACTTGACTACAGTTGCTGACTTCGAGTCCTTCTGCATCTGTATTGTACATCTTTGATTGACATGGTTGCCTTTACATATGGTCAGGTAATTTTATATTTGTAAAAATATTCCTATTGTGTGTTTTATTCCACCGAACCTAGCAGAGTTAAATGTAGTTTGGATGCATTGGGAAGGATTAATGATTGGAAGATACAGAGTTGGTAAATTATTTATTCTGGCCCTGAGGAAGCTGAAAAGCTGAGTGAAAGACTAATAAATCATTTGTGGTAGTGCTGGTTGTCACTTCCAATTATTTTAGACGGTTTTGTGATAAACTGCAGCACCTGCTAGATATCTGCACACCCTCCCTTGATGCTAGTGGTGCAGCTTGTTTAGTCGACTATCAAAGGCAAGTTTGTGTAAAGTTTATTTAGGTTGGAAAGGAAATTACTCTTTTTGAGTCAGTTTTGTTGCTTTTCCTCATTGTTTTGAATGCTATGAAAGGATTTCCCTGGCATGGCCAGGAATCTGTAATATGCCTACTATTTTAGCCAGGAAAGACTGTCTTTATCTTTTTTAAAATACCTGAAGAATTGAGCTTCTTTATTATTCCCAGACTAATTAAAAACTACATCAACTGAGATGATTAGTATGCTAAAGACCAAATCATCTTTTTGGTACCAGTTGATAGAGAACCATTGCTGCTGCTTGACCAGACTTTTTTCTTCATTCTTTGTTTTTAAAGGCTGAGATTTTGTAACTACTGTCCTAAAAGGTAATGAGGTTCCTTGATCCACTGGTCCTAAACTCTGCTGCTGAGATTCTTGGGAGAGGCAGAGAAGAACTGGAAAGAAAGCACAGCCTAGGTTGGTCTCGTTCTAGCAGTCTTGAAACAGGACTACTCTAAAACTCCTTGGGAAATAAATTATGAACACCATATAATGTGCATGCTTTATGTTTGGAATTAGCTCTTTGGTCTCTGTCAGAGTTTAATAATAATTTGTGTTCAAGCCCAGAACATTAGGTTTGTTTTTATGTGTTCAGAGTGATTTGGTTTTTACTGAGATTTTCAGCTTTAACATAAAAACATGGGGCAGTCTGGCTGGGTGCAGTGGCTCACTCCTGTCATCCCAGCACTTTGGGAGGCTGAGGTACGCAGATCACCTGAGGTCAGGAGTTTGAGGCCAGCCTGGCCAACATAGTGAAACCTTGTCTCTATTAAAAATACAAAAAAATTAGTTGGATGTGGTGGTGGGCACCTGTAATCCCAGCTACTTGGGAGGCTGAGGCAGGAGAATCAATTGAACTTGGGAGGCGGAGGTTGCAGTGAGCCAAGATCACATCACTGCACTCCAGTCCCAGCAACAAGAGCGAAACTCCATCTCCAAAAATAAAAGGGGGGGTGTGGACAGTCGAGAGGACCCTTCAAGCTATGTACCTTGAATAATCTTGGTAAGTGGTCTTGTATTCACTGAGTTGCATTTTTACTCACTGACTTGCTTCTCCTCATCAAACATTTATTAAAGCTCATATGTGCCAGCCCCCTGGAACAACAACTGCTATTACTAATAACAACTCTTTTTAAAGGTTAGTATGTGCCATGTAGTATTCTTAGCATTTTTATATGTATGAACATATTTTAATATGACAACCCTATAAGATATTTATTATTCCTATCCTTATTTTACAAAGGAGCCCTATGGAGTGATAAGGCAATAGTGATTTAGTTTTTTTCTTTAGAGTCTATAGAAGGTGGGAAACATTCTTGGTAATCTTAGTTAATTAGGTTTAAGAATTTCAATCCAAGTAGTGTAATAATAACTATCATTTATTGAAGATTTAGTTTTATGTTTTGTACTATATATATTATTTCACTTTTAACCCCTGAATAATAAATGTTATCTTCTTTGTCACTGTATTAGTTAGTTCTCATGCTGCTATAAAGAACTGCCTGAGACTGGGGTAATTTATAAAGGGAAGAGGTTTAATTTACTCCTAGTTCCGCAGGGCTGGGAAGGCCTCAGGAAACTTACAATCATGGTGGAAGGGGAAGCAAACACATCCTTCTTCACATGGCGACAGGAAGGAGAAGTGCTGAACTAAAGGGGGAAATCCCTTTTAAAATAATCAGACCTCATCAGATCTCCCTCACTATCATGAGAACAGTTTGAGGTTAACCACCCCCATAATAAAATTACCTCCCACTGGGTCCCTCCTGTGACACGTGGGGGATTATGGGAACTACAATTCAAGGTGAGATTTGGGTGGGAACATAGAGCCAAACCTATCAGTCATGATGGTGAAATTGAATCTTAAAGAGGTTAAATGACTTGCCCTGGGTTGTGCAGCTTGGAGGTGGAGGGGCTGGGATTCAAGTCAGGATCTGACTGCCTCCACACTCTATTTAGGCATTACAAACCCTAGTTCCAGTGGAACTTGGTGAGCCACAGAAAGTGGAGAGGAAAGTTGTCTAGTGGGCAGCTGGGGAGCATTGACAGCAGTGGGACCAGAACTATGAATCTAGTGATTTTTTTTTTTGAGGTAAGTTAAAAATCTAAATTTTTATGTGAAATGTCCAGTTTTAAAAATTTTGGTAATTTATTCAGGATGAATTGTTTTCTCTCTGGATGTGGGCTGTGGATGCCAGTTTGAAACCCCTGCATATTGCCTCCCTTCCATCTTTATCAAATTGAAAACTAGTGATAGTCTATGAAACAATATTAAAAGATTAGTAAAATTCCATCCTTTAGGAAAGTTAACAGACTAAATGAAACATAATTATTTATTACTTTAGTAATTCTGTATAGCTTGTTACATACCTCAAGAGATTTAGTTGAGTTTAATTTCAGGTTATTATGGGATACTAGTAATCCAAATACAAGCTATAGCATAGAGTATGAAATCAAGCAGTAAAAACGTTAAACTAGAATTTTGAAAATCTAAATCGGTATGAAGTTATGGAAATGTTTATTGAAACACTCTTTTTCTTCCCTCCCTGTACCCACCCCCCCGATTCCTCTGGTGTTTTGATTTCCTCCTTTCTCAGCTCATACACATTTCTTTTCCTATGCGCTGAATCATGTGGGACATTTAAGATACATATACATATATCTTAGATTTAAGATTCTCTCTCTCTCTCTTTAGTGTTTTTTTTTTAAGTGAAATGTCTCTGTTAGATTCTAGGTAGAATTCATATGTAGAATGTGGTTACTTTTAATGGAATATAACACAGTAAAAATAAGGAGAAATGGGGACCTGTTTGAAATAAAAGCCAGTGGTTGTTTATGGTTTTATTAAATGCTTTTATCTTACTTAAAATACAAATTAAATATTCCTGGAGACAACATGTATCATTTCATAAGTGTTTGAAAAAAAAAATCAGACTAGTTAGTTGTTAGAGGGTTCTTCCACAAAAAGATAAAAGACGAAACCTTAATAATTATTATAAACTTACTATTTTGGAATTATTAAAAATAATTTTCCTGGCAGGGTACCATGGCTCATGCTTGCTGAAGTGGGCAGATAGCTTGAGCCCACGAATTTCAGACTAGCCTGGTCAACATGACGAAACCCCATCTCTACAAAAAATACAAAAATTGGCCCCTTGCGGTGGTGCATACCTATAGTCTCAGCTACTCAGAAGGCTGAGGTTGGAGGATCACTTGAGCCTGGGAGGTCAAGGCTGCAGCCATGATTGTGCCACTGCACTCCAGTCTGGACTCTGTCTCATTAGAGAAAGAAAAAAAGTTCTTTCTTAATGGGTTTTCAAATTCTACCTTATAACAAAAGTAATTGCGTTGAAAATCAATGGTTCTTTCAAAAATAAAGGGCTTAATAAAGTATGAATTTTTTTAGTGGGTCCTTTATTTCTTTTATATCTAATATAGAAATTAAATATTTGTTACTGATTTAATTTTTATAAGTTAGAGGCTTTTGACTCAGCATTTCATTTGGTAACATTCAGTTGCTTAAAGTATGGCTTTAAAAAATTCATCGAAAAATCTTTTACTATGCTTTATTATAAGAATAATATATGTTCATTACAGAAAATTTTTAAAAATTACAAAAAATTTAAAAACACATGATTCTACTACAAAGAAGCAACCAACAAATCTCTGTTTTCTGAGTTTTTTATTTTTTACTTTGACTGCTTAGCGTTTTATATTTGTCTTTTCTGTGATAATATTCATAGCTTGGTAGGCTTGTTTTTAAAAGACATCATAATATTTGAGAGTTCAAATGCATCTCATTCACAAAGCTTTTCATCCAGTAGCTAGGAGTAAATTCTTCCTCTTCCTAACTTCCATGTAGCTGACTGTACTTCTATGATGATTTTTTTTGTAGCAGCATATATGCATATATACATCTCACACTGTCTTGTATTCATTTTTATATTTTTGTAACATTCACTAACTGTTGAGTGAATAAATGAAAAAAAATTACGACTAATCAGTTGTTAGAGGGTTCTTCCAAAAAAAGATGAAAGATCTGATCCTAATAATTGTTAGTTATAATGTCACTATTTTGAATTATTAAATATAATTTTTCTTAGTGTAGTTTCATATCCTACCCTATAACGAAAGTCATTCCACCCAGAGGCAGTACTTTTTTCTTTTGAAAGAACCATTGGTTCTTAAATTAGATCTTAACTTCTACATACGATTGTTCCACAGGTAGGGCTTTTGTGGAAATGTGATTATACTAAGAAATCACTGAAGTTTATGGAGCCAACAATTCTTTCTAGATGTAAACATGTACTCGGTGTCCTACTTAATAATTAAGTAATGAAGATTTACTATGTTCAGATTTGTTAAATCTAATTTGAAGGGTAAATACTGCTAAATAAGTGTCTGTATACAATATTGCATTTCTAAAATGTTGCAAAAATTAATGAATTATTGGAATGCTTATAATTAAATGATGCTTGGGAAATCTGAAGGGGGAAGAATTTTAGAAATGGTGAATCTAGTATATTACTGTATAGATGAAAGGTAATTCAGAATGCTAGAAGTGAATGGGTGCTTGGAAGTTACCTTCTAAAATCTTCTTTGTCACTAGGAAACAAGTTTTGGGAGATAAATAATTGGATCAAGTTCATAAGACTGTAGTGTATCTAATGCTAATTACTAATGTGTGCTCAATTAATATTTTTATGAGTAAATGAAATGCCTTATGTATAGGGAATTGCTGAAAAATTTGTCAGGTATAGTTCAGGAAAGTTATTGCAAAAACAGTTGCCATGAATATTCAAATTAGAAAATAGAATTATTGCATTCCCTAAAATTATTTATACTTCAAAGAGAAGAACTTAGAAGACATAATACTTCTACAAACGTGGCAATGTATAGAAAGATGAACTAGAATGGGTTCTATTTAGCTTTGTTTCTAGCAGCACTTTGACTGCATAATTGGAAGGTATCTTTGGATAAGCTTTTTGGAAACTTTTCTAGTTGGAAAAGGATTTCAGCTGGAGTGTCTAAAGGGTCACACACACAAAAAACTCCTCTATATTAAAAGAAAATGTGTCCAAGCTTTAAAGAAAAGATCTCAGAGTTTGCAGATGATCCTAAAATTGGAGCTAGGGGAAATAATGAGGAACAATGCAATCAAATTCAAAAAGATTTGGATTGTTTAGGTGATTGGGCCAGCAGATGGCAAATGCAGTTCAGTGTAGACAAATGTAAAATAATTATCTTAGGAACAAAGAACCAATCATACAGCACACTGATCAGGAAAAAATTTGTGAGTTATTGTAGGAAAACCATTGAAACAGTTAACCCGGTGCACAGCTGCAGCAAAAAAGGCAAGCAAGAAACCAAATTAGCAGACGGATAGAATATAAAGCAAGAGGCAATACTTATAGTGTATTAAGAAACTTGCTAGACCCCATCCAAATTACTCAGTCTACTGTTGGTTGATAGAACTACTTTAGGAAGAGTACATTTTTTTGCCTTGGAAATAGACTGGAAATGGTACCAAACAAATCTAATAAATGATATTAAAAAGATTTACACTAATTTTTATCAACTTTCAATTTGCAAACTTTTATGGATATGAGCAAGACACTGAATGAAAGTAAAGACACTTCAGTTCTACTACAAAGAGTGAATGGGAAGACCATCCTAGAGGATGTGTTGTTTTCATTGCCTGGGGCCTTACTAAGCCCCTTTCTAGTTAGGTAGGAGGCTGCTTCTCACCTCTCAAGATAGCCTAAAGGCTAGCACGAGGCCCTTCTGTAGTTTAAGAGTTGCACTTTGACAGCTAGAAAAATCATGGGCATGAGACTAAGAGGTGCCACTGAGATGCTGCTTTCTGGCCTGTAACTCTTTTTTCTTTCTTTTAATTTATCAGGGCTTCCTGGTAAAAACCAGAAAGCCTGCTAGACAAATTATAAAAGAGCCTGTAACTCTTGATGTGGTAACATAAGTTCCAAGTTTCATTCAAGGTTGTGCAGGCAAACATTTTTCTGTGATTTGCCTTCCTTGATTCCTGTCCAAGCTGGATTATCCAACCTTGTCTCAGTGTTCTGAACTATCCAGTGCCTAGCCAATAAATTCCTTTTTGACTTAGATTCACTAGAATATGTGTCTGTTGTTTATGATTAAGAGCCTTAACTGGTACAGTAGTAGTGTTCTGTTTTTTTTTAGCCTTGTTCCTTGTGTTGTTTTCTTTCGTCCTATAATGTGTTTGCTTTGTTTGTAGTGGTGTCTTATACTAAATCATTTTTTGAATGAGAAGAAAGCTGATCTGCAAATTGTCCTCTTCGTCTCTCTCTGCCTCTCCTTTTGTCTGTCCCTTTCTCCCTCCCCCATCAGAATTTAAAAGAAGTGAAAAGAATTTGTATCTATACCATCGGCATCTGTCATTCTTTTGTAAAATTTAACTTTATCCGTGCAATTGAATATTCAGTGTCACTGTTAAAAAATGGCCTTTGGTATCGAGACCTGTTATAAGAATGTTTACATTTTTAAATACATTATATTAGGTATCTCTAAAAATCCTTTTCCTAGTTTACTTTGGAGGTAGCAAATTCATCCAATTCCATTATTTTTATAGTATCACATGAGCAATGATAGGTGGTTGGATTGGGATTACTGTCCCAAGGTTTCTGATTCTTCCATTATTGCTTTTATATTACTGTTGACTAATGAATGTTTGTTTAATGAAATTTTTTGAAAACACTCATGAATTAGTAATTGTGATTTATATTTTAAGTTGATGGTGAATTAATTGATTAATACTTAGAATTTTTTAAATAAGCAGTGTCTTAAACAGTGGCTGGGTTTTCCATTTATAACACATGCCATATTGACTCATATTTTAGTTACATCGCTAGTCTAACGTATAGATGCTTAAAGTATAGCTATATGCAGAGTAAAGTAGGAAGAAAAATGTTTCCTCATTTTGGAGAGTGGTATGTCAGGGATATTCCCTGAAAGAATTTGAAATAAACAGGAATTTATCTTTGGGACCTTTTAATCATTCTTAAAAGTCAAATGAAACCTCCCTTCCAAAAGATACTCTTGAGTTTATTACTCTCACAACTGTGCGTTGCCAGAACTCATATCCTACCCTATGACCTATATATAGCATGTCATCCATGGCATGCACTGTTTTCCAAAGTAGGTGTTCCATGATTCACATTTGGTACCCCCCTTCCACTCTGCCCTTTAGTATAAATTATAGGCAGTGTTAGGAGGGAAAACTTCCTCCTTTCCTTTCCTCTCTCCCTTTCTCTTTTGATAATTTTGGTTATTTGTTGCTTAAAGAAAATGATTGTGTTAGAAAATTCAGCATACAAATGCATTTGTCCATTTATTTTAAAGATGTTAGGTTATTATAGTAATGGATTCAATGTGTTTTTAATGAGTTTTTTATGTGAAAAAATGGGATTTTTTGCATCTATTACTTTTTTCTTTTGACAGTATATTGAGAGCAGCAAATATAAATCTACACCATCTCTTTTAATAGTTGTATAACATTCTGTTATTATATAGATGTACTATATATTTTTTAACCAGTTCCCATTGATGACTATTTGGGTTGTTATAATTTTCCGTTATTATGTATACTACTGCATTCAAACTACTTTTGATAATGTTTGTATATATATCCCTCATTATTTCCATAGACTAAATTCTAGAAATGGACTTTCTGGGTAGAAGGGTAATTACAAGTCTCCTGATACTTACTGCCAAACTTTACAAGTTTCATTTCCACCAGCAATTTTGATTCCTGGATTTTTTACATCAATACTGTATTCATACTTAAAAAGAAAACATCTTTGCTCATTTTATAACAGAAAAGTAGTATCTTGTTGTACCCATTTTTAAGGATATTGACTTGTTTATTTTAAAATTTACCTCAATACCATTTACCTGTTACTCAGATATTTTTCATATATTTAATTACTATATTATATATTAAGAAGATTGGTCTTTTCTAGTATGTTATCAGTATTTATTTATTTATTTTTGAGATAGAGTCTCGCTCCGTCACCAGGTGCCAGGCCGGAGTGCAGTGGCACGATCTCGGCTCACTGCAACCTCCGCCTCCCGGGTTCAAGCAATTCTCCTGCCTCAGCCTCCCGACTAGCTGGGACTATAGGCACGCGCCACCACGCCCAGCTAATTTTTGTATTTTTAGTAGAGATGGGGTTTCACCATGTTGGCCAGGATGATCTCGATCTCTTGACCTCGTGATCTGCTTGCCTCGGCCACCCAAAGTGCTGGGATTACAGGCATGAGCCACCGCGCCTGGCTGATTTTTTTTTTAAACTAGTAAGTTGAGGAATTTGTTTTTTTTGTTTGGATTTGTTTTATTTTTGGGTCATATAATTATTTTAAATTTTTATGTAATCAAATACTTATTGTTTTACATAAAATTTTCATCTTTATTTTTTAAAACTTAAAAAAAGACCTAATAAAGTTTTAACTGATGTAGGATTTAAAAATAATCAGTTTTGGGGCATGTATTCTATATTTTCTATGTATTGGCTTTGCAGACCTCAGTGAACATACAAACTTCAAATCATGAATGTAAAGGAAAGAACACTGGAACTGCTTCCAGCTGGCTGTGACCTTTAGTCTTAGCTTCTGCATCTGTGAAATGAACATATTGGTCGGGTACAGTGCTGTTCATTCTGTTTTTTTGCCCATGAATCCCAGTAAGAAATAAAATTTAAATCACAACTACGAACACACATGTACATAAACACCTGCAAGTATGTGTATGTGTAAATATACACATACACACTGTGTGTTCTGCTTTTTGTGTGTCATGCGTATCATGCCATGCAGTGCCAGATTATTAAAAAAAAGTTACTAAATTGCTTTCATTACCTACTAAGGGATGTTACAATTTGAGAAACACTTGTCCAGTGGACTTTAATTGGACACTCAGATGCCTTCTGGGGTGACCAGGTAACAGCTGCAAAATATCTTACCACTTCAGCTAATCAGAGGGCTTGGGTTCTATCTAAAGGCATTTAAATTAAAAGATAGTAAAACAAAGCACCTTGTTAGGTCAGCAGACATTTTCAAGTGGAATTCAGCCTTCAAATCCGGGACCTATCCTACTCTAGAGAAAAAATACATAAAATACAGGCTTTTATTACACTGTCAGATTGCTATAAAATATTTTAAACAAACAGTTCATGGTCAGGCAGTGAAATCAACCATACTTTTAATAGTATTCGTTTAGATGCTATTTGAATGCTTTCCAGGTAACCTCCTCTCAATTTCTTTGGCACTGTGACAACTTGTAGCCATGAAAATTAGGAGATAAAATGGCCTAACTCAGTTTTCCTGATTTGATGAGAAATAATGCCTGTGATAGGATCTGAGAAGAGAAATATGAAAGAGATTATTGCAGGTATCTGAGTTACTCTCGAGGCTGATTAAAGGAGAAGGTGTGCTGGCTGTGGTGGTTCATGCCTGTAATCCCAGTGCTTTGGGAGGCCAAGATGAGAGGATTGCTTGGAGCTTAGAGTTAGAGACCACCAACCTGGGCAACATAGTGAGATTCTGTCATTACAAAAAATTAAGAAATTAGCTGGACATGGTGGTACGTACCTGTAGTCCTAGCTACTGGGGAGGCTGAGGTGGGAGGATTACTTGAACCCAGGAGTTTGAGGATGTGCAGTGAATTATGATTGTGCCACTGCACAGCAGCCTGGGCGACAGAGTAAGACCCTGTCTTAAAAAAAAAGGGGGAGGTTGGGGGGAGATAGGTGAACTTTGTCCTTTCCATTTCAAATGAAAGTGATGTACTATCCCAGCAACTGTGTCCAAAAATACTTTTAAGAAGATGCTGGCCGGGCGCAGTGGCTCACACCTGTAGTGCCAGCACTTTGGGAGGCTGAGGAGGGCGGATCATGAGGTCAGGAGATGGAGACCATCCTGGCCAACATGGTGAAACCCCATCTCTACTAAAATACAAACAATTAGCTGGGCTTAGTGGTGTGCGCCAGTAGTCCCAGCTACTCAGGAGGCTGAGGCAGAGGAATTGCTTGAACCTGGGAGGCAGAGGTTGCAGTGAGCCGAGGTTTCGCCACTGCACTCTAGCCTGGCGACAGAGCAAGACTCCGTCTCAAAAAAATAAGGAAGATGGTAATGAATAACCAGTATAGAAAAAGTTCAGTGTCAGTGAAGAAATAAAGCAGCATTTGGATATCTACCAAATCTCGTGTCTGTGTATACACACACAAAATTATTTTTATGACTTGATTTTCTGGTTTTGGGGATAAGACTACATATACTTTCAAGAGAGATTCTGTGATGTATAACCATTAAGGCTTGCTTTTGGTGACTTGGGTAATTGTAATGGAACCATGGAGCCATTAGGCTCCAGATGGGACTTTAATCTGGCTTCTGATTGAGCAGAGTGTCCGTGTAGAGTCTCTTAGCATCTGTTTTGGAAATATATGCGACATTATTCAAAATTTGTACAAATTAAGCCACCCTTGGGTTATAATTCAATTTTTCTTTATTGAGAAATGTATTATAAACAGTTTTATGCAATCAGATTAAACTAGCTTATACCTGTTATTTATTTGTCTGTTAAGTGGTCATGTAGATTTTTGTGACTGGATTTAAGAAAGCTTATGTTAGACTTCTAAAGATTGTAATTTGTTCATAAAATGTTGTTTATTAAAGCTATTTCCAAGTTTCTAATAGCTTTTACATAGGCACTTATTTTGAGAGACTATTTAAAAATACTTAAAATTATTTCCGTTATTTGAATAACGGAAACTCCCAAGTAGTCTGCCTTATTCTAGAAGGAAGTTTATTTTTTTCCACAATGGAAACTATAGGTAGGAGAGCTGCTGCTTCTTCTTTAAGGTAATGCTCTGGTTATGTGCTACTTCTTTTTTTTTTTTTAATTGCATTTTAGGTTTTGGGGTACATGTGAAGAACATGCAAGATCGTTGCATAGGTACACACATGGCAGTGTGATTTGCTGCCTTCCTCCCCATCACCTATATCTGGCATTTCTCCCCATGCTATCTCTCCCCAACTCCCCACCCCGCACTGTCCCTCCCCTGTTTCCCCTTGACAGACCCCAGTGTGTGATGCTCCCCTCCCTGTGTCCATGTGTTCTCATTGTTCAACACCCACCTATGAGTGAGAACATGCGGTGTTTGATTTTCTGTTTTTGTGTCAGTTTGCTGAGAATGGTGGTTTCCAGGTTCATCCATGTCCCTACAAAGGACATGAACTCATCGTTTTTTGTGGCTGCATAGTATTCAATGGTGTATATGTGCCACATTTTCCCTGTCCAGTCTTCCATTGATAGGCATTTGGGTTGGTTCCAGGTCTTTGCTATTGTAAACAGTGCTGCAATGAACATTCGTGTGCATGTGTCCTTATAGTAGAATGATTTATAATCCTTTGGATATATACCCAGTAATGGGATTGCTGGGTCAAATGGAATTTCTATTTCTAGGTCCTTGAGGAATTGCCACACTGTCTTCCACAGTGGTTGAACTAATTTACACTCCCACCAACAGTATAAAAGTGTTCCTATTTCTCCATATCCTCTCCAGCATTTGTTGTCTCCAGATTTTTTAATGATTGCCATTCTAACTGGTGTGAGATGGCATCTCAATGTGGTTTTGATTTGCATTTCTCTAATGACCGGTGATGATGAGCAATTTTTCATGTGTTTGTTGGCCTCATGTATGTCTTCTTTTGTAAAGTGCCTGTTCATATCCTTCGCCCACTTTTGAATGGGCTTGTTTTTTTCTTGTAAATCTGTTTTAGTTCTTTGTAGATTCTGAATGTTAGCCCTTTGTCAGATGGGTAGATTGCAAAAATCTTTTTCCCATTCTGTTGGTTGCCGATTCACTCTAATGACTGTTTCTTTTGCTGTGCAGAAGCTGCAGAGTTTGATTAGGTCCCGTTTGTCTAGAAAAACCCTAGGTAGGAGAGCTTCTAAGGCTTGATCTCTAAGCACTATACGAGCAAGGTATCAGCCTGACTTTCATTTGTCTTCAGGCTGGTTTCCTTTCTTTTTATAGGATAGCTACTATCTGTAGCTGGAACAGCAACATTCTTCAGTTCCAGTAGGGAAACAAGAATTTTTCTCATTATTTTAGACTAAGAGTTCTCTCCTTCAATTTTATTGGCCCCGTTTAGATCACATGTTTATCTCTGGACCAGTAACAATCACCATGTGCTGTTTGGTTTAAGTCTGGGTTCTGAACCACTTACTTGCAGGAAGGATGGTATTACAGCGTTTGGTTCAGGATCTAGCCCTGGAGCTTGAGGGAGTCCGGATAAGTCAGCTTCTCCTGAGTCAGGGGAGGGGAAAGGTAAAAATGGATGTTGTATTTGCAACCAGTGGAGTCTCTTGTATAAGCATTACAAAAGTTCTAATCCACTCCTCGTTTTAAGATTTTAGTTTCTTTCTCTTTTTGCATTTTTATTAGTACTATGGCTTTTAATTATTTTCTTATTTACAGAACACAGAAATTAAAATCATGTTGTGGAAAGAAATACTAGTTAGGTATTTTATAGTTGCTTGGGCTTTCTTTATTATGTAGAGATTGGAAACATTGTAAATATTGCCTGACACAGGTAAAGTGCTAGGAGATTGCATTATTAAATAAATGTTAGTGACATTTTCTCAGGAAACTGCCATATATCATCACTATTTGTCCCTCCCCCCAAAGGAATACATTATAATTCTGTGGGCCCAAATTCTCAGTGGTTTGTCTTGCCATGTGTAAATAGGATTTTTTCAAGTATTAAAGTATAATTTATATACTGAAGTGTTTAATGACTGAAAAATGCGAGTACTGGAAATGAAGAGTTCTAAATTGATGGCAGAGGGATCTTATCCTGGACTTAAGTTAGGAAGACTAAAAATACTGGTATGTAAGAAAAAAATTCCTCAGGGAATATTGGAGCAAATTTAAGTTTGAGGTTTGAATTGTCTATCCCTGGTTGGTAGTATTTGTTTGCAGGTTTTCCTGAAGGATGAAAGGCTATATTTTCCTGTCAATTCATCCACTGTTCAAAAATTTCTTTAGCTCTTACATATGTCAAATTGTACCATTACAAATACCACTAATTTGGAATTTGTAATAAATTGATTCGAAGTAGTTTTAAATTAAAAGGTTGATAAGCAACTAGCAGAATAGAAGAGGCATCTCTTTACCTTTTTTAGGATTAAAAAACAAGGCGTGGCCGTGGTGGCATGCACCTTTAGTCCCAGCTACTCGGAGGCTGAGGCAGGAGAATCACTTGAATCTGGGAGGTGGAGGTTGCAGTGAGCTGACATCATGCCACTGTACCCCAGCCTGAGCGACAGAGTGAGACTCCGTCTCAAAAAAACAAAAAACAAGGCATTCTAGATGCCTTCTCTCCTTTATCCATACGTCTAACAAGTGTTGTTGATTCTTCCTAGATGCTTATCTCTGGAATCAGTTCTTCTTGTTCTGCTTAGACCTTATTTATCATTTGGACTCCCTAATCTCTGTGTGAGAATCTTCATATGATTCATATTATTCAGCACATTGACTTTTTCTTTTTGAGCTTAGTTCTATGTGAGCACATAGATCCATGTGATCACACAAATACACTCATTCTATTTTTAAAGCTTCATAGTATTCCCAAGTAGGGATGTGTAGTGTATAATCTCAAAATAGTCTTTCTCAATGGTAGATCTCATTAGTTTTTTGTTCTGGTTAAAGGTTCCCTTCCCCTCTCTCTGTACAATGGTGATTCTCAGTCATGGCAGGGAACATTTACTTCCTAAGGATGGTGAATCTGAATCTTGCATGGACCTTTTAAAACTCTATCTCCCAAATTCTGATATACCTTCCTACTTGATGATTTCCCTTGTATTAAGAACTGTAACTGGGCCTGGCGTGGTGACTCATGACTGTAACCTCAGCACTTTAGGAGGCCGAGGTGGGTGGATCACTTGAGGTCAGGAGTTCAAGACCAACCTGACCAACGTGGAGAAACCTCATCTCTACTAAAAATACAAAACTAGCTGGACATGGTGGCGGGTGCATGTAATCAGTCCCAGCTACTCACAAGGCTGAGGCAAGAGAATCGTTTGAACCCGGGAGGTGGAGGTTGCAGTGAGGTGAGACTGCACCATTGCATTCCAGCCTGGGCAACAGGAGCGAAACCCCATCTCAAAAAAACAAAAAACAAAACAAAGAAGAACTATAACTGGCTGGGCGCAGTGACTCATCTATAATCCCAGCACTTTGGGAGGCTGAGGCAGGTGGATCACCTGAGATCAGGAGACCAGCCTGGCCAACATGGCAAAACTGTGTCTGTCTCTACTAAAAATATAAAAATTAGTGGGATGTGGTGGTACGCGCCTGCAATCCCAGTTACTCGGGAGGCTGAGGCATGAGAATTGCTTGAATCCGGGAGGCTGGGTGACAGAGTGAAACCTCATCTCAAGAAAACAAAAAACAGAAAACAAACAGAAAAAACTATAACTGTCTCAGATATCAGAGCAGATAAAAGGTTGTAAACCCCCTAGTGGTCTTACTTTCTTTCCACATGATATAATAATTTTGAACAGATTGCCTTTTCCTTGGCTGGCTGGGAGTCTTCCCCTTTTTCTTCTCTTTACTTTTCTGCATTGACATGTATTTTTACTTTGCTTTTAATACCCTTCCCTTCTTTTCCTATTCATCCTGAAGTTTCACCTCATGAGATTTTTCCTGTTTTGGACTGCTGGGCTGTTTACTAAGAGCAACTGTAATTTCTTCTAAACTTTTAACTCCCTTCTGCTGGATTTTTGAGCAACAGTGAGGACAGAGTGGTGTTATAATCTTTGTATTTTTAGCATGTAGACAGTGTACATAGCAGGAAATCAAATAGCTAATTGAATGGAATTAATGGATATTTAAGTATCCAGTCATGCTCCTCTTAATGACGGGAACAGGTTCTGAGATATGTGTTGTTAGGTTGTTTCATCTTTGTGTCAACATCATAGAATGTACTTATGCAAAACCAGATGATACACAGACTGCTACATACGTAGGCTATATGATATAGCCCATTGCTCTTAGCTACAAACCTGTACAGCATGTTACTGTGCTGAATGCTGTAGGCAATTGTAACACAATGGTATCTGTTTATCTAAACATATAAAAGGAACAGTAAAATTACAGTATTACAATCTTAAGGGACCACCATCCTTTATGTGGTCTGACATTGACTAAAATGTCATTATATAGCACATGACTGTATTTATGTTTTTGCATAAAATAGCTGAATTTTCAGCAGTGAAATTTACTGAATGTGTTTGTTGTTAATAAATTGGAGTTGCAGAAAGGCTTTATTCAAGTAGTCATAAGGGAAATAAGATAGGTGTTGAGAATGTAAAATCTACACAGGAAGGAAAGAGTAGATGCAGAGATGCAAAGTCTCTAAAGAGGTAGAATGACTGATGGGCTTGGAAACTGTGGCCACTTACCTGATTCATTGTATTGATGTAGTTAAAGAAAAATTTGTCCATTGAGGGTGGAGAGTGGATTGGCTGTCATCCCTGTACAAGGAAAGGCCCAAAGATTGAAGTTGGTAGTACTCATCCCAGCTTTTGTTGGGAGATTTTTAATATTCTGGTTTCTACCTCTATGTATAGAGATATATGCAGGGAGTTGCAGATGGATGCTCCAGGGTGTGTGTGTGTGTGTGTGTGTGTGTGTGTGTGTTGCTGGCAGAATAGTGATTAAAAGATAGACTTCAGCAGGCAAGGTTCAAATTCGGGCCTTCTTACTTGCTAATTGTGTGTCCTTCAGCAAGTTTCTATCAATATCCAGTTTTTAGTCAGTGTGGCTGACAGCTGGACCTGGCGCCTATTAAATTCATAGGATAATGACTTTCCCATGACACCTTTGGAGGGCCAGCCATCCTATCACCCCTTAACAAATCCATACCTCATTCCAGCAGCAGTGTGGGCCAAGGTGCTTGAACTATTCTGTTTGAATGTGCATTGTTTATATGTATATTCATCTGTATGTTTGATGATAAATAAAATACCTAGTTAATCATTTTCAGTGAAAAAATATATGGAAGTTATGACATGCATTCAGCTCATATTTTAAAAAAGTAGTATTTGACATACACTGGAATGAATTCCTAAAGAGTAGGGTCTGGGTTTGGGTCATCTTTATATCTGTTTTACTTTAGATTGTGTTTGTGAGGAGTGTCTGAAGTTAGTTCATGTTTAAAAGATGTGTGTGTAGCAGGAATAGGAGTAGGGGCTCTCATGGGAATCTGAGAATAGGGCCTGGTTTTAAGATTATAGGAGGTGTTTTGGTTTTCAGGGAACGTATCAAACAAACTTTTATTATTACTCTATATGCCATCTTTTCTGTCTGGCAGGAGTTTCTGTTTCCATATCATTTTGGCTTGTATTGTTGCTTTCCTGCTTTAGCAACTAAGACAGAAGGCAGGTTTCTCCATAGGTTATTCAAATTATTTGAGAGGCATAGAGAATTTGAAGCAGCCCATCTTTTCAAAATTGCCAGGTGGTGAAGGTTCTGGTTTACTGATGACCCTGAGCCTGGTGCCAACCCAGTGTCCAGTTTATTGTTGCTGGTGTGGTATACAACCAGCAGCCATGGCTCAGAAACTGAATTCAAGTGAGCTTCTTTGACAGAGTAACTGTGATCACCAGTTTCAGTAAAGTATGATGGTCTGTAGGAGTTGAGAAAATTGCTCCTTTCATCTGAAAGATGTTCTAGGCAAAGGCTGCTGGAACACAGGAGTACACAGTTTCATTTTCTGCATAATGTATTAGTGTCCTAAGGTTGCTGTAACACAGTACTACAGACTGTATGGCTTAAAAACAGAAATGTATTGTCTTTTCTGGGGGCTATTGTCTTTTCAAAGTGTCAACAGGGTTGGTTACTTCTGAGAGTGAGAATATATGGTTCTTAACTTTATTTAAACATCTCTATTACTTCTTGGCCTTTTGGCTAAGATCCAAGTGTATTTAAATGTCTCTGTCTTTTTAGTAGAAGTTGAGTATTTCTTATCTAAAATGCTTGGGGTAAGAAGTATTTCAGAATTTGGATTTTTTTTTTGGATTTTGGAATATTTGCTCTGATGAGCATTTCCTTTGAGCATCATGTCAGCATTCAAAAAGTTTCAGATTTTGTAGTATTTCAGCTTTCAGATTTCGAATTAGGGATGCTTAACCTATATAGCAGATTTAACGAAGATGATTGTTTTCTTGTTATTAGGATTATAGTTGTGTATCATATTTGGATGCCAGGATGTAAATATGATTAATGAAAGTGGAAGTTTATAGAACTTACATTGTTGAGTTTCATTTTTAAAATGGTTGGTGCATACATTTTTAAGATAATTATTTTTGATAGAAAGTTACCTCCTACATAATGGCATGGCAACTAAGAATTTTATGTCCAGACACAAACTGATTTGTTAATTATATATCAAAATCTCTCTTCAATTATTTTATTATGTGTCTAAGGGAGAAGGTTGCACATTTAAAGTAAAACTAAATCTGATTAAATTATCAACAAATTTAAGTCAGCATAATTCTAGTCATGTTGATAAAATGAATGTACTTTTCTCATTTTAATATTGTTTAATAGTAGGAATCGTTAGGATTTATAAGTGTTTCGTTTTGATTTTTTCCCTTTGACTTTGCTTGTTTTAATTTTGAAGTCTGCTGTTGAAAATGTCAATATTAGTTTAAATTCTGCCTAACCTGATTTTTAAAATTTAATTAAGCTGACTTGAGTGAGGAATCTGCTCCCTCACCCCAAAAAGAATGTGTGTCTCCTAAGTAGATGCAAATTTTGTGGATTATTTCTTGCCATTAGAATAACCACTCTAATCCGTTTTCACTTAATTTACGTCAGCATGTTCATGAAGGAAGTTAAGGTTTGTTGCTAGGCCTCATTCTTCCGTCCTTCTCTCCCTTTCTTTTCTTCTTACTTTCCTTTTTATTTTAAAATAATTTAAGAGTTGCAGAAATAGTACCCTTCTCCCAACTCCCCCCAAGGTTAACATCTTATGTAATCATATTTTAATTTTCAAAACTAAGAAATTAACATTATTATAGTACTGTTAATGAAATTACAGATTTTCACCGGTTTTTCCACCATTTCCTTTTTCTGTTTCAGGATCTAATCTAGAAACCCACATTACGCTTAGTTGTCATGTTTCCTTAGTCTACCCCAGTGTGTGTTAGTTCTTTAGTCTTTACTTGTCTTTCATGACCTTGAGAGTTTTGGATAGTACTCACTGGTCAGTTATATTTTAGAATAGCCCTCAATTTGGCCATGTCTACTATTTTCTGATCAGACTGAAGTTATACATTATTGGGAAGGATACTGTAGAGATGATGTTCTCTGATAACCTGAGTGTATCATATCAGTGGTAAATGATGTCTTATTGCTGGTGATGTGGCAGCTTTATTATTTATGTTATTTTTTCAGATAACATAAAATTCACATAACATAAAATCAAGTGTTTAAAAGTGTGCAACCTACCGCCTCTATCTACTTCCAAAACATTGTCATCACCTCAAAAGGAAATCTGTATCCATTAATCATTTTTACCTGTCCTTATACACGTCCCAATCTGTGTTCTGACTATATAGATTTATCTATTCTGGATATTTCATATAAGTGGAATAATAGAATAAGTGACTTTCGTGTCTGGCTTTATTCACTTAGCAGCGTTTTTAAGGTTCGTCCACATCTAAGCATTTGTCAGTACCTCATTTCTTCTTATGGCTGAACAGTATGTCATTGTTGAATATATCACAATTTATCCATTCATCCCTTGATGGACAGTTGGGCTGTTTCTATCTTTTGGCTATTGTGAATAGTGCTGCAGTGAACCATGTATATGCATTTACTTGTTGAATTGCTGGGTCATCATATGGTAATTCTAACAAACTTCCTGGTTCAGGTAGCCTTTAATTCTTCTGGCTTTCATTTGATTTAAAAAGTCTAATTCTGTTACAGAATAATCAGGGTGCTGCAGAAATATTATTTGTAGATTTTAAATGTCGCAGTTATGTTTTAAAACCTGGAAGTATTTGTCATTCTCATTAAACTACTTTTTTCTGAACTTGATTGTTGACAGGATGTACCTATTTTTCCATCTACAATTATAATATATGTGCTAGAGTCCATGAATTTGTTGTGTTATATGTATTATCAGTTTATGTTATATCCATGTTGTCCTTAATTGGGATACTGTTTCTCCCAACATAGAGGAAATTTTCTAGTTTAAGGAAACATGTATAATAAATACCTGAAGAACAGTTTAAGGAAGCTTTTTATGCTTTTAAATATTTCTTCATTTCAGACTTGAAGTTTTAGATGTAGTTTTGAGCCTGCCTTTGTAAATAATTTGTTTTCACATGATAAATATAATATATTGATTTTTTAAAAATGCTTTATATTTTATATAGTAGGACAGAGAAAGGAAGAAGATTCTTCTATTAGAAACTTGTGATAAGATGGTAAATGAGAATAGAAAGTCCTTTACTTAGGACTAGATCAGGTCTATAAAGGCTCTTCTTAAATTAATTTTCCTTACTCTTAAGAGACTAAGAAATTTGTCTATAGTCCTTGAATATATTTCCACCAAACAGGAGTATGAGTTAGTTTTTTCAGTGGTTTAAAATCAAGACTTTGGTCCTAGATCATCTTGTTTTAAAAAGACGAGTTTCTTCTATGCTGACACCCTTTCAAGCCAGGAAATCTTTTCCTTATGTGGTCGGAAGCTCTGGAAGATCTGATGCCCCCCTTATTGTTTCATTCTCATTTTGAAGTTTTCAGGCAGAATCAGGGGGCTTTGAACCTCTGGTTTTGGTTAGAGTTCCTACCCTTGCATATTCACTTGCCTGGGTTTTAAGTTCTGGAACAAAACTCCTGGCCTTCTCCTCACCTAACAATAGATATATGATGTTGACACAAATACTGTAACCCAATGGTCTCTCCTGGAGTGGGGGAAGAAAATGTAGAATTTTTTTTTTTTAGATGGAGTTTTGCTCTGTTGCCCAGGCTTGATTGCAGTGGTGCGATCTCAGCTCACTGCAACCTCCACCTCCCTGCAACCTCCACCTCCCTGTTCAGGCAATTCCCCTGCCTCAGCCTCCCAAGTAGCTGGGATCACAGGTGCATGCCACCAAGCTGGCTAAGTTTTTTGTGTTTTTAGGAGAGATGGGGTTTCACCATGTTGGCCAGACTGGTCTTGAACATAGACAAGGAGTAAATTAATGGACAAAGTATTGAACAGTTTGAAGATGCTGAAACCTTCTCTTTCTCTTAGCAGTTCTCAAAAATCAAGCATTACTGTAAGGACCCGCACTAATAAAGGTCTGATGATGTCACTTATGTTAGATACTTTGGAAGAACAGCTATATTCTGGGATGCTTATTGATGTTAAAGGCATTTTCTTACATTATAAACATTCTCCTTCCTGTTCTTGGAAACTCTTTTTTTGTATTTTCCTTAAAGCTAGAAATGTGTTAATTTTTGAGCATTCAATTGTTAAATGAAAATGTTATATATTTATAGGTATGGGAGACTTACATGATGTTTAAGTTTTTTTTTGATTCAAATAAGTGAGAGAGCTCACTTTTAAGAATAACAAACAATTGAATAACAACTTTATCCAGCTAAGTTTTAAGGAAGGAAAAAATTTCTTGATTCTTCTTTTCCAGGAAAAGTATATGCAGTGATCCCAATAGTAGTATTGTTGCCATATTTTTAATTGCTAGTGAGTGATTAAATTGATCTGATAGCACTAGGAGTGCTCTAGATTAATAAAATGAAATTCTCACATGTGAATGCAGTGTAAAATCTGAATGTTTGTTCCTTCAGTCAAAAGGGATTGCCTCATATAAATGAAGTTTAAAAGGAATGTGATAATCAGAGCTACTGTACCCAAAGTCACTGTTTTAATACATTCTCACTGCTTTACACATTGTGTTACCAGCTAAGATTTTAGAATTACATCTAAAATAGATAGATAGAATTACATCTAAAATGTAGATAGAATACATTAAAGATGATCCCTCAGAAGAAGTTTTTTTTTTCATCCAAAATGATTCAGCAACTTTAAGCCAGGTGTAGGGAGGAGAATACTTTCATAAATACAGAGCCACTATGTGAAAGCTCTGCCTTGGGGAAATCCTACCAAATTCAAAAGTATCACTTTTTTTTTTTTTATCTTTAAGAAATCCATTTGGCTTCTAGAGCTTCTGTTCTCTCTCTCTCTTGTGAATTTTTTCTTATGAGTAGGAGAGAAATAAAGATCATCTTTACCCATTTGAATCTATTACTTTGTTACATTGTTGAAATTTATTAAACTAATGAAAAGATATTTAATTATAGGCCTGTCCATATACATGTGCATATGTTGGTCATCATTATTAGAATCCAGCTATTTCTGACCACCTCTACCCCATTTCTTTTATTTCATTTTTTTCTCTTTGACATACCAGTTTTATTTTTTTTAATTTTGAATGCATTATTTTAATTTTAGGTTTGGAGGTACATGAAGGTTTGTTACATAGGTAAACATGTGTCATGGGGGTTGTGCATATTATTTCATCACCCAGGTATTAAGCCCAGTACCCCAATAGTTTTCCTTTCTGCTCCTCTTCCTCCTCTCACCCTCATCTCTCAAGTAGACTCCAGTGCCTGTTATTTCCTTCTTTGTGTTCATAAGTTTGTATCATTTAGCTCCCACTTATAAGAACATGGGGCATTTGGTTTTCTGTTGTGTATTAATTTGCTAAGGATAATAGCCTCCACCTCCATCCATGGTCCACAAAAGACATGATCTCATTCTTTTTCATGGCTGCATAGTGTTCCACAGTGTATATGTACTACATTTTCTTTATCCAATCTGTCATTGATGGGCATTTAGGTTGATTCCATTTCTTTGCTGTTGTGAAATAGTGCTGCAGTGAACATTCATGTGCATGTGTCTTTATGGTAGAGTGATTTATATTCCTCTGGGTGTATACCCAGTGATGGGGATTGCTGAATTGACTGACAGTTCTGCTTTTAGCTTTGTGAGGAGTCGCCATATTGCTTTCCACGGTGGTTGAACTAATGTACATTACCACCTGCAGTATATAAGTGTTCCCTTTTCTCTGGAAACTTGCCAGCATTTGTTATTTTCTGATGTTTTAATACTAGTCATTTGACTGGCGTGAAGTGGTATCTCATTGTGGTTTTGATTTGCGTTTCTCTGATGATCAGTAATACCAAGCTTTTTTTCATGTGCTTGTTGGCTGCATGTATGTCTTCTTTTGAAAAGTGTCTGTTCATGGTTTTTGCCCACTTTTTAATGGGGTTGTTGGTTTTTCTCTTGTAAATTTAAGTTCCTTATAGATGCTGGATATTAGACCTTTGTCAGATGCATAGTTTGCAAAAATTTTCTTCCATTCTGTATGGTGCCTGTTTACTCTGTTCATAGTTTCTTTTGCTGTCCAGAAGCTCTTAAGTTTAATTAGATCCCTCTTTTCAATTTTTGCTTTTCTTACAGTTGCTTTTGGTGTCTTTGTCGTGAAATTTTTGCCCTGCCTGTGTCTTGAATGGTACTGCCTAGGTTGTCTTTCAAGATTTTTATAGTTTGGGGTTTTACATTTTAAGTCTTTAATCCATCTTGAGTGGATTTTTGTGTATGGTATAAGGAAGGGGTCCAGTTCAGTCATCTACATGTGGCTACTTATCCCAGACCATTTATTGAATAGAGAGTCTTTTACCCGTTGCTTGCTTTTGTCAGCTTTTTTGAAGATCAGATGGTCATAGTTGTGTGGCCCTTTTTCTGGGCTCTTTATTCTGTTCCATTGGTCTATGTGCCTGTTTTTGTACCAGTACTGTGGCTGTTTTGGTTACTGTTGCCTTGTATAGTTTGAAGTCGAGTAATGTGATGCCTCCAGCATTGTTCTTTTGCTTAGGATTGCCTTGGTTATTTGGGCTCTTTTTTGGTTCCATATGAATTTTAACATAGTTTTTTCTATTTCTGTGAAGAATGTTATTCATAGTTTGATAGAAATAGCATTGAATCTGTATATTCTACTCCATTTCAAGCCACCATTGTTACCTGGACTTTGCAGAATCCTCTTAGCTATCTCCCTTTGGACTAGCTTTCTTACTCCACAGATTTGCTCTCTACCTAGGATTGAAGTCATTTTTTTGTACTGAATATCAGATCAGGCTGCTAAGAAGTTCGGCTGTTGTCCCTTTTTTGCTCATTATTTTTTAAAAGTTTACAATGGGCTTAACACAGTATATTATTTGACTCCCCTAAAACCTCATCTGTACTAATTCTCCTTCCCCCTACTGCAGTCACAATGGCCCAGTGATAGTCTTTCAGTACTGCAAGTCTGCTCCACCTCAGGGTCTTTGTGCTTGCTCTTCCCTTTGTCTGGAAAACCTTCCCTCAGTTATCCACAGAAATTTTTCCCTCACTATCTTTAAGTCTTTTCTTAAGTGTCACCTTGTCACCTGAGCACCTTAAATAAAATCATAATCTTGTTCCTTTCCCTGTATGCCAGTTTCTTTTATTCCGTTTAGCTTTTTAAACTTTTCTCTAAAGCACTTAATAATTTCTGAGTTTGTGTATATGTATTTTTGTTTATTAGCTGTTTACCACCATCTTTGGAATATTAAGCTTCATGAGGGTAGGAACTTTGTTTTCTGTGGTTTATCTAGCTTCTGGAACTATACTTGGCACATGAAGGATATTCACTGTGTTTATGTGTTGAATGAGTGAATGATTAAATAAAGGGAAGAGAGTTATAGTCAGATGTGAAAAGCTTTGGTGTGTTTCAGAACCTGAAAATATTTACTTATTTATCTGAGGAGGGAACAGTGAGCGATGGTCTCTTTCTTTCTCTTTAGTTTTGGAGGCCAGAACATGTAAAGTTCTGTCAGCTGTTATAAGGAATTTGGACAAAATACTGCATGTTCTACTTACAGTTGGGAGCTAAGCAGTGGGTATGTAGGCATGGACATAAAGATGGAAATAATGGACACTGGGGACTCAAAAATGGGGGAGGGTTGTAACAGGGGAGGGCTGAGAGATTACCTATTAGATACAGTGTTCACTTATTTGGATGATGGGTACGCTAGAAGCCCAAACCTGCACATGTACACCCTGAATCTAAAATTAAAAAAAAATCAGACTTTGTCCTGAGATACCAAAGATACTACTAACCATAATCCACTGAAAGTATGGTCAGATGAGCATTTTAGAAAGAGTTTGGTCGCTACGGGTGAATGAAGCAGAGAGAAGCCAGACACGGGGATTATTTTGTGAACAGTAGTCCAGGGGCATGATGATGATTGCCTGAACAAGATTATTGATGTAAAAATGGAAAGATGAACAGATTAAAGCGATATGTAGTATGTAGGGAGTAGGCCTCAGTAATTGAAAGAGGCAACAATGATGCATAGGAATCTGCCATGACAAAATTGGTGAATGGGATGCTATTCATAGATAAGGAGTGGGAACGATGATATGGGGTTATGGTGGAAAATTGAGTCCAAATTCAGTTTATGGTGCTGTTCAGTGTTTTAGGGATGCCGTAACAAATAACCCAAAACTGAGTGGCTAAAAACAAAAGAAATTTATTGTTTTGGTTCTAGAGACTAGAAGTCCAAAATCAAAGTGTAAACTAAAAGCCCTAGGGAAGAATACTTTCTGCTTTTTCCAGCTACTGTTGTTTCCTGGCAGCCCTTGGATTGTGGATGTATTATGTTACTTCAGTCACAAGGCCATCTTCTTTCTGTGTGTCTTAGATAATCTTCCCTCTGAGTGTCTGTCTGCATCCAAACTTTGCTTTTTATAAAGACATCACTCATATTGGATTTGGGCTCCATCCTTATGACTTCAGTTGAATTTGATTACCTCTGTAAAGACCCTATTTCCAAATAAGGTCTTACTCTGTGTGTGGCACTAGGGATTAGGACATTGATATATCTGTTATTGATAGATGCCAGATTTTTTTTTCTTTTTTTTTTCACTTTATTTTTTTAAATTGCATTTTAGGTTTTGGGGTACATGTGAAGAACATGCAATATTGTTGCTAAGGTACACACATGGCAGTGTGATTTGCTGCCTTCCTCTCCATCACCTATATCTGGCATTTCTCCCCATGCTATCTCTCCCCCAACTCCCCACCCCCCTGCTGTCCCTCCCCTATTTCCCCTCGACAGACACCAGTGTGTGATCCTCCCCCTCCCTGTGTCCAGGTGTTCTCATTGTTCAACACCCACCTATGAGTGAGAACATGTGGTGTTTGATTTTCTGTTTTTGTGTCAGTTTGCTGAGAATGGTGGTTTCCAGGTTCATCCATGTACCTACAAAGGACACGAACTAGATGCCAGATTTTTAAGGAAAAATGAATAGGATTTGTTTCTTTGAATCAGTATAGATAGAGTAGGAGATGGGGGAAGGGGAAAGAGCAAAGGTAAATCTTGAGTTTTCATGTTTTTCTGAGAAAAATGCTGGTGCTACCAGAGAAATAGAAAAGTAGAGGGGGAAAGGGAAAGAGTTTTGCAACAAGGTGAGGGTGGTGGGAAATAAGTTTCATTGTAAGCATGCTGAATTTGGAGTTGTAGTCGGTAGCAGAATTGGTTCATGATCTAGTCATAATTCAAGAAGGAGATTTGTACCTAGATTATAGCTTTGCTCTTAGAATGTTTAGGTTCTTTGAGGGAGAGGATAGAAAAGAAAAGCTAAGCCTAAAAAGGAAACTAAAGAGAGAGGGTTACTTTGTTGAAATGGATACTTTCATCCATTTTAGGAAAAAAAAAAAAAAGTTTCAGGAGCAGATCTATTCCTTTACTCTAAATGTCAGTTCTAGTAATGTCTGGATAGTGGATTTAGTTGCCGAAGTGGTCGCTGCATGAGCAGAAGTAGAGTTACCAGTTCCTGACAGCTGCGAGTCAGCCTCTGGGCATCTTGCTAAATTTTCAAATATAATTATACAGTAGACTTCCTTTAACAAATTCCGTGTTCCCAGCTATAATTATAACTGCTTTTCTTGCCTATAGCCTGTTCTTTGTCTTACTACACTCCTCTGTATCTCCCCCCTGCTGGCTAGACTTTTCCTCTGGTCATTTGGGATCTGAGAAAATAGGAAGCTGTTTTTGTTAAACATTGCATAACCAATTTCCTCCTTCCCACTCTGCTATAATAGACATTTAGTAATAAGCAGTGTTTTAAAGCATAGGCTAGCAATGTTCTATATTACATTTATATTTATCTTGAAAGAATATGCAGATACAAATTAGGTACCTTGTGAACTTTCTATGCAACTGTCAGAAAATGACTACCACAACTTCCCCAGTGACCCCATTTAATAGTTAAGACTCTTAAATAAAATCTTGCTCATAGCTATACTTTAGACCAAGAGAGTTTTGTTTTGTTTTGAATAAATTAAAAATTTCAACCAAAAATGAAGTCATAAATCCTGCAACCATAATCCTGCACTAGTTTCCAGGACTCATCATGACAGTAATTTGTATCAGAATTATGAGTGGGATTTCCTGTTTTCTCATGTATTTTTGTCTTCCAGATATCCATTATGAAAATAAATCACTTTTAAAAATGACTTGATGTCCTTTACAAAAATATTGTAATTTTCGGATGAGAAAGTTTAAGAATATATTTCCACATCACTTAGATTAGATTCTGAGTCATTTCAACGTCTTTCTTAAGTAGTAATTAAAATTTGTAGTGTTTTGGTGTGTAGAAGGAAGCTTCAGCTTTTGTAGCCTGCAGTAGAAGTAGTCCAAAAGAAATTATGGATTGATGTCAGTGCTTACACATTAATACATATTTGTTATGTGCCAGGCACTGTGCTAGTTGCTAGTTTACTGAGATTTTAGTGTGAAGAATGAGATGAGATTAAATAGATTTTACTTATAATAGTTGAAATATACTGGACAATAAATAATGTATCAAGATTGCCTATTAAAATAATTCCATGTATTCTGGGTGACGTTAAGTACTAAGAAGTAAGTTTTCTCTTACGTAGTAATTGGTTGACATTCTTTGACCTCAGTGTAAAACTCAAGTATTTAATCAGCAAACACAGAGAATAAAGTTTTGATAAATAAAACACTTTCTTTAAGCCTTTAGAAATAAACTTGAAGTCTTTTGGCGTTAGATTGATGGGCTTTCCTTTTGTGAAAGAGTGAGTGAGTAATTTAAGCTTATAATTCATATTTGCAGGTCCTCATCCTGTCACAGGAATAGTAGTCTTGAAAGTCGGAGCTCTGGAATTCACCATTCTGAGAGATCTCTCCTTACTGGTATAATTTTATGCTCATGTGGCAAGGTTTCAGGTTGAGGAATGAGATCAGATTTGCAGGGGAAGAATATTTGCTGTCCTCGTTGTTTTGGTTCCCGAGGAATGCTTACCCCTTAGCCTCAAATGTGCTGTGGTATTAGCTACTTTAAAATAGATTGCTCAAGACTCTTTATTTGGAAAACCTTAAATATGCATCGTGATGCATTACTTGCAATAAAAAATGAGGCTACAATTATATAAAACAAAACACTACAGCTGCTGACAGATGTCATTAGCGACTTACTCAAACACAGAACCTTCCAAAAGGAACTGCTAGACATCAGATTCAGAGAGTTAAGGTCATTATGACTGAAGATGAAATACTGTTGCCCAGTACATTTATTGTTGTTGATTTTTTGCATTTAACTTTTTGATAATTTTTTGGAGACGTTGATATTTGATACAGTTTAAAAATCATTCTTTGAAATTACAGTTAATAAATGTGTAAGGAATGAGAAAAATAGAACCATGAGGTGAACATCACAGTAATAATTGCTGCAGGCAAGACTCAATGGATAGCAAAAGTAGGATGAACATTTAAGGAGAAATAGAATATCTGCATCGGTCTAAAAAGTATACTGCCGAGGTGTTTAATAATTACAAAGGGAAAAATAGTAACTTTATGGAGGAGACAGCTGGCAGACACTAAGTGATCAAGGTTAGCATCACCAGTAATAAGATATATTAACATCCGATATAATATGATACACCAACGAGGGCACAACATCACTTATGTGATATTCTTGCCAAAAATACATAACCTCAATTTCATCGTGAAAAGACATTAGACAAACTCAAATTGAGACACATTCTACAAAATAACGAACTAACACTCTTCAGAAATATTACAGTCATGTAAGAGAAGGAATTGCCACAGATTGGGGGAGACTAAGGAGACATGACAACTAAAGAAAGGTAATGTGGGATCCTGGATAGGTAACTGATGAAATTTGAGTAAGACCCAAAGTTAATAGTTTGAACCAATGTTAATTTTACGATTTTAATAACTATAGTATAGTTACGTATGGTGTTTTCATTAGAAAAACCCAATTGAAGGTTATGTGGGAATTCTGTACTATTTTTGCAACCTTTCTATAAGTATAAAATTATGTCAAAATAAAAAGTTAAAAACCTCCTTTCTGAAATTTGATGTAGTACATTCATACTTATCCTGTGAGACTGTGAAGATACTCTTCTATTATAATGAAGTGTCTTTGGTTTTAGTAATGAAGTGTCTTTGGTTTTATCTTGGGCAGGGTTCCAGTTTAGACTCAGTACTTGTTGTGGACCACCATTTGTTATCTCATTTCTCCTAATCATCTTTTGATAACAATTGTAGAGATACCTGACTTGTGTAATTTCTGATGACATGTTAATTGGTCTTTGCTGTAGTTAGTTGACAAGTACATGGAAGAATTTGAAGATTAGAAATAAGGTAGATGACCTTCAGATCAAAAGTGAATAAATAGGAGGTATCTGGGGGTATTTGGATTCTAGTTCTGATGGATACTAACTCTGTGATCTTGAGCAAATCAGTTTGTCTTTCTCAATATCCTTTCTCATCTATTAAATATTGATGGTAGGAATAACTACCTTATATGATCTGTAAAGATTACATCAACTAAACAAGATAATATATATGGTTACATATATATAGGGCAGGTTGCCTAACTGCAGATTGCTTCCACTTTAACCCACTGTGAATGCTGCCTCCTGGAGGTGTGCCAAGTACTATGCCCAGAGCACAGTGGTCACCCTTAGTGAACTGGCTCTTACTAAATGGGAAAAATACCTTCGAAAAGATGTTGTGAGTTGAAATACTAAAAAAATAAAAGTGTAAAAAATTTTAAATGTTATAACATTGTTAACCAAATTGATGTAGTTTTATAGGATTTTCATAGCACAAATCCAAAATCTATACAAACTAACCCATTTGGGTCTTACTCAACAATTAATAATAACCTGTTTTTGAATCAATAGAAGAGCAATACTATATAATATTTGTAAGCTACAGAGTTGGGGCTATTTAAAATCATTTCATTTTATTTTTTGTGTAGGGGAAAAAGTCATTAGTCTGCATTTATAATCAGGACTAGCTTCCTGTAAAATTATTTATTTTAACTTTTTATTTATAGAATTTGAAATTTACAATTCTAAATACAGCAATAGTAAGGCACTGCATTTTTGCAGGAAACAAAAAGCACAATTAACATAAAGTTAGAACCAGCCACAAATAAAATACTCCAGCAAACTGTGTAAGAAGAAAATGCTCTGGGAAGCAAATGCCAAGAAATGTTACATAGGTGGTGGCCTTACTACATTGGAAAGAAAAGAATATAGAAGATTAGTAGCAATAATAGGAGGAGGAGGAATAGGAGGAGGAAGATATGTAGCGAGTGATAGTGAATAAGCATTAAGTGTTACTTTTCTAAGCACTTTACGCAGATCGTATTATTTAATCCTCCCAATACCTTATGAGTTAGGTCCCCACTTTATATATGACATAGCTGAGCCTCAGAGAGGTTAAGTAATTTTTTCCCCCAAAATCTTGCAGCCAAGATTCAAAGGCAGGATGTTTGGTTCTAGAACTCATGCTGTTAACCACTAAGCACACTGGCTCCATGAAACCAATAGCCACCATCTATTGATGTACAGAATGTAGTTTGTGTATTTTTTTGTGAAGAATTTTGTTAATGGTACCATGGGATTTTCCTGGATCAAGGGCATGATTTAAGTAAATAATGGGCTAATTCACAGGACCCCTGGTGTCTTCATAAATCAAAACTCACTCAAGAATACCTCAGCAATAAGCACATTAACTGCCTTCCTAGATGGAATATTTTAAAAATATTCCATATCTGCATAAAATATATTACATATAATAATTCCACTTAATTGTTCTAACTTTTAATAACTATCAAGATAAGTAGTAGATGAAAGGAAAGCAGAAAAATGGTAAAGTGTGGGTGTGGAATTACATCACTTATTTTTTTTTTTAGGCAGAGAATGATTTACAATTTTTGTATTTCCTGGAAGAATACCCTGTGGGTAGTAGGAATACTTGACTTCTTTAATAGATTCTCACATAGTAGGACCTAATGTCTAGCTGACTGAATTATTGTTATTCTAGGCACAGAAATAATGAAACTCCATAGTTCTTTATGAAAATATTTCAAGATATTTCTTTCTGCTTGACAAAAAGGACATTACATTTTTTATTTAAAGAGAGACGTGTGATGTTTTGTTTCATTTTTTGTAAAATGGACAATTTTTTTTACAAGAAAAATTGTAAAATTGGACTGTGGCAAAATCAAATGAGTAGTAGTCTTTGATGACTAACGCTTGTTCATTTTTTTCCACTGTAAAATCTTTAAAAAGGTATAATGTCTAAATTAGTTTATTCTTAGACATTATGTTTTCTTTTTCTTCTTTTATAATGTTCTTTTTTTTTTTTTATAACATTGTCCTTCTCAGCCCTAAAACCTAATTTTCAAGTTCTAAGATAATTCTTCTTTCAAGAGGAAATTGATATTTTGAGTGGAAGGATTTGGCAAAATCGGAGATTCCCTATCATAATTTAAAAAAATATATTTGAAGCAGTTTTTATTAGTTACTTTAATTCAGATAAACTAATTCAGGCTTATTTTCTATTAAATGGATTTTTTAAAATAAAAATAGATTATCTTATTTAGCTGCACCAAATGGCACCTGATTTAATAAGAATGTTCTAACTCTATAAAGTTAAAGAGAATCAGGAGACACCCTCGTGGAAGTGTGGAGTTTGGCATTTATTGTTATTCTGGTGGACTCAACCCCCACACCTTGCATCCTTTGTATTATATTTCTCTGTGGCTATCTCACCTTTGTCTTCTGTTAGAGGTAAAGGGGACTGTTTGTATAACTGTGCTCTCAGCTAAGTATAGAGTGGGCTAGAGCAGGGATGGCAAATATAACTCACGTGCATTCCCTCTCCTATGCTTGTTGCGACATCAGGTCATGGTATACTTTCTTTCTTAGCCATAGGGCAGTTTCATAATTTTCTCCTTTTCAGGGAGCCAGAAGTTTCAGTGTGAGTGAAACCTATTTGCTGTTCCTGGAATAGAGAGTTTGGGATGATTACCAAAAGTTCTGTACCTTGTTTTCCTTCAAGTCTAGGATTTGATGTAGCTCAAGATTAAGAGATGTTACTTTCTTAGGATGATGTGTGCTAGCAGTTTAGTGACCTTCAAAGTGTACTCAGACACACTTGAATTTATTGTGACAAAATCAATCCCCCCCAAACCCTGTTTTCTGAAATACTTAGTTAGGAAACCTTTTTTAGATATCACCACAGTTTATTTTTTGACGACTCTCCTATAAATTTATATTAAAAAATTATCCTTGGTGAGGGATGGGGAATAGGTTGTGTCTTGTGAAAGGTGTAATTCACCTTTCAAGTGTACAAGTGATAGTTGTTTTTTTAACTAACCAAATTGTGTGGTTGTCACCATGACTCAGCTGTAGAACAGTTTCATTACTCCACTGTGATTTCTTATGTACATTAACTCTTAATCTCCATTCCCCCAACCCAAGGCAACAATTTATTTATTTATTTTTAAAATAAATAAAGCTTTGCCTTTTCTGGATAGTTGATACAAATAGAATAATATAATACTTGGTCTGTGGTGCCTGGCTTTGTCTGGAGCATAATGTTTTTGAAGTTTGTCTGTTCTGTAGCATGTATCTGTAATTTCTTCCACTTTATTGGTGAATATTACTACATTGCTAGTGCGTCTTGTCAGTACATTCATCATCTGTCAATCCATTCCATGGACATTTATGTTGTTTGCAGTTTTTGGCTATTATGAATAAATCTGCTAAGAACATTTGTGCTCCAGTCTTTGTGTGAATATTTCTTTTCATTTCCCTTGGGTAGATACCTAAGAGTGGGATTTATGGGTCATATGATAAATTTATGTTTAACTTTTTAAGAAACTGCCAAGCGGTTTTCTGAAGTGGCTATACTGTTACACACTCCTATTAACAATATATGAGGATCCCCATTTTTACATCCTTGTCAGTATTTGTTGTCTGTATTTTTTATTATACATACCCTTTTATAACTTAAAATTTTCTCTCAATATTTTGTTTTTAAGATGTATCCGTGTTGGTACGTGTAGCTCTTACCTATTCTCACTACTATGAAATGTTTGCTGTATGAATATATTGTAAGAATCCAGCCATAACATGAAAAATGGCTTCTTCAAATTCAGTTATATACAATATAGATTTGCATTATTGTGTGGTATTGAAAAACAGTACTTTTAGTCATCTGTACTGTTGCAAAAGGCACAAAAATGAAGATGGTGAAATTTATGCTTAATATTACTGCACAGTCTGAATTAGTCACAGGCAATTTTTTCCTAAGTCAATCCCATTTGCTTCCACAGAAAATAAGAATTTTAGCTTTTTTGAGAAATGGGCAGTGAAACTGCAGACATAGAAGCCAATCACAAAAGACCATATATTAGATGATTTTTTTTCATATGAAATGTCTACAACAGGGCAATTTATATATAGAAAAAGCAGTTTTGAGGTTGCTAGGGCAAGGGGGACTGGAGGGAGATTGGGAGTGACTGTTTAATGGGCATGGGGTAATTTTTAGAATAGACTAATAAAAATATTCTAAAATTGACTGTGGTTATGCTTGCACAACTCTGTATATACTATAATCCATTGAATTATACACTTCAAATGGATGAATTGTATGACATGTTCGTTATATTTCAGTATAGCTGTTAAAAAATAAGATGTATGAGCCTTTGTAGAACATGTCAATAGTATTAAAAAAAAAAAAAAAAAAAGAAAGTAAAAAGTACTTTGCATCCCCAGTGTTCCTTTGTCAATAACTGTGGCAATATGGCATCATTTTAAGTGACTGCTTAATAAATTTCATTGAATAGATGTACTATAATTTGCTTAATTAATTTCCTAATAATAACCATTTAGATTGTTTCCAATAAGTAATGTAAGCAGGATCATTGTATGTATATTTTTATGCATTTGTCTTTTCAGGATAAATTTTAGAAGTGAAATTATTGGGTCAAAGATTAAGTGCATTTAACATTTTGAATCATATTTCTAAATTACTACTCGGTAAGATGCTCCAGTTTGCCTTTATTTGCATTATTTATGCAACTTGTTACATATCCTTAAAAACTTTTTTTTTTGTTTATTTCTTGTCCTTTTTTCCATTGAGGTAATGATCTATCTTTGTATTAGTGTGTAGTAAGTCTTTTTATATTAAGAATGTCTACTTTGGGTCTGTTATATAAGATTAAAATATTTTTCCAGTTTGTGTATATTTCATATTTATTTATGGTTTTTTTTCCATTGTGCAAAAGTTATAAATTTTTGCAGTCATATTTGTTACTTTAAAATATCCTTAGTGACTTGGCTACATTCCAAGGTTATAAAAATATTCTTTTATGTTTTAAAATGATCTCAATGATTGTATTTCTTCATTTCGTGTAAGAAGCTAAGGAGAGATCCAGTTAACCCTACTCTCTTACAAATTCTTATTATTATCAAATGCTAAATTATCACATATCTTTGAGTGGGTCACTTTTGAGTTTGTTGGTAAATCTGTTCTTATTCTAGTACATTCTTTTTATTATTATAGTTTTAAATATATTTTAATAGCTGGTAGACTAATTTATTACTCAGAAAGGCAGCATAATATAGTTTTGTAACTTACTAGTTCATTGCCTGACCATGGGCAAGTTAACCTTTTGGTCCTCCCCATAGTTCAACAGGAATAATAAAAGTATCTCATGGGAGGCACAGGATCAGAACTATTCTCTTCTGCTTCCTTAACTTTTCCCTCATTACTGGGTCTTTCCCATTAATATGCTCATTTGCTGTTTTTCTCCCATATCAAAAACATTTTTTTTTTAAATATGGAAATTTGCTCTATTGCCCAGGCTAGAGTGTAGTGGTGCAATCTTGGCTCACTGCAACCTCCGCCTCCCGGGTCCCAGCAATTCTCCTGCCTTGGCCTCCCAGTTAGCTGGGATTATAGGCACCCACCACCACACCCAGCTAATTTTTGTATTTTTTTTAGGAGAGACGGGGTTTTCACCATGTTGGCCAGGCTGGTCTCGAACTCCTTACCTCAAGTGATCTGCTGCCCGCCTTGGCCTCCCAAAGTGCTGGGATTACAGGCGTGATTCACCATGTCTGGCTAAAACATTCTTTTAAAAATCTCACTTCCCCTGCTAGCTTTTGTTCCACTTCTCTCTTCATTTTGGCAGCAAAACTTCTGAGGAATTGTTTACACTTGCTCTTTCCAATTCTTCTCCCATTTCATCTTAAACTCATCACAGGACAGAAGCCTTCACTAGTACTCTGAATTCATTCTTGTCATGGTCACCAGTGACCTTTACATTGGTAAATTCAGTAGTCAGTTCTTGTCTTTACTTGAACCTACTGAAAATATTTGATGTAAGTATGTACACCTTGGTATATTTTGTTCATTTGGTTTTCCAGGACATCAGAATTTTGATGTTCTCCTCCCCATTGGTCTGGACGGAGGAGGACTTCAGTTCACTCCACTGGTTTCTTCTATTCTTCTTTACCTCTTCATTAGGATAGTGTCAACACTCATCCATTTGACCTTTTAATTTTTCTGTCTATATTCATTGACTTAGTGATTTCATCTGATGTTATGTCTTTAAATACCAAAGAGATAAACTTAGTTCTCAGACCTGAACTCCAGGCTTATGATCCAGTTAATGTATTTGGCATCTAGTTTTAGCTATCTGATTGTTATCTCAAACTCAGTACACTAAAAACTGACCTCCTGTTCTTTCTCTTCCAAACATACTTCAGCTGTAGTCTTCCCCATCTTCGTTGATAGCAGATCTGTCTTTCTAGTAGGAAAGTCAGAAACAGTGTAGTCATCCTTGACTTACATTTTCTACTTGATCATTGTTAAAAGTAAGAAAGCTGCTGAAAGTTGATTTAATTTATAGTATTGAACTCACAATTTTTGTAGTAGTTTTTTGTTTCTATATCCATATATAAAAGCATATAATTTACAAGTATCATTTTACTTTCATCCAAATTTTAACTATTATCTTAATTGTATTTGATAGCAGATCATTTCTTTTTGAAAATTTTTTTAATGTTTAACTTTTGGGGGTATCATCAGTATCTATATAGGGTACATGAGATATCTTAATATAGGCATGGAAAGTGTAATAATCATATAATGGAAATTGGATATTCATCCCCCTCAGGTGTTTATCATTTGTGTTAAACAATCCAATTATATTAAATATTTTAAAATGTACAATTAAATTGTTATTGACTATAATCATTCTGTTGTACTATCAAATACTAAGCCTTATTTATTTTTTTCTTTTCTTTTTTTTTTTAACGCATTAGTCATCCCCCACATCCCCCTCTACTCTTTCTTGCTACCTTTCTCAGCCTCTGGTAACCATTCTTCTACTTTCTATCTCCATGGATGCAATTGTTTTGATTTTTAGAGCCTACAAATAAGTGAGAATATGTGATATTTGTCTTTCTCTGCCTGACTTATTTCAGTTAACCTAATGACCTCCAGTTCCGTCCATGTTGTTGCAAATGATAGGATCTCATTCTTTTTTATGGCTGAATGGTACTCGGTTGTGTACATGTACCACATTTTCTCTATCCGTTCATCTATTGATGGACACATAGGTTAATTCCAGATCTTGGCTATTGTGAACACAGCTGCAACAGACATGGGAGTGCCGATACCTCTTTGGTATACTGATGTTCTTTCTTTTGAATATATACCCAACAGTGGGATTGCTGGCTCATATTAGCTCAATTTTTAGTTTTTTGAGGAATCTCCAAACTGTTCTTCATAGTGGTTGTACTAATTTACATTCCACTAACAGTGTATAAGGGTTCCTTTTCTCCATATCCTCACAAGCATTTGCTGTTGTCTGTCTTCTGGCAATAACTATAAGCCATTTTAACTGGGGTGAGATGGTATCGCGTTGTAGTTTTGATTTGCATTTCTCTGATGATCAGTGATATTGAACACCTTTTCATATTCATATTTTGAGTAAAATATTAAACTGCTTTGGAATCAGGATTTAATGACTCTTGAATTGCATGAAATAATAACTATTCCCAGGAATAGTGCAACATGAAATTTCGAGTTCCTAGGTTGTGCCATATCTCATAATATGTTGTTGATTGATATCAATTCCTGTAGTACTTATAATTTTATAACTAACTTTTAAATTTACTAAGAATTATACTGAATTTTTAAATAAGCATTTATATATAGTGTTGGAATAATTCTAATTCAAAGTACATTATTCTACACTCCCTCAAGCATAACAAAATGCTAACCTCTTTAAGAGTAGCTTGGATTGAAAGATAAAATGCTGTTTACTTCCACATCCCTAGCTCTGTTCTCTCAATGATTAAGAGCATTATTTTATTTTATTTTTCATCTTAAAGGAGAGTCTAAGTTTCAGCCTAAGTAGAACATTTACCTCTTTGGAAACGTATTCTCTGACCTAAATTAGGGTAAGTAGTTTTAAAAATGCTTAGATAATGGATATTTCAGGAAGGTGTATTAAACCTTTTCTTACTTTGTTTCTTTTTGAATTGTTATTGCAGATAGTGAAACACATCATTAGGAGGAAGGAAAGAAAGAATATATATAAAATAAAAGAAATTAATTCTGCCAATACTTGGAATAAAGTTATAATTGTTGAGGGAAAAGGGTGCTCACAACAGTCATACCTCAGAGTGATTGCAGGTTTAGTTGCAAACCACCACAGTAAAGCAAAGATCAAAGTAAAGTGAGTCACATGAATTTTTTGGTTTCTCAGTGCATATAAAAGTCATGTTTACACTATGTTATAGTATTTAAGTGTCTAATAGCATTATGTCTAAAAGAACAATGTACATACCTTAATTTAAAAAAAACTTTCATGCCAAAAAGTGTGAACAAATCTGAGCCTTTAGTGAGTTGTAATCTTTTTGCTGGCGGTGGGTTAGTCAGGGTGGATGGCTACTGACTGATCAGGGTGGTGGTGGTTGCTGAAGGTTGGCTTGTCTCTAGCAATTTCTTAAAATAAGACAGCAGTGCAGTTTGCCATGTCAGTTGACCCTCCCTTTCATGAAAAGTTTCTCTGTAGCATGTGATTAGGTTTGATAGCATTTTATCCACAGTGGAACTACTTCTTTCAAATTGAGTTTAGTTCTCTCAAACTCTGCTACTGCTTTATCAACTGAGTTTATGGAGTATTCTAAATTGTTGTCATTTCAACAGTATTCACAGCATCTTTACAAGGAGCAGGTTCCATCTCCAGAAACTACTTTCTTTGCTTATCCATAGAAGCAACTTCTAATCCAGTCACACTTTTTCATAAAATTTCAACAATTAAGTCTTGTCTTCTGGTTCCACTTCTAATTCTTGTTTTGTGACTGTTTTGACCCTGTCCTCAGTTCTTTCCTCCACGGAAATATTGAAAACTCCTGCCAGTCATCCATGAGGGTTGAAATCATCTTCTTCCAAACTCCTGTTAGTGTTGATATTTTGACTTCCTCCCATGAATCATGACATACTCTTTGTGGCATTTATAATGATTAATTCTTTCCAGAAGGTTTTCAATTGACTTCGTCCAGATTCATCAGAATGATTACTATTTATGGCAGCTATAACTTTAAGAAATGTGTTTCTTAAATAATAAGGCTTCAAAATCAGAATTACTTCTTGACCCATGGACTGCAGAATGGATATTGTATTCAAAAGCATGAACACAACATTAATCTCCTTGTACATCTCTGTCGGAGCTCTTGGGTGACCAGGCACATTGTCAATGAGCAGTAGTATTTTGAAAGGGATCTTTTTTTCTGAGCAGCAGGTCCACAATGGGCCTAAAATATTCAATAAACCATACTGCAAATAGATATGGTGTCATCCAGGCATTTGTAGATCCTTTTCTAGAGCACAGAGTAGATTTAGCATAACTCTTAAGGGCCCTAAGATTTACCAAATGGTCAATGAACATTAGCTTTAATTTAAAGTCACTAACTGCATTAGACCTTAACAGAATAGTCAGCCTTGAAGTCAGGCACTGATTTCTTCTGTCTAGCTATGGAAGTCCTAAATGGCATCTTCTTCCAATACATTGAAAGAAGATACTGTATACTGTTTTGTCTACATTGAAAATCTGTTGTTTAGTGTAGCCACCTTCATCAGTTATCTTAACTATTTTTGATAACTTGCTGCAGTTATTATGTAAGCACTTGCTACTTCACTCTGCATGTTAATGTTACAGAGAATCCTTTAAAAAAAAAAACTATAGAAATCAATGTCTGCTAGCTTTCATCTTTTCTTCTGCAGCTTTCTCACTGCTCTCTCTCATCTTCATGGAATTGAAGAGAATTAGGGTCTTTCTCTGAATTAGACTGTGGTTTAAGGGGATGTTGTGGCTGGTTTGATGTTCTGTTTAGACCACTAACACTTTCTTCATATTGGCACTAAGGCTATTTTACTTTCTTATCATTCATGTGTTCATTGGAATAGCACTTTTAATTTTTTTTAGGAACTTTTCCTTTGCATTCGGAACTTGGCTGTTTGGTTCAGGAGGCCTAACTTTTGGCGTATCTTGACTTTAAAAGCGTCTTCCTCACTAAATCATTTCTAGCTTTTGATTTCAGGTGAGAGGCATAGGACTGTTTCTTTCAGTTGAACACTAAGAAGCCATTGTAAGGCCATTAACTGACCTAATTTCAATATTGTTGTGTCTCAGGCTTGAGGAGAGAAGGGGAAAGATGGAGGAGTGGCTGATCTTTGGAGCAGTAAAAACACATTCATTGATTATCTGTCTTAATAGGTGTGGTTTGTGGTGCCTCAACATACAACATAATTATAATAGTAATATCAAAGGCCACTGATCACAGTTCACCATAGCAGATATAATAATGAAAACATTTGAAATATTGTGAGAAGTGTGATAGTGTGACATAGACATAAAGACAGCATGTACGGTTGGAAAAAATATTGTATCACACATACATATGATAGACTTGCTTAACACAGGGTTACCACAAATGTTCATTTGCAAAAAGAAAAAAAAAATGCAGTATCTGCAAAGCACAATAAAACAAAGCTCAATAAAAGGAGTATGCCTGTATTTTCAGCTTGCTTGTGGAGTTTAATTCTTTTTAGGAAATTAGTTAACAGAATTGAAAAATGACTTGGTTGAAAACTTCCTACTCTTAAGGTAAAAGTTTACATTCTGTATTGGGGAAACTGATTCCATGTCAAAAACCTGTGCTAGTCAGTTGTGTATTTGGGTATTGTGGTGCTGAGTAGAGTGATCACAAGCCCAGTTTTCTTGGTACAGTTCCTCTGTTTGCCTGTCATCCTGCCTTAATTATTTTTAGCACTCATATATTAGTTTTCTGTAACTTCTGTGCAAATTATCACAAATTTAATGGTTTAAAACTATACACGTTTTCAATTCTATAGCTCTGTAGGTCAGAAGTCCAGTATGAGAGGTAGCATGCTAAAGTTCAAGTGTCAGAAAATCCGTTTCCTATGTATTCAGGTTTTTGGCAAAACTCAGTTCCTTGTGATTGTAGGACCCAGGTCCCCATTTTCTTGTTGTCTGTCAACTCAGGGCTGTTCCCAGCTTCTTTTGGGGGCCTATTATTTATGTATAAAGGTGCCATATGTTTTGTAGTATGACTGCTTACATCGCTGCTTTACTTCTCTCTTACTAAAGCTTATTTTTCTCACATTCCTCAGTGTGTAGTAACAAGATAACTAGCGAGTCCTGAGTTTGAAGCATCTAAATTTGTATTGCTGCTTGTGCTTGACTCTGTTCTTACACTGTTACATTTGAAGAAGAGGAATTAAGACAGACTTTTTTCCTCCCTCTACCTTTAGACTTTATTTTATACTAAAGAATTAGCTGGGCATTACATTTATTTAAACAGCTGCTATAGAAACAAATAATTTTACTAGCCCAGCTGCCTATTAATAAAATATTTGAATGTTTTAATTTCACTTTTTAGAAATTTTTTGTTTATTAGATTAGACTACATTAATCAAAGACAACAATTAGGTATTTTATGTGTATCTTATGGCTACATTACCATTTATGTCTATTCTTCAACTTAAATTTGAAGTCTGGAATTTCCCCAAAGCACAGAATATAATTTGTTTTGAAATGGATTAACTTGGTCTTTGGACAGCCTTAAAAGAAGACCAATTTGTGCTCTCTTCGACAGTATATATGCTAAAATTGGAAGGATACAGAGAAGATTAGCATGGCCTCTGTGCAAGGATGACACGCAAATTTGTGAAGCGTTCCATATTTTTAAAAAGTCCAGGTCCAGACAGGTTCACAGCCGAATTCTACCTGATGTACAAAGAGGAGCTGGTACCATTCCTTCCGAAATTATTCCAAACAATACAAAAAGAGGGGAATCCTCCCTAACTCATTTTATGAGACCAACATCATCCTGATACCAAAACCTGGAAGAGATACAAAGAAAATTTCACGACAATATCCATGATGAACACTGATGCAAAAATCTTCAATAAAATACTGGCAAACCAATTGCAACAGCACTATCCATCACGATCAAGTCGGCTTCATCCCGTGGATGCAAGGCTGGTTCAACATATGCAAATCATAAACGTAATCCATCACATAAACAGAACCAAAGACAAAAACCACATGATTATCTCAGTAGATACAGAGAAGGCCTTCGACAAAATTCAATAGCCGTTTATGCTAAAAACTCTTAATAAACTAGGTATCGATGGAATGTACCTCAAAAGCTGTTTATGACAAACCCACAGCCAATATCATACTGAATGGGCAAAAATGAAAGCATTCCCTTTGAAAACTGGCACTAGACAAGGGTGCCTTCTGTCACCATTCCTATTCAACATAGTATTGAAAGTTCTAGCCAGAGCAATCAGGTAAGAAAAAGAAACAAAGGGTATTCACATGGAAAAGAGGAGGTCAAATTGTCTCTATTTGCAGATGACATGATTGTATATTTAGAAGACCCCATCGTCTCAGCCCAAAATCCCCTTAAGCTGACAAGCAACTTCAGCAAAGTCTAGGATACAAAATCAGTGTGCAAAAATCACGAGCATTCCTATACGTCAGTAACAGACAAACAGAGAGTCAAATCATGAGCGAACTCCCATCCAGAATCTACAAAGAACAACAAACCACCTCATCAAAACGTGGGTGAAAAATGTGAACAGACACTTCAAAAGAAGGCAATTATGTGGCCAATAAACATATGAAAAAATGCTCATCATCGGTGGTCATTAGAGAAATGCAGTTCGAAACCACATTGAGATTGATATCTCACGCCAGTTAGAATGGCGATCATTAAAAAATCTGGAGGCAACAGATACTGGAGAGGATGTGGAGAAATAGGAATGCTTTTACACTGTTGGTGGGAGTGTAAATTAGTTCACTGTGGAAGACAGTGTGGCAATTCCTCAAGGATTTAGAAATAGAAATACCATTTGACCCAGCAATCCCATTACTGGGTATATACCCAAAGGATTATAAATCCATCTGTTATAAAGACACATGCACACATATGTTCATTGTGGCACTGTTTACAATAGCAAAGACTTGGAACCAACCCAAATGCCCGTCGATGATAGACTGGACAGGGAAAATGTGGCACATTTACACCATGGAATACTATGCAGCCATAAAAAATGATGAATTTGTGTCCTTTGTAGGGACATGGATGAATTTGGAAACCATCATTCTCAGCAAACTGACACAAGAACAGAAAACCAAACACCGCATGTTCTCGCTCATAAGCAGGTGTTGAACAATGAGAACACATGGACACAGGGAGGGGAACATTACAGATTGGGGTCTGTTGTGGGATGGGGTCTAGGGGAGGGATAGCAGGGGTTGGAGAGATTGAGGAGGGGATAACATTAGGAGAAATACCTAATGTAGGTGATGGGGGAATGGAGGCAACAAACCACCATGGCATGTGTATACCTATGTAGCAATCCTGCAAGATCTGCACATGTACCCCAGAACTTAAAAAATAAAAGACCAATTTGTGATTTTCTATTCTGTATTTTGTTTTAATAAACTAAGTATTTGATACTTACTGTTATACACACTTGTCCTTAATTTAATAATTCATCTGCATTTTGATTTAGTAATGCATAAGATAAAATCAATGCTACATACTTCCAATGTTAATTTATTTACAGTTTACAACACCAGTTTTACACTGCATTTGCTGTCAGTGAAAATGTAGGCAGCAGACACACCAGGTAGTTATTATCACTGAGTTCCCTATATCATACAGGAAAAGTACATTTATATGCCATACAGAAAATATAACACACGTAAAGAACCACTTAGCACTTTTAAGAACATATCTGACATATTGGTTAGCTTAAATATTTTTTAGTAGAGTTAGACCCCCATGTACAGTGCATACATTCACATAAATTATCAGAACAATTCCTTGTGCTGATGAGTGAGCATCTCTCTTCTTTGTGCATGATGGTCAAGATCAGACTTTATAAAACTTTTCCCTTTCTGTTGGAATTCTAAATCTTGATACTATTAAACCATTCTTAGAGTTTTTCAGATAAAGTTACATTCTGGAAAACGTTTTCTAAAGCCTTATTTTACATTTACATTTATGTTTCATCCTGAGTCTCTTTTCTTGAAGTTTATGTTGTTCTCTGTTCCAGGCCCATGGTGAAGAGGGGGAGGGGGTGGGGACTTTTCTTTATTTCTGTTTTCCCTGTGAATTCTATGTTTTGCTGTAGACTCTACCATGTAAATTATGTGTGTGTGTGTGTATTTATTTCCTGAGATGGAGTTTCACTCTTGTTGCCCAGGCTGGAGTGCAGGGGCGTGATTTTGGCTCACTGCAGCCTCCACCTCCTGGGTTTTAGCGATTTTCCTGCCTCAGCCTCCCAAGTAGCTGGGATTATAGCTGTTTGCCACAACACCTGGGTAATTTTCTATATCTTTAGTAGAGATAGGGTTTTGCCATGTTAGCCAGGCTGGTGTTGAACTCCTAATCTCAGGTGATCCACCTGCCTCAGCCTCCCAAAGTGCTGGGATTACAGGTGTGAGCCACCACACCCGGTGTGGTGTATTTTTAAAAATATGTACAATACTTGTTAGATTTTTTCTCATTGTAATATTTTATAGCATTTAAGAAATATAAAAATATAGTGTATAGTTTATGTGGATACTGGCCTAAACTTGAGAGAGGAGTAATAAGAGCTAATGCAGATGTGAAATAATAGAGAAGTGAATATAATTTAATTAATATATAAAGCATAAAGAGCATACAAAAGTGTTTTTTTGGTTTTTGTTTTTTTTTAAATATTAAATCGGCATTTATTTTGCATGCTATATGAAATGAGGACATTTTAAAAAGAAAATGTCCTAGCTTTTTCCTTTAGTGAAACAAAACAATAAGAAATTGTATGTTTAAAAGTGTTTCAGTTTCCTCAGATATTTAGTTTTTCTCTCTTGTTTATATCCTAATGTAGCCTCTATCTCTCAAAAAACACCACAGAATATTTAAAAATTATTTTTCCTTGCAATACATTCTAAGATCCTGCTTGTTTAACAATGTCGGGCAAAGTTTTTGCAAGTACTCTCTTTATGGCCTGTGTTCTCCTTTTTTGAGTTATTCCTTCCCGACTGGAACTATCTTATATAGTCCTTCCATTTTATTTTACTTTAGTTAATTTCCTCAGGTGTATTTATAGGTTTCGTTAGTGTAGTATAATTTTTAGTCTCTGCTCTTTATTCTTCCCTTCATTTTCAAGAATTTAAATCGTTACATCTTCATGGAGAGCTCTAAAATCTGTAGCTCTACATTTGAGCTCATTTTTATGTTTCCATCTCTCTGTCCCCTCACAGTGAATGTCTGGAACCAGAAGCATCATCTTGCCACTGACCTGTTTGCTGCAATCAGATCCAGCCATTCTTTGTTTCCTCCTATTATCCTTTAGGCTCTTTATCTTCAATCTAAGAATTCCTTGTCTTGTTCTCTCTGACCCATGATATCTCATTAGTCAGTGTGTTGTCTTAGTGGTTTTTGCTTCTGCCAGTTCTATACCATTCTCAAAAGCCTAGATGACTCCTTTGCAGCGTTTTTCCTGGAATACTTTAGAAGTCTCTTAATTTGTATCCCTGCTGTACTCTAAGTCTGTCCTATGCATTGCTGTCAGATTAATCTTCCTATAGCATTGCTTTTACCCAGACGATCTCCTACTTAGGACTTCATTGGCCCCACTTTGCCTAGAGGTTGCAATTTAGAATTTTCAGCCTGGTATTTAAGGTTCCCCCATACATTTTTCCTAATGTACAGCTTTAGTTTTTTTCCTCCTGTGGCCAGTAACAAAAACACTTTCACTTCTGTCAGGATAGTCCCAACATACTGAGAATATTTTTACGTTGTACATTGCCATATCCTTCTTCGTTTCACAGTGTTTTATGTCTTTTCTACATTTTGCTCTATGATGTCCTTTCTAATTTTTTTTGTCCACCTAAAGCTTACATACTTTATCCAACTTGCAGCTATCTTGGTTCCTCTGTGAAGTCTTTCTCCAGTGGTTCTGTTGTGATTTCACCATCTTCTGAATTCCTGTTTTGCTTTGTTGCTACTCACAAAGCACTTTCTGTTCAATATTTTGCACTATTACTTGCTTTTATTTTTTGCATGGGTCTAGTTCCTATGTTGCTGACTGGATTATAAGTGTTAAGCAAGCAGGGACCGTGTTATATTTCTTTACATCTTTCCTAGTCAAGAAATGCCCACTTATTTTTTTTCCCATAAATCTTAATTGGTTGTCTACACTCAAGCACCATTGATAAAAAGTTAAATAAGAAAGGTATGGATTCAGCTTTGATGGACTTTATATTTTGGAAGAGAGAGAGAAGATGTTCTGTAGCTAATTTCAATTACCTACTTAGTTACAATTGAGGAATGTGGTTTGTCATTTTTTTTGACAAGCAAAAAACTTAGAAAATTGCCTTCTTTTTCCCCCTCTATCATTGGTATTTATAATTGTTCCTCACAAACAAATTTTGATAGGGTAAATTATTCTTGAAAGTGTGAGTTTTCAAATGGTCCAACTTGATTGTTTTCTTCTAAATATACATAATGTTGTATATCTGGGTAAGTTCAGTAGGCAACATAATGGAGAGAATGATACATGCCTGATATTAAAATAATTGTAAATTCTGTGTCATTTATGTGATACGTAAACTCATGTGAAATAATTAAAAGATAATGAAAATAATTCCAAAAGGAAGATTTTCTAAACTAAAACAATTAGGAATTATTAGTTAATATACTAAAGCTCTCTTTTGTAGGATAATAAGATTAGATTAAAAGTAGACCCATTATTCTTAGATAAGTTATTTTAGCCTCAGGTTTTTTTTCTAGTGGCTTGAACAATGTCATATATTTCATAGGTATGATTTTTTGAGATTGTAATAACCATAGAAAGTTAATGTTGAAAGAATGGCAAAATATGCAGTAAAACTAAAAATTACTGTATTTGCAAATATAAAAAACATAATTTACATAAATGTTGTAGTTAGGAACATTATGAATGTAAATATGCTTTCTCTGTTTTTTGTCTTGTAATGTCATTCTTTGTCCAGTTAGAGATGAAGAATGATATTGACATGGCTGTTTAAGCTATTACAACAGCTTTAAGAAAATTAAATATCGTCGATGTAAATATGAGGAGAGAAGAGAATATTTATCTCCACTAAGTGACATGAAAACCATGGTAAGAATAACAGGCGGTGGGTGTGCCTTAAGTAGTAAAATCCCTGAATTCAGATGCTAATTATAAGCACAAGGACACTTGCCTCCCATATACTTAAATGTTGTATATTTTCTTTAGTCAAAGTGTAATTCAGAGTTCTTGAAGTGCTGAATATGGCCTTTGTTTTTTTATTTCCCCTTAGCATATATATTAAAAAAAATAATAAGACACTTCTGCTGGACTGTGATTTTGATGGATATAGGTGGAATATTAAACCATATGCTGTAAAGATAAATTCAAATGATTGCTCTTGGATTGTCCTTATTGTGTGACTTCCCCTGCTTCCTACTATTAACCAAATGTTTAGTAGTAAAGATAAAATTATTTAAACATATTTGAGCACATTTTACTTCCTATCTGTGGTTTACCAAGGACTTTAAGGCTTAGATTTTGAAAGGTTGTATTAATACTGGTATTAAGAGTCTATCTGTTTAGATTATTCTGGACTTTAAATTTTATTTTAGACATCGTCTCTGGCATCTTGTCATAAAAGTTATGTGTTGTTTTACTTCATTAGCAGTTTTAACATTTGTAAGTATCTGAGAAGAAAACTTCCTCTGCATTTTGAACAGTGTTTTTCACTGGTGATTTTGTAACATGTTCTTCAGTTGTTGAAAGGTGTGTAGTACAGATACTCTGTTCTTAGAAAGTAATGGTTTTTTAAGTTGTAGAGTAGTAGGAAAAGTCTGATAGACTTAAATTATTTTAAAACCTTTTTTTTTAGAAATAGAGGTATAAGAAAACCTTTTGTAATCTTGCCTTTTTTTTTTTTCTTAGGTATGCTTTTTATTTAGCTTTTAGTAACTTGTAATTTAAGATCACAGTTATTAGGTGTATTTCTGCATTTTATATATCACTCCCAGATGCTACAGTATTAGTTTTTATCACTGCATATTTTATGAAATGTCAGCCTTCTGTTGGCTGTTCAGGCAGCATTGTTAGTGATCAAAGACACAACATAAAGGAGAGAAATCTAAACAGTTGGCTTATCTTTGTCCTTCATTGTGACAAAAGTACTCTAAAATTACTTAATTATAAAAAGTCAAATAAAGGCATCATGTAACATGTAAAGAAATAAGTATCTTAATGTTTAAGTGAAATAAAAACTCAATGTTTAATATCAAAAACATAGTTATAAAGAGAAATGCTATCTAATTTACAAAGTTTTCCTTGTTAAGGAATGAGGGTAATATGTTGTGTGTAATTTTATAGTACTTTGCTAAAAGACAATGCTGTGCCTAGGAAAAGCCACACAGTGTTTGACATCATAAGAGGTTGCTCAGTATAAACCCTTAATTTTGTTACACAAAATATGTTCTAGAAAATTGGTTATTAGCTTTAGTATGTGCATTAAGTTGTATGTGAACCAGTTTATTAAAGTGTTTTCTTAAATTGACCTACTTTGCATTTAAAAACTACTTCATAGATTTAAAGATCCTTTTTTTCCTTTATTTCAGTGATACCAGTATCAAAATAAAAGTATGGAATGGGAGAAAAATTCTCAAAGCCCAAAAGAAAATCTGTAAGAATAAAATTCTTGAATGATTTTGATCAGCTGTTGTGTATGCCCTACACAGCAGTTGGTTCAATCAATTTTATGTTTTGGGATGGTTTTATTAAAATGAGCTGCTGCTTTCAGTAAATCATTGAGAAAGATGCTGGCTTTATACATGTCTTTTTTGGTTGGGGGCAGGGCTTACAGTTGCAGCCTTGTAAGTCAGTAAAATTGGAGACAGTTCCTGGCTGCCATGAAAGTCAGTGTGTTGTATGGGCATTTGGAAATAGAAGTAGAATGAAGATTTAGACTAAAAATGATTTTATATAAATGTACTTTTATAGCTCTCTGCAGGAAACTGCCATTTCTAGTAAAAAGTAATCATCAGCAGATAGTAGGGATTTAAGTGTATCTTCAGTTTTGTGTACAGTTTCTGTTTTTATAAATGAATGAAAGTTAATTGTTTTCCAGTGGAAGAATTAAATCTTTGGAAAGCAATTTGAAAGACATAGCCATTGGATGTGAGTTAGAGGCCTCAACATTTTGTCTTGATATGCTTTACGCACTTACTACCCAAACTGTGATCTGTACATAAACAGTATTGGTGTTACTCGAGAGCTTCCTAGATATGCAGAATCTCAGGCCTAATCCTATACCTGCTAAAATAGAATCTGTGTTTCATCAAAATTCCTAGGTAATTCATATGAATATTAAACTTTGAGAAGCACTGCCATAATTTAGACCTCTCATTTTCTCTGTGTGTATGTGTGTTTTAATTGTGGGGTGCTCATACTGGAGTTGGTCACCTGCAGTTCAAGAATTGGAAAAGGAAGTGGAAACTCACACCAGAATTTTAGTGGGGGCCCGGGAGTAGACAGAGAGTTAATTTAGAGCTCACAGGCTTTTGGTCTTTAAGCAATTGCAGTTTGAATCCGTAGCTACTTTGTATATTATATAGAAAGCTTCATGTTACCTTGGTAATATTAATCAGTTGTTTTCCTTTGAGCATGGCAGTATCCTCTCATGTTTTGTGCCAGTCATAATGAAGTAACATTTCCAAAGTGTGTTCTACAGTATATTTTTTTCTAGGAGATGCTTGGAGTGTAAAGATCCTATGGTCGTATAAATCCGGAAAGCACTGAATACTTTCTTTCCCGTAAGAGAATTAAAAGACCCGAGTACCTGATGTAATTTAGTTCAATTCAGTGTTTTCCAAATTTACTTGATTATAGCATCCTCTGTTTTTTTTTTAAACAACCTTTAATTTTTTTTTTTTAATGAGCACAAACTGACTTCTTTCCACATTTATTTATCTTAGTCAAAATAAGAGATATGGACAACTTCTGAAATTGTCATGATGTTATGGCACATGAAACATACTTTCTGGTATTTCTACATATAAATGGTATTCATGTGGCTCTTGTGTACTGAAGGGGCTAAACATGCAGACATTTTTGAGAATTGGAGTAACTGAGAAGTCATAATTTAGAACAGGAGCCCCCAATTTCCCGGTCATGGACTGGTACTGATCCATGGCCTGTTAGGAACCGGGCTGCACAGCAGGAGGTGAATGGTGAGCAGGTGAACATTACCACCTGAGCTCTGCCTCCTGTCAGATCAGCAGCAGCATTAGATTCTTGTAAGTTTGCAAACCCTATTGTGAACTGTGCATACAAGGGATCCAGGTTGTGCATTCCTTATGAGAATCTAATGCCTGATGATCTGAGGTGGAACAGTTTCATCTTGAAACCATCTCCCCCCTAGCTCCCTCCTGATTCGTGGAGAAACTGTCTTTCATAAAACCAGTCCCTTGTGCCAAAAAGGTTGGTGACTGCTGAATTAGAAAGTGAGCATTGAACTGATTCCAGTCAGATTTGATGAATGAATGAAAGGGAGAAAATTGACTATTCTTAGTGTTTGTTGGAAAGAGGAAAACCATGAGCAATGGAATAAATTAAACATTTCAGTTGAATAAATGTTTACTGAATTGCTAATAAAGAATAGGCTCTGTACTTGGCCTTGGGCAAACAGTAGTGAAAAATATACAGTCTGCCCTCTAGTTGCTTATTGGAGTGAGCATAGTACATTCTGATAAATGTACAAGAGCTGGAATGCAGAACATAGGATTTTCTTTGTGGATTTGTTAGAAAAAAAAAAAGTTGGCCAGAATACTATATCCTGGAATGCTAGAGACAGGACATAACTGTAGTGATAGATGTCTCTGGTTAAGGGAAACAGGAAGGGACAATTATAGGACAGAATTTCAAAAGGTAAGATTGGGAAGACCAAACAGCCTTGGAAGACTTAGAGCTTTTGGTACTCAATTGCCCAGATTTGGTTAGTTGAAGTGCATGACAGTCCTCCATCACATATTTGAGACTTCCTTAATTTCTGCCAAAAGAAGTCGTTGCAGGGTTATCTTTTATCTGTTCTGCCCCAGCTCTGGAAGCAGCCATTTCTCTGAGGAACTCTGATTATTTGTAGGGGGGGAATAATATTAACGATCACGATCTTGGCACTAGTGTGTTGATTGCTACTGGGTCTTGGCTTTTAGGCCCTTTTAGAGGAGAGAGGTAGGAAATAGATAAGCTTTATGTATACACATACATCTACATTTATACATATATACACAAATGCATCTTGCAACACATACATGGACATATACATCTGCAAATTTTTTTTTATTTAGAGATACACCAGTATCTCTAATTCAAAGCCATTTACACAGGTTTCTTTCTTGCTTTATATTTATATGTCCCTTCTTTCACAGTGAGAACCTTGGCTTCCAATGGCATCAACACATTTATTTTTTTGTTCATCTAAATAATAGATGTAAAACAGTTTCAAGATTGTTTAATCATATCATTATAAGAACAAATACACCAAAAAATGTTCGTAATTTGTTTGAAGTTCTCCCTCCTTTCTGTACTCAATTCTTTGGGTATGTAACCAAATACTGTTCTCATAATTACTTCGTTCGTTCGTTCTTATTCCTTAAGTGTGGCTACGATATTAATTTGAAATACAGTTCCCTTGTTTTAGTTTTCTTTCAGCTTTTGTGCCCCCTTTTCGTTACATCCCTGTTGATTTAATTTTTTGACTGTGTAGCAGATTATTTTCCAAAAAGTAAAACTGTACAAAAAAGTATACTCAGAAAATTGTCACTCCCTCCTCCCCATTCCATCCCATACTTTGTAGGAAACCAATTTTATTGATTTCTGGGCTTTACTCATTTTTATTAAAGTTATGCAGAGTTATTTATGTTTTCTTATTTTCCTTTTTTATCTAAAATGTAGCATATATGTTCTTTAGCAATTCACTTTTTCATGTATCAGTATCTCTTGGAAATTACCTTATAACAGTTCATAGAGATTTTCCTCATTCGTTTTTACAGGTGCTTACTACTTTGTGTGTACCATAGTTTGTTCAACCAGTCTTTTATGTTAGCACATTTAAGTAGTTTCCAATACTTTACAACTACAAATTTGCTGCAATGGTATGTATTTTTCATAGTTTTACAGGTGTATATTCAGGGCAAATTCTTGGAAGTGGGATTGCTTGTTGAAAGGGCAAATACTAAGCCCGGTGTGGTGGTTTGCACCTGTAATCCCAGCTACTTGAGAGGATCCCTTGAGCTCAGGAGTTCAAGGCTGCAGTTAGCTATGATGGAGTCATTACTCTGCAATTTGGGTGACACACTGAGACTTTGTTGCTAACAAAAACAACAAAAAGGAACAAAGGGCAAATACTTACATGGTTTCATTAGCATATTGCCCGTGCCCTGCATGGGGGTTGTAACATTTTGCCTCCCTCTCTGCAGTGTATGAGAGTGCTGTTTCCCTACAGCCTTGCAAACAGGGTGCATTGTGAAACTTGAATTTTTGCCAAGTGGTAAGTGAGAAATGGTATTTTGGGTACATTTAATTTGCATTCATGTTTTATGTGTGGAGTTGAATGTCTTTTCATATGTATAAGAGCCACTTTCCATAGGATATTTGGGCTTCCCCCTGCCCCTCAGTTTTAGAAGTTCTTTGTAGGGATATTAGGAATTTATCTATGATACATGTTACAAATGTTTCCTTCCAGTTTGTTACCTGTTTTTTGATTTTGCTTTTGATGTATTTTGTCATGCAAAAGTTTTATAGTTGTGCTTTAGTCCTAGTGAGAAAGTCTTTTCTTTTATAAATTCTTAGTTTATAGGAGGAATCCCTCTCTCCTGCCTCGCTGCCAATTTTAAAAGGGACTAGTAGTTTTCTTACAATTAGATCTCTGATCCATTTGCAGTTTATTTTTATGTATGGTGTGAGAAACATTGAATTTTATCTTTTTGTCTATTCATTTGTTTAAAATGACTATAACTGTGCTAATGATTTGTTATATCACCTTTACAGATACTAGATTTCTATCTGTAGTGGAATCTATTTCTGGATGTTCTATTCAGTTGCACTGTTCTGCTTCTTCATGTAGCAGTCCTATACTATTTTCATTATAGAAGCTTTATAGTATGTTTTAACACCTGTAGTGTGTGTTAATGAGGTAGTCTCCTCATGTCTATTTATTTTAGTGTTTCCCAGTTTTTCTTGAACTTTTCTTTTCTATTCGAACTTCAGTATCAACTTGTCTAGCTCCATCAAAAGCTTTATGATTCATAAGTTTATGACCTATTGATGTTGACATGTCCTAGATATGTAGGACATGTCAACATCAATAACCTGTCATTGGTTATTTCTTTTCAGTTGTACAGTCCTACTTTTCTGTGTTTTAAGAATGTTTATTTTTCATCATGTAGGTTTTGAACATTTCTGTTTATTCCTATTTTACTTTTTTAAATTACTATTTAAAACGGGGCTTTCTCATCCATTATGTATTCTACTTAACTGTTATTTGTACATAGAAGTAGGACTGATTTTTTCATGTTGATTTTGTATCCTGCTACATTGCTGAATTCTTTTGTTTCTTGAGTTTTATTTTCAGTTTTCTAGGATTTTCCAGGTATTCCCTCAGGTTATCTGAAAGTAGTTTTATTTCCTCTTTTCTAGTTCTTTTTTGTATAATTATTTTCGCTACTTTTTTTTTTTTTTTTGAGACAGAGTTTTGCTCTTGTCACCCAGGCTGGAGTGCGATGGCATGATCTCTGTTCACTGCAACTCCGCCTCCTGGGTTCAAGTGATTCTCCTGCCTCAGCCTCCCGAGTAGCTGGGATTACAGGTGCATCCCACCATGCCCTGGCCAATTTTTGTATTTTTTTAATTAGAGACTGGGTTTCACCATGTTGGCCATGCTGGTCTCAAACTCCTGACCTCAGGTGATCCACCCGACTCGGCCTCCCAAAGTGCTGGGATGATAGGATTACAGGTGTGAGCCACTGTGCCTGGCCTAAACTAGTTTTATTTCTTCTTTTCAATTCTTTTTTTTTTTGAGACAGAGTCTTACTGTGTCACACAAGCTAGAGTACAGTGGCATGATCATGGCATGCTGTAGCCTAGACCCCTTGGGCTCAAGTGATTGTCCCACCTAAGCCTCCCTAGTAGCTGGGACTAGAGGCACACACTACCACACCCAACTAATTTTTGTGTTTTTTGTAGAGATGGGGTTTCACCATGTTGCCCAGGGCCTCCCAGTATGCTAGGATTAGGGGGAGAGCCACTATTCCCTGCCTTCTTTTCAATTCTTACTTCTTAATGTTTTCAGTGTTTTCTCTAGTCTAATTGTGTCAACAAATATATTCAGAATAGAGTGGTATTGGGCATCCTTGCCCTGTTCCTGAACTTAGTGAGGATGAATAATGTTTAGTGAGAACTGTCAATGGGAGAAAAGATAGAACTACTTGAGATAATGCATTATTCTTAGTGCTTTATAGGCATTATGACAGAATCATCTATATTATTTCTCTTTCTTTTTACAGCGAAATTTTTTAAAGGCGTTCTTTCTACCTGCTAACTTTTCACCTTCATTTTCTTACCTTCCACTGTTACTCCTTAAACTATACCAGTCCACTCTGGTTTCTCAGTTGTCCAAACAGGTACCAACTAAAGTTGCTATTGAGACTTCCGTGTTGCTAAATCTAATGGAGCTTTTTTTCCCTCTATTTTCATCTTACTTTTCCTCTTAATATTATTCAACATTGCAGAGCATGCCTTCAGCTAAGTATGCATTTTCTTTCTTAGCTTCTGTGACATCACATTCTTCAGGTTATTTCTTCTTAGTCTTCTCCATTAGTTCTTTCTTCTCTGCTTGACTTCTAACATTGGCATGTTCTAGGTCTCTTAAAATTCTGTTCTATCTTCTTTTAAACTCTATTTGTTGTAGATCTTTAAACAAATTTGAGGCTTAAAGTATCATCTATATTGCATTTATTCTAAGAGTGACATCTTTAGTCAACACTTGCTGAAATCAGGATTTATGTCTCCCTATCTGCTATCCATTTTCACTGTGAGATGTCAAAGTCACTTTACAATGTAAGTTCTAATCCCTCCCCAAACACCTCCAGTTTTTAGTATCATCATGTAACCCAATGGATAAGCTAGAAATTTAAGGTTCGTGTTTGATTTTTCTTTTTCATTCATCATCTTTATTCACTTCATTATCAAGTTCTATTGAACTTCTCTTCCATTCCCTCCAGTTTTCTCTAGTTTTATTGATTGATTGAGACAGAGTTTTGCTCTTATTGCCCAGGCCGGAGTGCAGTGGCAAGGTCTTGGCTCAATGCAACCTCCGCCTCCTGGGTTTAAGCATTCTCCTGCCTCAGCCTCCCAAGAATCTAGGATTACAGGCACCTGCCACCTTGCCCGGCTAATTTTTGTATTTTTAATAGAAATGCGGTTTCATCATATTGGCCAGGCTGGTCTCAAACTCCTAACCTCAGGTGATCCACCTGCCTTGGCCTCCCGAAGTGCTGGGATTACAAATGTGAGCCACCACGCCTGGCCCAATTTTCTCTAGTTTAAAAAGGAGACTTTTCTGCTAGAAGAAACATCATGACTTAAATGTCTCTATGTGTTCTACCAATTACAGCCATCTTTACATAGTTTACGGTTAATTCTAATCTTACTTGTATGTCTCTATCTTGTTAAAGTCACTGATTGCAAGAATAACAAATTTGGGTGGTCACTGAGTGCTTAATAGTGCGATCAGATTACTTTTGCTGCACTTAATAAGATTGAAAAAGTGGGAAGAGGCTGGGTGCAGTGGCTCATGCCTGTAATCCCAGCATTTTGAGAGGCTGAGGTGAGCAAATTGCTTGAGCCCAGGAGTTTGAGACTAGCCTGGTCAACATGATGAAACACTGTCCCTACAAAGCATATAAAAAAATTAGTCATGCTTGGTGGAGCATGCCTATAGTCCCAGCTACTTGGGAGGGGTGAGAGGATCACCTGAGCCTGGGAGGTTGAGGCTGCAGTGAGCCATGATCACGTCACTAAACCTAATAAAGTGCCTGTGGATCCTCTCGGGTATCCTTAAGGGGATGATCATGTCAGGAAATATGGCAACTTTTTCCCCCTTTTTGCTCATTATGTATTTTGTTTCTTTTTTTCATCTCACTGTGCAATCTTGAAGTTTTAGTATAGTTGAGTAAAAGTATTGATAATGAGCATCTGTGTCTTATTCTTTTCCTTTTTTTTTTTTTTTTTTTTTTGAGATGGAGTCTTGCTCTGTTGCCCAGGCTGTAGTGCAGTGGCAAGATCTTGGCTCACTGCAACCTCCACCTCCCAGGTTCAAGCGATCCTCCTGCCTCAGCCCCCCATTGGTTGGGATTGTAGGCACTTGCCACCATGCCCAGCTAATTTTTGTAGTTTTAGTAGAGACAGGGTTTTGCCATGTTGACCAGGCTGGTCTCAAACTCCTGATTAAAGAGCAGTGCTTCTAATGTGTCACCATTGTATATTATGTTTCCTAGAGAATTTTGGAAAGATATATTTATTTCCCTTTATCACATTAAGGTGATTTTCTTCTAGTTCTAGTAAAAAGTTTTTCTTCAATTAAAAAAGTCATGAGTGGTGTTGAATGTTGTTAGAATAGTTTTTCTGAAGTATTGAAATGATGCTCTAGTTTTTCTCCTAATGGGTTTCCTAAAATACAGTATTTTAATAACAGAAAACCTCTAGTAAACTTCAGAAAATAACTGCTCACCTGTTGTTCAACAAGAGAGCAGTTATTTTTCTTTTTGATTACTGTAGATCCTATTCTGGATAATGTGAGCTATGGTGTGTTTGTGTGTGTTTTGGGGGAGGGGGTTTGGGGTGCCAGAGAATTGCATCTCTTCAGAAGTCAACAGGAATGATGCTGAATAGGGGACTAAGTGGGCCCATTATGAATTTGCAAATGTACTGAAGTTTATTTTTTCTTTAAGCTCAACATTGGTTTCTTTCCTTCATAGTCTCTGATAACTGAAGGTTTCAAATACAAAAAGAAAAAGAAATTTATAGTTAGATCCAGGTATATTAAGTTACTGGAATGAAGACAGAAAGATTTGCTAATGTGTATTCAAATTTATGTTGAGTTGGAAGTAAAAGCTGGAGGGAGACTACAAGCCACCACATGTCATTATGTAAAGCTTTAAAAAGGGTTTGTATTCCAGTTTTATTCAGTACTCTATGTGGATATTTTTGTTAATTTTTTGCAGTACACACTAGTTATTGAGAAAATATTTTAAACTGCAGTTTGTATTGATGGATGGTATTACATTCATCTAATGCTACCTTTAAATTTCTTGTACATAATGAAGGTTTAACAGCTTCTTTTGGTAAATAGTCATCTGACTTTTTAGATCACTTTTCTGCTGAGATATTATCTGCATATTACTTTCAAAGGAGATATTCTGGAAAATAGCTGATTTTAATCTAATAGTTATAGCAGATAACTATATCTGGTTAGTTTAAACGATGGCTAATTATTCTCTTTGGTAAAATTGAACTAATTGTTGTCAAGGAATTTGATTAAACCATTTCTTACCAGTTTTTTCCTCTTTCTTGTTGTGTTACAAGGCATATCTTGAGCTGGGATTTTCTGTTTTATCTGAAGCTGTTGGTGTGCATCAAATCCTTTTTTGGGAGCTGTGATATTATTTACCGTTTTTTTTTTTTGAGATGAAGTTTCACTCTTGTCTGCCCCAGGCTGGAGTGCAGTGGTATGATCTTGGCTAACTGCAACCTCCGCCTCCCGGGTTCAAGTGATTCTCCTATCTCAGCCTTTTGAGTAGCTGGGGTTACGTAGGCACGTGCTACCACGCCTGGCTAATTTTTCTATTATTAGTAGAGATGGGGTTTCACCATGTTGCCCAGGCTAGTCTTGAACTCCTGACCTTAGGTAATCTGCCCACCTCCGCCTCCCAAAGTACTGGGATTACAGGCATGAGCCACCATGTCCAGCTGGTTATTTTTTGTTGTTGTTTATTTTTTTCAGTATAGAAATGACCTCTTTGTCAAAGTGTGTATTTTAATCCTAACAAAACAATTTTAAAAACCTGTGAATTGAACCTTGTTAAAGGTTTAATATTATAAAATGCTATATTCAACTTTTCTCTCTTGAAGGATGTTCTCTCATATTTAATTAAGCATTTCCTATGCTGCTAATTTTTATTTGTATATTCTAAAAAATGTTATAAAAAGTCACTAGTATCATTATTACTTTTCTTTTGGATTATCATTAATTATACTATTCTTGTTTTATATATATTACAGATAGCCAAAGGTTTGAGTAAAAGAATAAAAAATACTTTTTTTGGGCAGGATTTCACTCTGTTGCCCAGACGGGGGTGCAGTGCAATCACTGCTCACTGCAGCCTCACATTCCTGGGTTGAAGCAATCCTCCCAATCCCCCTAGCAGCCCCCTGAATAGCTGGAACCACAGGCGCATGCCACCATGCATGGCTACTTTTTTAATTTTTTTGTGGAGATGGTATCATTCTTTGTTGCCCAGGCTGGTGTGGAACTCCCTGGGCTCAAGCGATCCTCCCTCCTTGGCTTCTCAAAGTGCCTGAGATCACAGGCATGAGCCACTGTACGCAGCCCTAAAATACTTGAGGTGAAAATATTTTTGGTAAAAATTAGACTCTTCTAAGGAGCTTCTGATTGACTTTATCAGGAGAGGGGATGTGTGGGTATTAGGGTAGTCATGAAATGAGAGACCTACTTTATTTGTGTTCTAGTCTATAACAGTTTAGGCAAGGCCAACTTGCAAGATAAATGTGCCTAGAACTAGAGAGCAAGCTTAAATGATTTACTGATTTTTTTCGGAGTATAATACAGACGTCAGTAACTTGGTGAATGGGTCTTTATCTTTGTATGAAAAAGTCTGTTCATTATTATGAAAACGTTTATTACACATAGCATAAATATAATTTCTTTTTTTTTTTTTTTTTTTTTTGAGGCAGAGTCTTACTCCGTCACCAGGCGCCAGGCTGGAGTGCAGTGGCGCAACCTCGGCTCACTGCAACCTCCGCCGCCCGGGTTCAAGCAATTCTCCTGCCTCAGCCTCCCCGAGTAGCTGGGACTACAGGTGCGCGCCACCGAGCCCAGCTAATTTTTTTGTATTTTTAGTAGAGATGGGGTTTCACCATGTTGACCAGGATGGTCTCAATCTCTTGACCTCGTGATCCGCCCGCCTCAGCCTCACAAAGTGCTGGGATTACAGGCATGAGCCACTGCGCCCGGCCATAAATATAATTTCTGTATTGCATTATTGGGTATTATTGAAGCCTTTATTTCCCCTTAAACTCAGAAGTCTCACAATATTTGTCAGTCACAATGGGCATGTTAATGTGTATGTGCTGATATTTACTGGCATGCTTCCTAAAAATGAAGCATACTTTCCTGATCTTTAATCATAGAAGTTGATAAAATGAAACTTAGGTGAACTTTGTTTTCCTACATGATCGAATTTTCTGGTTACTAAAAAAGACTGTCCTTTTCCTCTTTTTAAATATTTGTTTTTAATGCCCAAACTCTTCAAAACATAATTTAACGTTAGTGTGATGATTAAATTTGTACTTTAAGTTCTAAAAAATCACAGGTGCTGCTGAGCAGCATTCTAGTTGCTAAAACTGCCGGGTTGAACTAGACATTTTTATTTCATGTAATTCAACACATTATTTATGACTGAGTTCAGCTATGACTTGAGGTCCTGAAAAATTCTAGGGTTTTCTGATGTACATGGTCCCTAGGGCATTATAAATTTGCTTGTGTTTGTTTGAATTGTGTGGTTTAGTAAAAGTAGTTAATACTATGTGACTAATATTTATTGTGGCTTAGGAGCCTGACTCCTTTAAAACAATCATGTTGTGAGTCACTGATTGATGGGAAAATAACCTGAGATTGGTAATTATATGAGTTGGAGGCTCATCAGTAGGAAATGCAGCCTAGTTACTTTGCGAAGAGGAGGTTTTGCTCCAAAGAGAGTTGTTTTTTGTTTAAGAACATTATCCCAGAAGAGAACTGTACCAATGTAAAGATGAATGTTTTGGGAATATGGAAGCCTGAGACTAAGTTGAATTCAAAATATGGTTCTGGCTGGGTGCGGTGGCTCGCACATGTAATCCCAGCACTTTGGGAGGCTGAGGCAGGTGGATCACTTGTGGCCAGGAGTTTGAGACCAGCCTGGCCAACGTGAAATCCCATCTTGACTAAAAATACCAAAAATTAGCTGGGTGTGTTGGTATGCACCTGTACTCCCAGTGACTCAGGAGACTGAGGCGCAAGAATTGCTTGAACCCAGGAGGTGGAGGTTGTAGTGAGCCAAGATCATGCCACTGCACTCCAGCATAGGCAACACAGTGAGACGCTGTCTCAAAAAAAAAAAAAAAAAATAAAAAAAAATTATGGCTCTTAGCAAATTAGTGGTGAGTAAATTTATGTAAAGTTACATTGTTTCTAGGCACCAAATCTTAATGCATGCAGGTGAAAATAGACTAAGCTACTGAGGGTCAAAAATAGAGTAATCATAGTTAAAAAAAAATACGCACAATAGTTTTTGAATTTAGGCTTTTAAAAAGGTCTCATACTTGAGAATTAAAATGATTTACGAATCTATTTCAATTTATATATAACATATATGGTAGAGTCTTATTACCCTCTGAGCTCTGTTTTCTGATCAATATTATTCTTTTGTTGTAAGAGGTAGAAGGAGTAGTTGAACCTGAAACTTACTGCTCCATTTTCAATGTGAAGGATGTCTAGCCTTCTGTTAAGAGTGATGAGTTCTTCATAAGGAAATTCTGGAATTGCCTTTAAGAAGTACCTAAGTGCACAGTGGCTCCTGCCTGCAATCCCAGAACTTTGGGAGGCCGAGGCAGGTAGATCACTTGAGACCAGCCTGGGCAACATGGTGAAACCTTGTCTTTGCAAAACTATATTAAAAAAAAAAATTGCAAAGAAAAAAAATAGCTAGGTGTGATGGTGCTACTTGGGAGGCTGAGGTTTTCACAGGTTGAACCCCCAAATTAGGGTTCAGTCCAGGAGGCCATGTGGGTTCTTGGCTTCATGTAGGAAGTAATTCAAGAACAATCTGACAGTAAAGTGGAAGCAAGTTTATTTAAAAAGTAAAGGAATAAGGTTGGGCACAGTGGCTTATGCCTGTAATCCCAACACTTTGGGAAGCCAAGGCAGGTGGATTGCTTGAGGTCAGGAGTTTGAGACCAGCCTGGACAATATGGTAAAACCTCATCTCTACTAAAAATACAAAAATTAGCTGGGTGTGGAGGTGCATGCCTATAATCCCAGCTACTTGGGAGGCTGAGGCAGGAGAATCATTTGAACCTGGGAGGCAGAGATTGCAGTGAGCTGAGATCGTGCCACACTCCAGCCTGGGCAACAAAGCGAGACTTTGTCTCAAAAAAAAAGAAGTGAAGGAAAAGAATGAAAGGGTTGGGGAATTCCAGAACTCAGGGTTCCTCCCCCTTTTAACCATATAGGGTAAATTCCAGATGTTGCCATGGCATTTGTAAACTGTCATGGCACTGGTGAAAGGGTCTTTTAGCATGCTAATGTATATGAACCTTAAGGATGACCAGAGGTTGCTTTCGTTGCCAACTTGGTTTTTGACGTTTTACTGGCTTTACAGATCTCATTTTACCAATGGGGTCTTTGTGATCTGTACCTTGTAAAACCAGTCTTGCTGATCCTGTCTCATCATGAGATAATCTGTTGAGCCAAGGAGGTTGAGGCTGCAGTGAGCTGTGATTGTACCACCGCACTCCAGCCTGGGTGACAGAGCAAGACCCTGTCTCAAAAAAAACCAAAAACCAAAAAAATTTAAGAATCCCTTTGGAATTCTGTTTGCACATATTTTATTTGGGGAGAGGTTGGAGATGGTCCACAGATCGGAGTTTTCTAGTGAAGTTTGCTATTATTTAATCTTAGTATGCTAATTTGGTACTTGAAGACTTACTTAGGCATTTGTCTGTATTCGTTGCACATTTATACTAGTGAGGCTGAGGATGTATTTTGGCTCGTCTGGCCAACCTGCACGTTGGCTTTAAGGATATTAGTGAAGAATGCCATTAAAATATCTGATTCTCACATATGTATGGCATAATCAAGAGTACCATTTTGAAGAGTCTAGGAATTGTCATTTAGAATGTTTAATCTTAATGCTCATCATATTGACTGAAGCACAGAGCTTAGCTATCTACATTTTCAGAGAAAGCTTTCTTTAGTGCTGAGCACAAGGGGTAATGTATTTCAGAGTGAAGATAAGTGAGAGGAAATCAATGTCTAAGCTCCATGAATCACAGATTTCAATGCTATGAGCCCATAGGTATAGGAGACATGAACTTCAGGTTTCCAAGGTATTCCATTGAGACAGATAAGGGAATCACTTTAATTCACCACGTGAGTTTTGATATACGTTCCTGATAGGTATACTTAGAGGCATTGTCATGTTGTATAAAGGTTATGGGCTGTGGAATATCACAGACCTGAGTTTAAATACCACTTACTAACTGTGTAATATAAACAAGTTAGTTTACTTAACAGTGCCTACATTTCTTCATTTGTGTAATTGAGAATAATGTTAATAATAATGTTTCCCCCCTCCCCTCAGCGAGTTATATGGGAATTAAATGAAATGACAAGTTTCTAAAACACAAAGCAGAGTGTAGGATATCCTCCTCTACCCTCACCCTAACCCCAAGCATCATGGACTAAGGTATTAATCTCATTAGGCATTGCTCACAAGGGCAGTTATAAGTTTAAAAGTTCATTTTACATATTGGTAGTCTTTAGATGAGGGCATTTCTTAGTGATTCAATGAAAGGTAGTTGTTATTGCAATGATTAAGTAGGCTACCATGTTTAAAAGCAACAATAGTTTTAGATTAGGTAGTCAATTTTCAAGGCATTTTTTCCTTCCAACAGGTGTTTAGGAGATGGCCCAGAATTAATTCACTTATGGGTGGTCCCATAGGGAGGACTGGGAAGGATATTCTTCTGAGTAGGATTACCAGTCTTCTTGAAATTCATACTTGTAGGAGGAGCATGGTAGTTAACCATGAATTTACTATCACCTCTTTATTCTGTTAACTTGGATAAGAGAATTAACTATGAAGACAAACAGGAAAGATTTTAAAAATTATTTTGAAAAAAGATTGACTTTGGGCATTTTTTTTTTCTGGTCTTTCAAATATCCTAAGGGCTAGGTGCCTTATTTTGGCTTCTGCTCTTGGAGAGTAATAACCAGTTGTCTTAGAGCTTTTACTGAATTTCCAGTATCCAAAATAGAAAATATTAAACTTAAAAAAAAGTTATGACCCCTTTTGGTTATCAAACAAAAAGTCTTGTTACAGTATATCATTTTTATGATTTCCCCCTCTTTTCGTTTTACCACTTTATGACAGTTTAACTTCATAGAACATTTTTCTTATGGAATTTCAAATATTATTATTTTTAAACATTTTATTGCAGTGAGACCATAGTAATAATCTTGCATGGAATCTTTAAATATTTTAAACGTGTTTTGAAGACTACCTTTAAAAGTTATCCTTAGTAGCAAAAAATGACATTAACAATGTAAATTAATTCACTGCTGATTTATTGAGCTAATAGCATTAATAAATACATGTGACCTTCATGTATATATTTTACTAGTTTGTTGGAAACCTACTGAACAAGTAATCAAAATGCAAACCTGACAATTCAGTTGGTTTATTTACACCTATAACCACTTTAACATGAGATATTATGTGAATCATAGAGATTACAACTTGGCAAATTTTAAGAGAGAGAGTATTCATTTGGAGATATGTCTGGATTTGAAATGCTGTTTAGAAGTAAGGAGCCTTTCTCAGAATCTCAAATACCTGTGGAATTAGTGGTAAGATCTCTTTCTCAGCTTCACTTTAGTCAGTGCATTCAAATTATTTAATGTTATAAAAGTAAGCAAAATTAGAATTGATGTCATTCACTCATTCCTTTATCTTTAACATACCTTAATTAGGGGTACAAGATACTGAGGTAGGTTTGGGGACATATATAGTATGCTGCTTTTTTTCCTTAATCAGCCTTTCCCCCATCCCCCCTCATTGCCCTTTTATACCTTTAGAGATGGGAGAGTTCCCTTGACCCCTTCTCTGGCCTTGAGACAGGGATGTGGCTTGCTTACTTGACTGCCACCATGCTCAAACCCCTTGCGGGTTGGGGAGCATGCAAGTGAGCGAGTGCTGGGCGAGCACTTTTGGGCTCCGGTCCGAAGACAGGGTCTAGGGATATGTTACAGTTAATACTGTGTCTTTGCAGTTGCCATTTGCAGATGGCTAAGTGTTAACTAGCTCAGTGGAGAGTCAGGGTGACAGCCTTTTACATACTGCCTGCTTGGTACCCAGGTTCTTGTTTGCCATCCAGAAGATCAGGTCACAGGGACTTGAAGGATGCTGAGGTTTTATTGAGTGATGGAGGTGGCTCTTGGTGGGATGGGGAACTGGAAAGGGGATGGAGTGGGAAGATAATCTTCCCCCTGGAGTTTGAGTACCCCCAGCCAAACTCCGACCATCCCCAGCTGAACTCTTGACCTTCAGATGCTTTTTTTTTTCTCTGCTCCTCTGCTGTGCTGGTCTGCTCTTGTGTCAGTGGAGTTTGGGGTTTTTATGGGTACATGATGGGTGTGTGGTGGGCCAGGGTGGTTTTGGAAAAAGCAACATTTAGGCAGGAAAACAGGGATAACTGTTCTCATTTAGGGCCATGGCTTCCAGGCTTGAGGGTGGGGCCTTTGCTGAGGAGCATCCCTCTTCTACCCAGTACTTCCCTGCCTCCTGTCTGTATCACTTTCATGGCACAAATAACCTTCCTAATGCCTAGATTAGGAACCTTGGAAATTTACTAAACTTACTTCTGTTATTTCTCTGTGTACTACCAATTCTGTGTTCTTTTGTTTCTCAGTCCTCCATAGCCACAATTCTAATTTGGTTATTGGTACTCTACCTGACCTTTAGAGCTATCTTTCTCACTAAGTACCTGATAATTATTCAGCTATTTTGAAATCCAGTTTAGATTTCCTTTATTTTTTTATGTCTGAGGGAGATAATAGGCAGTGAGATCAATAAAGGAAGTGTGGTAGTAAAGTAAGTGATAGAAAGAGATAAAGTAATGGAAAGTGATAAGCCAAAAACAGAACATATATATCTAAATTACTACTGAGTTATTTGAAGAGCTAACTTACCTGTTTTGTCTCTGGTTTTATATAGTGTTACCCTCTTCTAAGAAGTAAAGCTTCCGCAGAATTCCAGAATGACTTGGGACAATGACTACTTTTAAAAGGTTTTCTTGCAGTACAAATAATTATGGTTTCATTTGAGTTTTTCTTTTACAGTTTGAACAAGATGGATTACAGTGTGTCTTGGATAAAAGATGACAGACAAGTAATATTATAAAAAGGCAATAGATTTAAAAAACTGAAACAAATGTAATAATATAAGGAGTAGTTAATGAGATGCAGAATAATAAGTCTGGAACTGAGAATTTAAAATACAAAACAAAATTATGAACAGTGCTTAAAGTTTCCAGCCCATTTAATCCAAAATAATTTCTTCAAAAATCTTGTTTTTATCTTAATTACAGGAACATACTTACAGGAAGAGAATCCTTTAATATAAAATATACTTGTCTTTTTATTGTATTGTCAAGAAGTCAGTTTTGAAAAGTCCCATGCCTTATGCCTACCACAGGAAATAAACAAAGACTAATTGAAGCTTAAGGGAATTTTTCATCTCTTGGAGTCAAGTTGAATCTGCAGCTTCCTTAGGGAAATCATAGTTCCTGGGATTTTCTCACTTCTCAAAAGACAATTTGACTGGTCTGTAAGATAGGAATAAACCTTAGGTGCCCAAAGCAGTTCTAAAGAATTGATCCAGCCTCTTTTGGTCCATTTAAGTAGAGTGACGGGGGAGAGGGGGAACTAACTTATTTCTTATTTTTAAGCTACATTGAACTTGGTATCTAGAGCTTGAGCCTATATGGAACTAGAATACATAGAAGAGTGGTTATCTTGTTGTCATCAGGAGTAATATTAGAAGATACAATGTTTGAATTTCAAAAATTTCTCCTTTTACATTATACATGCATTTGTTTTTGTTCTGCATGGAGCTTAGGGTAGTGTGGGATTTAATTTAGTACCAGCCATAGTTAGTGAAAAATGTGAATATTTGGGACAAAATATGTTACATATTAATATGAGATGAAGAGTCATTTTGGAAATGAAAATATGTTTTAATTATTAGAACACCTTGGAAGTATTTCATTTAACATAAAAACCAGAGGGACAGACTTATATTATGTCATTACTTTGGGGGTATTTGGCTCTATACAAGTTTATAAAGTTGAAGAAAATTCATGAACAGAGTGGGTAATGATAACATAAACCAAGTTTCCCATAATTACAATTCCTTTTAAATCAGTATAGCATAGTGTAATGGTTAAGACTAAATGGATACTGGGGTCGGATTGCTTGATTTCAGATCCCAGCTTTACCATTTGTTGGTTATGAGATCTTGGGCAAGTTAGTGTTTCTGAGTTTCTCTTACCTGTTTTTCTGGGGGAGGGGAGAGGGAGAGGGTAGGCATTAATTGAGATCCTCCATATAAATATCAGTATCATAGCACTTAATTGATGTTCTTGTTACTAAAGTCCACTTTCAAGAAACTTTTACTATCTTTCGCATTTTATTCCCTAGCACGATCATGCTGTAAGTCATAGGGTAAAAACAAACAAACTTAATGGGTATCTTTGTTTTAGAAGAATACAAGGAAATACTGTGCATTAATTTAAAAACTTTAGCTGCCTACATATAACTTCCCAGATAACCTTGAAAGTATCATATTCATGTTAGAATTTCAAAATTAAAAAATAAGTCCTATTAACCTTGGGTGAGAGTTTAGAGGTTTAGAATTTGTTAAAACCTGTAAGCCACCAGAACATTGTTGCCAGACTTGACTTAGTGTGGCAGTAGATCAGGTTAATGGGAGCTGTTGGGTCATCTGTGTTCCATAGCGACAGTTGTGGTTCATGCAGAAGGGAAAGTGGATATCCTTTTAATTTTTTGAGTGATTGGAAGTGTTGGGAAATATGGTAGACATTTTCTGTCCTGAATACTGCTTTGCTATCAGTGTATGTGAGTGCCCATTGGTGTCACCAAGCAGGGCTGTATGTAAGCTTTTATTCTTAAAATTTTTTTCTTTAGGTAACTTAATATATTAGACGCTCTTACGAATAACTTCTGCAACAAAATTTTCCTTATGAACCATTCATCTCCCTCAAACATTTCTATGTCTTCTAGTATGTATACCAGTAAATGACTTACTGAGTAAATGAGTTATAGATTATCAGTAAATGAGTTTTTAATCAGAAAAGTAAATTCTGTGTTAAAGAAAATCAAATTCGGTGAAGGTGTTTTATGTATAGTTAAAACTGCTTTTGTTTGATCATTCCTTTTTTATTGAGAAGGAACATTGGTAGTGTTACTCAGAGAAACATCTGAAATACTCAGTTGGGTTCATTTTAATTGGACCAACTGAATTAATATATATGTTCAACAAATAATTTGAAAATTATGTGGCTAAAGAATGCAAAATGGTTTTACTTGGTACATATATTTTTAGAAAGCTGGAAAAGTATTTTCTTCCACTACTGTATCAGAATATTTAGGAAAATCTGATTGTGAGTCTCCATTTTAATAAGCTTCTCAAGTGATTTTTAATATGCACACTAAAGTTTTAGAACCACTGCTACATTCCCTACTGATGGCTTTTAGGCTGTTGGCTTCTGACTTTTGTGATAGAACCCCCTGATGGAATCCCCTTTTTTTTCCATATTGGGAAAGGATAGAAGTAAACTGAATAAGCTATTCTTAATAACCTACCATTCTCTGTACCATGAAATTTTTAAAGCTCAAGTCAGCCTTAGGATAGTGAGATCTGTGAATAGCCTTCTGCTCTAAGTCCTTCCTCAGCTGGCACTCCTGTGGTAGAGGAACATGTGATAATAGTGATGTACAACTATGTATCTTGTCAGAATCTTCAGTTACATTCTCTAAAATGTTAATACTTATAGCAAGGTGGGAATTACTGGTGAGAAAATATTACCAGTAGGAAATACCAGCCAGGATTGTAACCAAGGTTGATTTACTTTAGAGCTCAGTCCTGACACTACACATGCTATCCTACTTTTTAGTGGAAAGGGCTTGGGCTGTAGGTTCAGGGAACCTTAAATTGGAAGTATGACTCTATCATTTACTTGCTTTTATTTTTTATTATTATTATTTTTATTGTACTTTGGGCTCTGGGGTACATGTGCACATCCTGCATCCTGCAGGATTGTTGCATAGGTACATACATGCCATGGTGGTTTGCTGTCTCCATCCCCGTCCCCGCCACCCCGTCGCCTACTTCAGGCATTTCTCCCCCATGTTACCCCTTCCCCACCCTCCCCCGCTCCCCCGACACCTGCTGTCCCTCCCCTCCCCCTCCACTTACTTGGTTTTCTAACAACTTTACACTTCCCTAACTTCAGTGTCCTCATCTGAAAAATGGGCTTGATAATTTTTACATTTTAAGATTGTTGTGAAGATTGATAACCTAAAGCATATTTTTAGAGTGCTTAGTATACCTCTGTCCCAGAGCAGGCATTTCAATAAATGGTGACTCTTATTCAGCATTTAAGATAAGACATAAAATGCAAATAATGCCCCATGGAGTTAACCACTTTTAGGCTAAACGAGTTTGCCAGATTATATATCATACACTTTTTTGTTGTGGCATAATAGCTAGAAACTAGGAAGTTATTGGATGTGTGAAGAGAGATTCCTTTGCGAAGAGAATGTATTTAGACCTCCATTTTTTTGCAATTACCCATATCCTGGCAAATTCTAAATTTATTTCTAACTCAGTGTGTTCGGGTTCTCTAGAGGGACAGAACTAATAGAATAAATATATATATATAAAGGAGAGTTTGTTATTAACTCACATGATCACAGGGTCCCACAGTAGGTCGTCTGCAGGCTAAGGAGCAAGAAGAACCAGTCTGAGTTGCAAAACTAAGAACTTGGAGTCCAATGTTCAATGGCAGGAAACATCTAGCACGACAGAAAGATGTAGGTTGGGAGGCTAGACCAGTCTCTCTTTTCACATTTTTCTGCCTGCTTACATTCTAGCCACACTGGGAGCTGATTAGATTGCACCCAGATTAACCTTTCCCAGCGTACTGCCTCAATGTTAATCTACTTTGGCAACACCCTCACAGACACACCCAGGATCAATACTTTGTATCCTTCATTCTGTCCAGTTGACACTCCATAATAAGCATCACAAGTCCACCTCTTGTCAACTTGAACCCATACATATCTCCTGATATAAAACCCATACATAATCCATGCAAAGTCTAACATAATCCTTATATAAAAACAATAATAAGGTTATAATTATGCCTAACATAATACAACTATTCTTTGTTGTATTATGGAAATGCACCAATTCCCAACCCAAATACTATTGCATATAGTTAACAATACTTAAATGCTGATATGAAGTCAATAAATCTTATGTCACATAATAAAGGAGAAAGGAATTAAAATGAAGATGTTTTCTTAGTGTAAGTGTACACATGCACAAACATGTTTTTAACAAAAGAAGGAGGAAATACTCATGGCAATTACAGTCCACACATTTCTACAGCTGCTTACATGATTGTAGCTGGTATTGATTTTGCACTTGTATTGATGACTACCTTTTACTGCTACCTATTCTGTATTCCCTTTGCCTTCATCAAGCATCTCAACTGGTTGTGGTTTTTTTCCCTGGGAGAGTGACCCAAACTTTCACTCCTGAGGGTTCTAGACCATTTGTAGTCCTGCCTTGATTGAGCTGTTTCCCATTGACCTTAATCACAAGGTATGGTAATACTAAGAGACACACTAATGGATCTCCTGTATTCCATGCATACTCTTCCTTACCTCCGTTGTGGAGTAGTAGACTGATGCCATCATGATAGTCCAGATCATTTACTCCAGTCAACACCATAACTCCTTTCTTAGCCTGTTAGTTTAAAGGTAGGAGGAGCCCAAGGTGTCCTGGTGGCAATCTTAACTTCCAGTTTAATGGAATCATTGTTCTATCTCCTGGTGCCAGTATTCCTCCCTCTGGAACTAAGATCTCTAGGCCTGCAGAATGTAATGTTGTGGGAACAGGAAGCAGAAATTTTGCTAGTGGATCACTAGGGGTGGTGGTAAGTGGTGCCACTTTACTTCCACTCCTTGATTCCTGGATCTGTGAATCCTGGCTATGGGAGAAATAGTCCCTTATGATGGATGCTGTTTCAAAGCATATATAGCATTCTGGAAAACTTTTCCCAAGCCCTGCAAAGTATTGTCACCTAGTTGACGTTGTAATTGTGACTTCAAAAGGCCATTCTACCATTCTATCAATCCAGCTGCTTCAGGATTATGGGGAACATGGGAAAACCAGTGAATTCCTTGAGCATGAGCCCACTGCCCATTTCTTTAGCTGTAAAATGAGTGCCTTGGTCAGAGGGTGCTGTGTGGAATACCATGACGGTGGATAAAGCATTTCATGAGTCCATGGGTGCTAGTCTATGCATTACGTGCAGGATAGGCAAACCCATATCCGGAGTAAGTTTCTAGGCAAGTGAGGACAAACTTCTGCCCTTTCCATGAGGGAAGAGGTCCAATATAATCAACCTGCCACCACGTAGCTGGCTCATCACCCTGAGGAATGGTGTCATATCGAGGGCTCACTGTTGGTCTCTGCTGCTGGCAAATTGGGTACTCAGCAGTGGCTGTAGCCAGGTCAGCCTTAGTGAGTGGAAGTCCATGTTGCTGAGCCCATGTGTAACCTCCATCCCTGCCATCATGGCCACTTTGTTCATGGGCCCATTGGATGAATGACAGGGGCGGCTGGGGAAAGAGGCTGACTTGTGTCCATACAAAGGGTCATCCTAGCCACTTAATTATTAAAATCCTCCTCTGCTGAGGTCACGTAGACTTTTATTCCTCTGTCAACTGATCATAGGGAACTCCCCCGTGAGGTCATCGGTGCAGGCTAGGGGGAGAGAGAAGGCAGGGTAGCAGGGGTGGAGACCATGGGCATTTGAGCCACTTCCTCATGTAACTTATTTGTGCCTTCAGGACCTACTCAAGCCCTATCATGTATATACCACTTCCATTTGATGATGGAATGCTGCTATGCATGAACCACTCTATGGCTAGATGTGTTAAAAAGCACCCAGTTCATGATAGGCAGTTCAGTTAGCACGGTGACTTGATGACCCATAGTCATACATTTAGTTTCCACCAAACCTAGTAACAGGCCAAGAGCATCTCTCAAAAGGAGAGTAGTTATCTACAGATGATGGCAGGACCTTGTTCAAAATCCTAGAGGCCTCCACTGTGATTCACCCATGGTAGCCTGCCAGAGCCTCCACACAGCATCTCTGTCTGCCACTGACACCTCAAGCACCATTGTATCTGCTGGGTCATATGGTCCAAGTGGCAGACCAGCTTGCACAGCAGCCTGGACCTGTTGCAGAGCATTATTCTGTTCTAGACCCCACTCAAAACTGTTAGCCTTTTGAGTCACTTGACAGATGGGCTGGAGTAACACACCCAGATGTGGAATGTATTGCCTCTGAAATCCAAATAGGCCCACTAGGCGTTGTGTCTCTTTCTTGTTTGTAGGAGGTGCCAAATGCAGCAACTTATTCTTCACCTTAGAAGGAATATCTACAGGCCCCACACCACTGGATCCCTAGAATTTTACTATGGTGAAAGGTCCATGAATTTTAGTAGGATTTATTTCCCATCCTATGGCACGCAAATGTCTCACCAGTAAGTACAATGTGTTTGCTACTTCTTGCTCACTGGATCCAGTTAGCATAATGTCACTAATGGTAATGGACCAGTATGATATCTTGTGGAAGCAAAAAGTGATCAAGATCTCTCCAAATAAGATTATGACACAAAGCTGGAGAGTTGATATACCCCCAAGTGTATCAGGACAGTAAAGGTATATTGCTGGCCTTGTCAGCTGAAGGCAAATTGCTTCTGGTGGGCCTTATGAACAGGAATGGAGAAAAAGGCATTTGCCAGGTCAATGGCTGCATACCAGGTACCAGGAGATGTGTTAATTTGCTCAAGCAATGAAACCACATCTGGTACAGCAGCTGCATTTGGAGCCACTCCTTAGGTAAGCTTATGATAATCTACTGTCATTCTCTCCAAGGTCCATCTGTCTTCTGCACAGGCCAAATGGGAGAGTTGAATGGGGATGTGGTAGGAATCACCACCTCTGCGTCTTTCAAGTCCTTTATGGTGGCAATAATCTCTGCAATCCCTCCAGGGATGTAATATTGTTTTTGTTTACTATTTTTCTAGGTAATGGCAGCTCTAATGGCTTCCATTTGGCCTTTCCCACTGTAACTGCTGTCACTCTACCAGTCAACCAATGTAGGGGTTCTGCCATCTGCTAAGTATGCCTATGCCAATTAGGCATTCTGGCACTGGGGAAATGGCCGCAGGTTGAGTCTGGGGACCCACTGGACCCACTCTAAGTTGGACCTGAGCTAAAACTCCAATAATTATCTGACCTGCTTAAGCCCTTGCTTTAACGGGAGGACCACAATGACGTTTTGGGTCCGCTGGAATCAACATCAGCTCAGAGCCGGTGTCCAGTAGTTCCCTGAAATGTCTGATCATTTCCATTTCCCCAGTGCATAGTTACCCTGGTAAAAGGCCGTAGGTGTCCCTGGGGAAGGATTTGAGAAAGATTCACTGTATAAATTGTTGGTAATGGAGTGAGGTCTTTCCTCAAAGGGACCCAGCCTCTCCTACATTCATGGGTTTCTGGATCTGTAAACTGGCTCAAGCCTGGAAATTAATTGAGAGGCATGATTCTTTGTTTTTATGCTTCAAATTAGTCTTTTATCCATTTGACCTAGAAGTTTTCTGCTTGTGTAAACTAAGTTGGAATGCAGCAGGCTTCCTATCAAATTCACTTCTAGGAATACCATGATTAATTAGCCAGTGCCAGAGCTCTACATGAGTCAAACTATTCTGATCGCTGCTTTGCCTTTGCTTTCCATTACAGTAGCTATGCCCACCTTGCCTTAGATGGTTGTGTGCCGCCACTTGGCCCCTGCCACCTTGGGATCCAACTATTCCCATTGTATTTAAATTTTGTAGTTGAGTGAATGTAGTTCCCACTGTTAGATCTGACATATAGAGAAGAGCAATTACAGGGCTCTTCAGAGATGCAGGTGCTGCCCTCATAATTCTGTTTCACAAGGCATTGGTCAAGGGTGTATCTTCTGGACCCTCCCAGTTGGATGAGTAGATAAAAAGTCACTAATCCATTCCATCATCGCAGTCTCCCTAAGCCTTTGGATCCTTTCCTCTACATTAAACCAAGAGAAATCATGCATTTCTAGTTTGCTCATAGTGGGCCTTATTTTAATCCATATTTCAGCCAACCAAGCAAATAAACCAGTAGAACCTTTTTTTAACTCCCTGAGCTGCAACACTAAATGCAGAGTCCCTACTTAGTGGGCCCAAATTAATAAATTCAGCCTGATCCAACTCTGTGTTCCTTCCACCATTATCCTACACCCTTAATATACATTTCCATGCTTGTTCCCCACATTTCTGTTTATATAAACTAGAAAACTCAAACACTTTTTTTCGAGTATAGTATACTTCATCATGGGTCATACTCTCAACCTCACCTCTGGGGCCTGCCAGGACTTTAATTATAGGCCTAGAAGCAAATGGGTGTTGGAGGGTGCTGGTCTCACACTTGCTTTTGGACCTTTGCACTTGCTGTGCCCCATACTGGAATACTTCCCATACCTTTCAGATCTCATTTCAAAAAGTCTTTCTTAGACCTTTGCTGATCTCTGGGCTATATCATATCTCCTTTTATAAAATCTCGTGGCTCCTTCTTCCCATATTTTAAAATTGCATTTATCTTTGTTTGCAGGTAGGTATTTACATGGTTATTGGATGCTGTTTGTTTCCCCAATTAAAATATAAGTTCTATGAGGGCAGAGACAACTTCAGTCCTTACAAAGTTTTAGAATGGCCTTGATAGTAGACAACAAATATTAAATGACTGAAATGCATAATGGGGCAATTAAAATACAAACTGATTAATTCTAAAGTGTATTAGACTGTTTTCACACTGCTGATAAAGACATACCCAAGACTGGGCAATTTACCAAAAAAGAGGTTTATCGGACTTGCAGTTCGATGTGGCTGGGGAGGCCTTGCAATCATGGTGGAAGGTGAAAGGCATGTCTCACATGGCAGCAGACAAGAGACGAGAGCTTGTATAGGGAGACTCATTTTTAAAACCATCAGATCTTGTGAGACTTATTCACTATCACAAGAACAGCATGGGAAAGACCTGCCCTCATGATTTAGTTACCTCCCACTAGGTCCGTCCCTTATCACATGGGAATTCAAGATGAGATTTGAGTGGGGACACAGTCAAACCATATCATAAAGTGAGCTAAGTATATATGAGATCACAGTGTTGGCATGTTAAGCATTGTTATTTGGGAATATTTAAGTTATTGTAGCACTGGTTTGATAAGCTATTGAAGCCAAGAGCTTAAGACCAGCTTGAGCAACAAAGTGAGACCCCCATTTCTACAATAAATAAATAAAGAAAGGCATAAGTAGTATTTTGAATTACGTAATACGCTTAAAATCTTCTCAGAACTTCATTGTGTTGTACTTGAATGAACTTTACAACAAAAACTTGCCCCTTTTATTGAATCTGCACAATATTTGAAGTTTATAAATCAAAAAGACTATCACTAGTTATATACAATTTTATGTTTACTTATACTACTTATGTTTACAATTTGTTTATTTCCTTTATGTGGAATGTGTTTATTTTAGTTGTCTAAGGCATAAAACCTTTAAAATTCTACCAACTTGTTAAAACAAGGAATAGATATTTTAGTAGGTTACTTAGCTCTTACGAAAGAAAGAAATCAAAAAGGTTTAAGTAGTGTTGAGACGATGCTTTTATGTTGACTTTTTATATTGGGTCTTTATTTACTACATGACTGTTGTTGGCAGATTGAAGTGTATTTGTGAAAACTCCTAAGACTTTAGTATTTCGTTGAAAATTGGTTTCGTGCTGTTGTTTACTTTTTAAAATTAGTGCTCTCAATAAGATTTTGGTTTTCATCTATCCTGAATTCTCCCTAGGAGTGCACAACTTCAAAAAAGAGGCACAGTCAGCAGAAAAAGAGATGGTCTGAGCATTTGTACATTAAATATGCATGTTAATTAGGAAAAAAATTAGAAAAATATGAAAACAGATGTTACATAAATTACTGCAGTCCCAGGGCAGCAGTAACTTATACACTGACAATAATTTTTATATGTGCATGTGTATATGTATTTCTGGATTTCTCAATATTTATGTAATTCCTAAGAGAATAACTAGAAAAAGAACTGGTATATCCTTTCAGCGAGACTATGGTAAACATTCCTGCTGCATATGGATTTTTGAGAAAGTTTAGTTGTTTCATATAGTCTTACTGTAGAGATGGTTTTTTGTGTTTCCTAATTCTGCCCATAGTGTTCTCTTTTCTCCCCCCTTTCTTGGTTTCTCTGATGGTATGTCAATTTATTCTTTGATTGGCTATATCGTGTCACAACAGGAAGGTTAATTAAGGATCTTGGTAGTGTAAGAAATTGAAAATTGGCCTAAAATAAAAAAATTGGTCTAAAGTATGTATTTAGAAATAAAACACATTATAACTACTGATTATAGTGTTACTTTTTCTTCTTGTTACTGTCACACATTCTGAAGAAATGGCCATCATTCTCTGAACAGTAGTGACATACTACTATGACAATACATATTGGTACTTAAATACAGATTTCATCAAATACACATATGTTAGAGTAGTTGAAAGCTATTTGGATATCTTTTATTCTAAACAGCCATCCAAAGAGTAAAAATGGTCTATATTTTTACAAAATTAAGATGAGAAATAGTCATGCTTTGTTTTAGTGGTATAGCAATTTTTAGTGGTATAGCAATTTTTAGAAAAAGCATGAATATAGTGCTGTGCAAGGAGCAGCTGATGATATTTGGATATTTTCCATATGTGTAATATAATTTAGAAAAGCATTGTTTGTTACTTTTCAAATTAGATTGGAAATTAAAATAAGAAAATGCAACACCACAATGTAATGCATAATTCTCTTTACCAAGCAAACAAACAAAATATGAATTGTATTCAGTAAAATGGGTATATCTAAAAGGGCAAAAAACTGTTTCTGGAAATCCTGTTTTCAGAAGTGTGCTTTTGTTAATTCGATTTTTAGTAGAATGTCATACTAAAATGTGTTTGAAATAATTAATTCCTATTGAATCTCAGTAAGTTTCAGTTAGAATCTGTCATCTTGTTTTTCAGTTACATGTTATTGATTTATGTTTTACATTGTATTAGCGAAGTGCTGCTACCTGTTTGTTCATGCGCTAAGCCACCAGTAAACTCTTAACAGGTTGTTGAACCTCAAGAACTAATAGAGAATGAAATCTAGAGGAAGTTGATGTTTAGTAATTTTTGTTTTTAAGAGGTTTTTTACTTAAATTGGATAGCCTAGTGAAGAAATTTAGTTATTCTTACAGATTTTATGTAAATATATCCATGTGTATGATTATTTATGGAGGTGTATTAGTAAAGATGATAGAAGTTTTTTCTTTTTATCTAGAAAAAGGCTGTGAAAATTAATTTTAGCACCTAAATAATATTCAATTACCATCACTGATGCATCTGTATTCTAATTTTATATTTTATTAATGCTTTGGAATCCATTTTCAATGAAATTTTTTTCACATTTGTTTTCAAATGTCAAATTTCCATTTTTTATATTACGTGATTTTAAAATGTGATACTATTTTACTGTGTTAGAATAGTAGGTTCCTTATTTCAACACTTTTATGTCATTTCAGTGCAAAGTTAAATGAAGTAAGAGGTGATTGTTTTATAGTGAAGTCTGTTGTTTTTGTATTATATCTGTAAAATGCCATTTATTTTTGGTATTACAAAATGCTTCTCTTTCTTCCAGGAGTTAAAATAGGCAAAGGAAAGAGTGATTAATGAGTAGTCTAACGTTTGTCCTCTAAGAACTTAAATATTTTGATAGGAATTTTTTTTAGACTGCCTTTTGAATTGTTTGATATTAATTAGGGTTCCTCCTGGGATAGGCGCATTTGAAGCTATTTTATTTATTTGTTTTTCTAGGGAGATGCTGTTTTTCCAGCAGCTAAGTTGAGGAAGAACTTAGCTTGTCTCTGTTTCTTGATTCCTCTTCAATTTCTGTTTGCTAACCAAGACTTGTGTTTGGAGAACTCTATTGTACTGAGCCTAAGTCATCTTCAATCTATAACAAGAACATGCATTTTCACATGTCAACCAGATTTGTGGACCAGTAAAGTTCTCCCAAAAGGTAAGCATATATATATATTCAAAATATACATTTTAAAATAGAATAATCTCAGTACCCTTACCACAATAATGTGTTGCATAGATATTTGTGCAAAAAAAAAAAAAAAAAAGTACGTGTGTATACTTCTGCCAAATTTAAATTGAAGACTTCTTCAGGGAATAGTGTTGCCCCTGCAACACAGTTACTCAGTTTCCTGATCTGTTTCTGTCTTACCTCCTACTTTTCAGTCACCAGTTTCCATTCTTTTCCCTTTGTTCATTGTTTTTCTTCTCAGTTGGCTGAATCTTCCAGGTGTCTTTTAAAAATGTTTTTCCAACAGCAGACTTTAGCACATTCCTTAGGGAACACTTTTTGTATCCATAGGCCTTTTATTTTCTATTCTTCGCCCCCCAACATTTTTGAAAGGAGTAGGAAATTAGAATGATTGAACTTAGAGTTGAAGGTATATCAGATAACATTCACAATTGTTTTCCCCATTACAACCCATAGAAAGGAATAAAATGTATATTTATGAGCCAAGTCGTATAGGTATAAATGAAACTGAAACAAAATCTTACCCCCCACTACCTGGGATGTGTTGTATGCTGTATTATATTATATTCTTTGTATATTTTATTTAATGCTTCCTGGTATGTGTCACTTACGTAATTTCAGAAACCCAGCTTTAGATCACTTGAATGTTTGTTCATCACTGATTTGTTGAGAGAGTTAAAATAAATGAGACAATTTCTTTTCTGCATCAATGAAACTGCCTTTTCCCTTGTCTCTTCTGTGCTTCTCATCTCTTTCCCCATTCAATATAAGCGATCAAATGACTTAAGAACTGGGTTACTGCTGGGAAACTCCACATTCCTTACTGGGTTCTTTTATAGTAAGAAGTACACAAGTATTGAGATCTCAGAATTTTAAAGAAGAATAAATCTTTGATATAATCATATCTTTATAGTAAAATGTATATTTCTTTATTCTCTTCTTGTTTGTTTTGTCTGTCTAAATTGTATGTGCATCCTGATGCACTTAAATCATTCTTGGTCTGAAACATGTTTAACTTTTTACATCCTGAGTATCAAGTTAGAATAACCCAGATCCTTTCCCAAAGTGGTTTCTTCTAGTACCCATTCCCATTTTATTTAACACTTGTCTCCTTTTAATAAATTGTAGGCATTTTTTTTGTGATTTATTTTTCGTTAGAAAGTTTGGTAAATATAGAAAAACATAAAGAATGTAAAAATTACCCCTAATCCAGGCTGGGCATGGTGGCTCACACCTGTAATCTTAGCACTTTGGGAAGCCACGGTGAATGGATTGCTTGAGCTCAGGAGTTGGAGACCAACTTGGGCAACGTAGCAAATCCCCGTATCTGTCTAAAAAATAAATGTTAACTTAAAAAAATTAAAAGAAAATTATTTTGAATCCTATCATACAGAGATGAACTGATATACCATTTTAAAAATCTATTACATTTAGCTTTACTTGAATTTAATACAGGAAAAAAAAAACCTGAAATGAAACTTAAAGAATTACTAAACCTCAGATAAGCTCCCCACCCTCAAACCATAAATACTAGTTTCTGAGAGCCTTCCAAAGTTAAATTAATATTATGAACATCTTTGGAAATCTTTACTCTGGAAATAAGAAAATAGAGTGAACTGAAAGGAGAATATCTTTTATTTTAAGGTAATCTATTGAGGTGAAATTAATATAACACAAAATTCACCATTTTGAAGTGAACAATTCCATGGCATTTAGTATGTTGACAGTATTCTGCAACCTTCCATCTCTGTCGAGTTTGGAACATTTACATCATGGCATGGTAAAGTATTACCTGTTAAGCAGTTTGTCTTCATTCTGCCTTAACCCTAGGCTCTGACAGCCATCAATCTGCATTTTGTCTCTATAGATTTATGTGTTCTATATATTTAATATGAACGTACCCATATAAGATGTGATGTTTTGTGGGTGGTTTCTTTCATTTAACATAATATTTCCAATTTTCACGTTGTAGCGCTTATTACTTCATTACTTTTCTTGGCTGAATGCTATTCCATTTGTTTATCCATTTATTCATTCATATACATTTGGTTTGCTTCCACTTTTTGGTTACTCTAAATAGTGCTGCAATAAACATGTGTACATGTACCTGTTTGAGTACCTATTCTCTGTTCATATGAGTATGTACCTAGGAGTGGAATTGCTAGGTCATATTGTAATTCCATGTTTAACTTTTTGAGGAACCACCAAACTGTTTCCCGTGGCAGTTGCATCATTTTACATTCTTGTCAGCAGTGTATGAGGGTCCTACTTTCTTTGAGACAGAGTCTTGCTCTGTTGCCCAGGCTGGAATGCAGTGGCGCGATCTCAGCTCACTGCAACCTCTGTCTCCCAGGTTCAAGCAATTCTCCTTCCTCAGCCTCCTGAGTAGCTGGGACTACAGGTGCATGCCACCAAGCCTGGCTAATTTTTTATATTTTTAGTACAGATGGGTTTTTCCATGTTGCTAAGACTGGTCTCAAACTCCTGAGCTCAGGCATTCCGCCCACCTCAGCTTCCCAAAGTGCTAGGATTACAGGCGTGAGTCACTGCACTTGGCCAGGTTCCACTTTCTCTACATTTTGCTAACACTTACGATTTTCAATATTTTTGATTATCAGGATATCTTGTGATTACTGATAAATGACTTTTAACAAAGTAGAGAAATAATAATATATTTCTTATATATTTAATTTCTTTCTTTCTTTCTTTCTTTTTTTTTTTTTTTTTGAGATTGGGTCTCACTCTGTCTCCCAGGCCAGAGTGCAGTGGTATGATCTCAGCCCACTGCAACCTCTGCCTCCTAGACACAAGCAATCCTCTCACCTCAACCTCCCAAATAGCTGAGACCACAAGCATGAACCACCATACCTAGTTAATTTTTGTATTTTTTGTAGAGATGAGGTTTTGCCATGCTGCTCAGGCTGGTCTTGAACTCCTGAGCTCAAGTGATCCACCTGCCTTGGCCTCTCAAAGTGCTGGATTATAGGCATGAGCCACCACGCCTCGCCCATATTTTATTTCTTATTTAGCAGTTACATTTCTCATATAGAGATTATGCATCATTTCAGAATATCACTTGGTTCTGTTTTCTCTCCAGGATTACCTGACCAGTAGACTTATTTTTCCCAGAATAATAGGTTTGTTACTTCATTTGCTCAAAATCATATATTTTCCTTCACATACTTATCATTTTTTAATTGGTATATGTGTAATTTTTTTAATCAGAGTTTTAAATTGCCATTCTTTTTGTTTAATGCTCATCAGAGATTTATGCCTGTATTTTTTTTTTTTTTGATAGTGCACCATAGTTGTACTTTTGGGCTCCTAAATCATAAAGTAACATTTTCGTAAAGTTATTTACACTCTTTTTGAAGAAATTTTAACCTTAACCTTCTATTTAAATTAAACCAGAACTTCCTTGGCCTTTTGCTGGCATGTCTTTCTGAGATTTCTTTTCACTATACTACTGAGTTAGTTGTACTGCTTTTTGTGTCCCATTTTTGTTGTCATCCATAGATTCCTTTAATTACAACTTTAGAAGGGCTAAATGGAAGATGAATTTTCTGAGTTGTGCGTATTAGAAAAATTTTTAATTTTATTTTCACAGTTGATTGATAATTCAGCTGGGTGTATGTTTCTAGTTTAAAATGATTTTCCTCTGAACTTTGAAAGCTTTGCTTTAGTTTTTTCTACTATCCGTTATTCTCCCTGAGAAATTTGAAGCTGGTCTTACTCATTGAGGACTGTTTTAGGAGTTATCACACTGAAAACAAAATGGATAAAAATCCTTAACTTGATTAAGCTTACATCCAGGGTGGAGAAATTGATAACTAGCAGGATAAATAAATATAATATGTAGTACCTTAGATAGTGATTCTGTGAAGGAAAATAAAGCAGCTGGTCAGAGAGAGAGAGAGTTTGGAGTATAGGGAGAAGAGTGGAAATTTTAAATAGGGTGGTCAAGGAAAGCGTCACTGATAAGGTAACATGTGAGTAAAGACCTCAAGGAGGTGAGAGAGTGAGCTGAAGGATCATCAAGTGCAAAGGTCCTGAGGCAGGAATATTAATGATGCATTCACAGAACAGCCTGAAGGTCAATATGGCTGCAGCAAAGTGAGTAGAGAGTAGTAGGGAGTAAATAGAGTTGTAACTGGGAATCTAGGTCTTTTAAGAACTTAGATTTCATTTTGAATGAGATAGGGAACCATTAGTGAGTGTCATCATCTGCTTTGTAGTTTAAAAGAAATACTGGCTGCCAGCTTGAGAATAGATTTTAAGGGAGCAAGGGCAGAAGCAGAGAGACATATGTAGAAGATTCAAGGTGATAGATAATTTTGGTTTGAATAACAGTGTATGCTACTGGATTGGATTTGAGTTATGCAAGAAAGAGATGAGTTAAGAATGACTCCAAGAGTGCTTGGCCTGAATAACAGAAAATATAGTGAGCTTCATTTTATAAAGAAGGGGAAGATTATATGATAAAAGGAGTACATTTGGGGGGAGAGGATCAGGAGTTTCATTTTGAATATGTCAAGTTGAGATGTCTGTCAGGTAGAAAGCTCAAGGAGGCAGTTAGACATTGGTCCAGAGTTCAGTAAAAGAGGTCTGAGGTGAAGGAAGAACTGTGGAAGTTGTTCATTGTAGATGGTATTTAAAGGTATGTATTAGTCCATTTTCATACTCTGTGAAGAAATATTTGAGACTGGATAATTTATAAAGAAAAAGTGGTTTAATGGACTCACAGTTCCTCATGGCTGGGGAGGTCTCACAGTCATGGCAGAAAGTGAAGGAGGAGCCTGTCTTACATGACGCAGGCAAGAGAGCATGTGCAGGGGGAACTGTCCTTTGTGAAACCATGAGATCTCATGAGACTTACTCACCATCACAAGAACAGCATGGGAACAACCCTCCCCCATGATTTGATTAACTCCCACCAGGTCCCTCCCATGACACATGGGGATTATGAGAGCTACAATTCAGGATGAGATTTGGGTGGGGAGACAGCCAAACCATATCAAGATGTAACATTGATGCTGTACAGTAAATATAGATAGAGAAGATTTAAAATTTTAGCCTTGGGGCATCTTTAGTAAAGGGGTTAGGAGAAGAGGAGGAATTAGTAGAGGTGGCTAGAGAAGAAACTCAGTGAGGTTAAGAAAAAGTCATTTGTCTTTCAGAATATCTGAAAGTGATGTAAATGTTTCAAGGAAGGAAGAGTACTCATCTGTGAAAATTTATTTATAGGTGAAGTTAAAGATGGACTAGGTTCAAGGGAGAGTGGGAGGAGAAACACATGTGGCAGCTTAAAGGGGAAGTTGGAGTGAAGAAAGGATTTTTTTAAATAGGAAAGAAATAGCATACTAATGGGAGTGTTCCAATAGAGAGGAATAAACTGATGATGCAATAAAGAGTGGAAAATTGTTAAAGCAGTGTGTACAAGTAGATCACCTTAAGTAGCAGCGTGGATGGTTTATTCTTAGTAAGAAGGAAGGCAGAGGTTATGGCACAGATCCATTGTTAAAAAGCATTCGGTTGAGTTTTGTGCTAGCTCCAGGATATGTTATGTACAAGCAGCATCATGATTACTTGCTTCCCACTTCTTTAGGCTTGTCCTGTAATTCTCCTTTATGATTTTTTCTTTAATAGGTTATGTCATGTATGTAAACGTATAGTGGTTCCTAGTTTAGGAATTCTGTGGTTAAAAAATTCTGTTAATAGAATTAAGACTTACAATAGGCATTTATGAATTATATACCTCTTGATGTTTTTAAAAAGTTTCAAGTTTGTAAATATTTCTGTAAAATGCTCTAGAGAACCATCAAATACTCTAAGAGCAGAAACAGGGCCATCAAAATTCTTTCTTATACCAGGTTGGGAAGTTGATGGTTCAAATTCACTTACCAGAAAATGATAAAGTACTTCATGTCGTGGATTGTTTGAACAAGGGTAAAATTGTAATTGTAAAAAAATCTATGGATGCCAAGTGTCTATTGTTCTTTATGATTCATATTTCTCCTAGTCATCTCAGCCCTGAAGTACACTTGATAAATATGGGATACAATAATGGCATTAGAATGCTCGCATTTTCCTGTTGGTATAATGTGATCTCTGCTATTTCTCTTGTGTGCTTCTGAGTTATAATAGTGTGGCCCTTACCCATTCTTGCTCAAGTTCCCAGCTCTCTATAATGATACAGTAGTTCCCTCTTATCTGTGGTTTTGCTTTCTGGGTTTACTTTCCGCAGTATCACTTGTCCACAGTGATGACTTTCACTTATCTGTAGCCACTAATTATGTGGTCAACCACTGTCTGAAAATAAGTGAGTATAAGATAAGATATTTAGTCGGAGGAGGACTGCATTTACATCATTTTTATTATGCTGTTTTATACTACTAATTGTTCTGTTACATTATTGGTTATTATTTATCTCTTAACTGTTACAATGCCTGATTTATAAATTAACCTTTATCATTTGTGTGCATGTACGGGAAAAAACAGGTTTCAGGCATCCACTGGGGGTCTTGGAATCCCTCATGGATAAGGGGGACCCTGGCTGTAGATAATGCTCATGGTATCCAGTGACATGATTCAAGTTGTATGTTCACTGTGCTCTAATACTGTAGTGCTTAAGTTAAGAATGATAATAGGTGGCATAGGAGCAGTTACAAGGGCAAAAGAAAAGCAGCCTTGTAATTACTATTCCCTGTAGTGCCTCTAGTGATTTACTTCTTGGGTTTAACTAACTAATTACAATTTTTTACAACTCCCCCACTTTTCCTTAAAACCTGGCACAATTTCCTTGGTTGCTAAGCTGGAAAACCTTTTGAGTAATGCTTCCTATACATCTGTACATTTGCTTGTCCACTCAAGACACCTTTACTAACAGTCAGTATACTTGGCCAGTTTACTTTGCATTCTGTCTTTGGGAGCACCTGCTGTTATGAAGTAATAATTAGAAATAAGATGTCTTAGGCCTCTTATAACCTTATTTTAATTCCCTCTAAATTTAGGTTCTAGCCTATTACATTCCTGTTTTAGCAAGAAGAAAGTTCTTTCTCCAAAAGGAAAAGAGAAAGAACTTTATTCTTGCCAAAATGGGAATGCAATAAGCTGGAACCTAATTATTTAACATCTTATAATTTATCTTCCTCCCTTGGCTTCACATATACATTTCTCCAGTGAGTTACCATTTTAACATCTAGAGCCTGGTTTTTGTGGTTAGGTTACTGACCTATAAACCATTTGCAATGAGTTTTCCTTTGTAAGCACTCACTTGTTTGCAAAAATCCCAGCTATCTTCTGATATGTGCATATTCAAGCTGCTATTTATGTTCATCGTTGGACCTCCAAACCCATCATAACAGTTTTCTAAGTTAAACAAAGTAAACCATTATTTTTATGGGTTTTTTTTCTACTAGTGATGTATTTTGAGTAACACATATAAAGTTGATTCTTAAGTATTTTTCATTGAATTGAAAATTTTTAAGTGCAGAAGATATTTGTGAATATAGAGAAAAGGTGAAAAGATAATTGTTTGAAGAGTCCCTGCAATGTTGGCAGCTCTGAGAGTAAAATCAATCCGAATTCATCTTTTCAGTTAATCAATAAATATTTATTAACCATTTACTTACAGCAGGTACTCAGCTAACTGGATAATTACTTTTAAAATAATTTATCCTTTATAAGAAGTTTTGCTTTTTAAATTGGATGATATGAGGAAAATTCTTCTCCTTTTTTTTTTTTTTGGCCAAATTGATTGTGAATGTTTTTAGGTTTTCATTATATGTGCAGTAGACATAGCTCTACTGCACATACAGTGACTATCACTTTTGTGATAGACAGCCAACCCTAGATAAAAGCGAAATGTGGAAAATACAAAATCTGTTTCACCTTCTCTTTCTTTTACTTTTACAAGGGCTTAATGAACAGTGAAATTGACCAACAGTTTCACCTCCTTTTCCTTGCAATTCTGGTAGTCTGTTGTGGCGCTTAGTACACCCGAAAGGAGTAGCAGGAAGGTTGATAGACTGAAAGGGAGAAGTTATATGAACATATAATCAGACATTTAGAAAACCTATAGTAATTGAAAGGTGGCTGTATTTCTAATTTACATTCACCTGCGTAAACCACATTTGTTAGATATTTTTATTTTACATAGATATTTGAAGTTTTTACTTCAGATTATTCCCACTTTAGGAGTATTTGTGTCTGTACTAGTTTGTGGTGTGAACAGCTGACCCATTTAAAGGAAATTAAAAAATTTTTAATTTGTAATGATTTGACAGTTATGCCATTGACCTTACACTCATTAATGAGATAGAATAAGATTTCAATTCTTAGAAATATGTGCCCCACATTTTATAAGTGGTATGAACAATACTTTTGCCTCAACTTAAGAGTTACTTACTTTATTCGGTGTACTGGTAAACATTGGCTGAAGAGTTTTTGAAAGCCCAAATTATTTGGAATATATTTGAAACCTCTGCTTTTAGGTACTTCTGGGTTTTTGCATTATTTAGGCTTAGAAGTTTGGAGTTTGCAATTTCTGTCTTCTAATGACTTAATATATTTATATTAGTATTATTGGAACCAAATAGTTTTACCCACATAATTGCCATTCAGCTCTAGCAGTGTGGTATAAAATTTATTGAAATAAGTTGCTATTTCCTATGTGAGATAGCAATTTAAAATGTTTTTTACCTGATGAGCATCTATTTTGATTCTCACAGTAGAACGGAGGAATTGAAGTATTTCTGTAGCTAAGGGAGAGTGTCAGCTCAAGTTCAATAGTATGATGTTTGACATTAGGCCAAGGATGTTTTCTAAGTTTTAAAAAATGTTTATTGTTACTTTTATAAAACACATGTGCTTTTATTATATCTTATGTGTTAATCTAATTTGCTGTTGAAGTCACTGATTAAGGGGAATTGTGTACCAGCAGGGTTCTAAAACCTTGACATTATTTTAATCTGATAACAAATGGGTTTAAGTTCATGTTCTTTCAGTTGTTGGCAACAAATCTAAACCTGTATTTTTTGGATTTATGAGGATAAGTCCTGCTTTGGCAATCCTGTAGATCCCCAAGAGAATAGTTAAACAGTGATTAATCATTGTTTCTTCACTGAGTGTGCAGAAAAGAATGGAAAAGCTGCATTTCACACTTCTGAAGCAATTAATCCCCATGATCTTAGCCAGGTTTGTCTTGTAGATAAGTCGGGATACAAAACGGTACCTAATTTATCAATGTATGCATGCCATAAAGTATAAAACACACAATTTATTTCATATCATTTATAGTCAAATGTAAAAAAAGAGTGACTTTGCCATATCCAAGAGTGTTTCCTACATTACCTTCATATAAACTAAGTACCAGAGATTACAATGGGATTCCTGTTTATTGTGCACATCTGGTGCAGTCACTATGCATTTTCTCATTCACTTGCTGGCATTTTTAGTGATTGTGGCATAAATCACCTTGCTAATCAGAAACATAAGTGACGGGAAGTCATCTCCTTTTTTTGAACAATGGGAAAAAACATATGGCTTCTAAGACAGTACTTGGCTGTTATACTATTTATGTGACATTATATTCTGTGTTTAGAATTTCATATTAATTGCAGTAGTTTGGTTGAAGGCATTGAACATTCAGGATTTGTGGTCAGAGTATTTGTTTTATACCTCTTTCATAATAAATAAGCAGGAAAGGTATTTAGAAACTTTAAAAAATTTAATTATCAAAGGGTGGTGAATATAATAACTTTTTAATCCTTGGTTTTATGATACTTACCCACCTATTCCTACCACTTTGATTTTTCTTATTATTGAATGGCAAAAAAAGATTCCTTTTAAATATGTACATTTCAAATGAAAATTAATTTGTTGAGAGAAGTTTTTAAAAATTTCTGAATACAAAGGTGGGAAGAGTTTTTGAGATTAAGATGAATTGAAGACAGTATATATTTAAAAATGCTTCTGTGTGTGTTTACTTAGATGCATTGATACAGTAATTCCAAGTTAAAAGTTAGTTTTTAATTATATCTATTTCAAAACACTGCACTGATCAGAGTAAATGTTACTGTCTTTAAAGTACTAAAATGTAAATTGATAGTAGTTTGCCTTTGCATTTTTGGTGAATTGCTGTTTATTAGTTGGAATTGCTTTTTGCAGACACTACAGCTTGAAGTAAAAGATGAAAGTAAAGCTTTGTAAAACTCAAGAAATTTTTATATGCAGACTTTAAAGACTGCCTTCAATATCTGTGATAGAAGGCTTGCTGTAGGTATGATTCCCCGCCCCTCCCTTCAAAACGTTGTAAATATAATAACCTTTTATTCTTGATTTTATAATACCTACCTATTCCTTACCAATTTCATTTTTCTTATTATTGAGTGGCAAGAAAAGATTCCTTTTAAATGTGTAAATTTCAAATGAAAATTAATTTGTTCAGAGAAATTTTCATCTTTTATAGTTTTTTTCTATATTACATGTGATTATAAATTAGTGAGGCAAATTTTTAATAAATATATTAGTGCTTATTTATTAAAATTTGTATTATTTCTTTTGAAGTGTTCCCCTTGGGAAGACGTACACATAATCCATCAAAGTACTTTTGGAATGCCTGTTTTTGAAATTTCTGTAATGGAATTGATGTCTAACTGCTCAAAATAGATATTTTGAAGGGAGATAAGATTCATTTTGTGTATATATGTTCTAGTATTTTTCTTAAAAAAAAATCAATCATTCTTAATAGCTTGTCTTACACCTTGTGTATACCTTGTAGATAATTGGGCACTATGAATAGAAATACAGTTTTTGAAAAACTGCCTGGATTTTAAATAAATGGCCATATTTATCCATTTTGTTTTAGAAATCTTCTATGATATTGTCTCAGGGACCACCTGCAGCAGGAGTCCACAAATTGAATAAATGAAACATAAGGAGAGGATTTTTTTTTCTGTTGTTGCTTTTTTCAAAAATGCAACCATCCAGATTCTCTATTAAGGTATATTGTGCTATTTTAAATATTGTAGTTATAACTGAATTAAGACCTTCTTTCTAGATTAAAATTATCCAGTGCTTAGAATTGACTGAAATCTGTAATTTACTGCCTCACTTCTTGGCCGTTCTTACTTTCTTCATGCTCTTAAAATCTCCATCACCTCTCATCCCTCATTATTTTTTTAAGATCAAGGTGAATTTCTTGTAGAGATCAATTTAAAAGCAATACAGTTTTAAACACGTGTGTATGTGTTTCCTTTTTCTTCAGCAAAATGTAAAAATTCTAGGAGGATTGGATGTTAAAAATCCAAGAATAGTCAATTTAAGGGATGGCTAAGAGTATCAAAATAAATGAGGAAAAATAAAGAGTTCTATTCTCAGTAACTGAACATTTTGGAATTTGTCAGTAATGGAACTTTGAGGAAAAATTTCTTGCATAAAGCACTTGATGGGAAAAATACATTAACGTAAAATATTTGCGTATTCATTATGTTTACAAAGCCAGGAATTTAATTTCTAAATGTTTATCAGTTTTTGAATGAAATTGAATTACCAGTGATGTTGATATTCGCTGTACATTTGGTTTAAATGTTGCTTATATTTTTAGAGAATTTGCATTATTTTAGTTCATTCTCTGTCTCATTTACATTCATAGTTTGTTGGTATGTATTACTCTCCGAAGTAATTCTGAACTGAGTACAGAACTTGCAAGAAAAGTTAATGTTCTTTTCTTATATTCTCATAGCATAAAGAACGAATCCTCCCTATCGTAGGGATAACCTTACTGATAGTTCCCAGCCAGACACGTTATTTCCTGCTGCTCGTCTTTCCAGCATCCCTTTCCTTCCTTGTGTTTGTCTGGAAGTGGCTTTTGGAATGCCATAGAGGTGCTATCCCTACCAGTGGTGGAGCTAGAGTGCCTTCTAGTCTCTGAAATCCTGTGGGGTAGGTGGTATGATACTGTTGGCCTAATCAAACCAAAATTCAGGTGAAAATGTTATTTGTGAATTTTTTCCAAGAAAGGGAGGCTTGAATTTGTAAATGGAAAAGCTTCTTTGAGTAGCATATGTAATTCAGAATTTTTATTATTTATTTATTTCTTCATTCTTTTGAGGCAACGTTTCACTCTGTCACCCAGACTGGAGTGCATGTTATGATTAAGGCTCACTGCAGCATCAACCTCCAGGACTCAAATAATCCTCCCACCTCAGCCCCCACTACAGGTGCATTCCACCATGCCTATCTAATTAAAAAATTTTTTTGTAGAGATGTGGGTCTTAGAATATTGCCTCGGCTGGTCTCAAATCTCCTGGACTCAAGCAATCCCCTTGCCTTGGCCTCCCGAAGTGTTGAGATTACAAGCATGAGTCATCGCACCTGGGATGTTGGAAATTTTTAATGGAGTATATTAAGTATGAGAAATATGGAACAAGAAAGGGTGTTTGTGTTTAAATAGTTCTGTCTTTTGTTGTAATGTTTAAGGCTCTTTCTGGCTAGCATGTTTCCAGTGTGGTCTTCACTTGTTGTTCCTGTAGCAATTCAGCCTTCTCTGGGACTATGGAGGTCAACAGTGTATTGAGGAACTGCAAGTAGTTTGGGTTTGCAAATTGAGTAAGAATGAGACCTGAGACTATAGATACAAAGTCTAGATTTTTGAAGAGTCTGTGGGTTATACCAAAAATTTGGGCTTTTTTTTTTCCTGGAAGAGGAAAGAAGAATGAAGAGTAGAAATAGTCTCAAATTGCAATGCTAGGCATTGTGATCTACTGCAGAAATTTAAGCCAAGGAGAGGTGAGATCAGATTTGAATGTTAGAGCATTTAAGTGAAATTTAGCAATTAAGATGAGTGGTAAAATTCAAGAGCTCAGATACTTATAAGAAGACTTTATACTAAATTAAGTCAGGGTTACAGGGGGAGGGAGAAGAAAGGACTAAATTGACCAGATCTAGTGGTTGATTGCATCTGAGAAGACCAGAAAGGAAATACTGGCATTTGACCTATGGGAGAGGTTGGTTGATGATGCCGTCCCTGCAAGAGAATACAAGAGGAGCAGTTTGAAAGAGGATGACTTGTGTTTGGACGTCGTACTGATTAAAGATAGGAGATGGTTGAGTGTATGGATCTCTCAAGGCCAGGAGATCAGTTACTCTAAGAGATATGTACTTGGAATCACTAACATAAATGTTGGCATGAACTTATTTAAAAATTATTTGCTAAGGATTTTCCAAGCATTGTGTTTGGCATTGAGAAAACAAAGACGAATAAGTGTATCTGATGGGTATCTAAGGTTGCACAGGGATTATAGGTAGAGATAAGGGGAAGTCCTTGGATAAGTTGACTATTGTCAAGCCAAGTGATGGGAAAAGAGAAAGTTGTCAAAGAGATGAAGGAAGGAAACAGTGAATAATGGTTGGCCTGAATGCAGAGCTGGAGACAGCAACACAACAGTGTGATAAATAGAGGAGTCAGAAGTGAAGTGTCAGAAGTGCTTGTCGAATTTGACATCTCTCTAATGTGCCTTGGAAAGCAATTGGAGTGGTTTGAAGGAAAAATCAGCCCACGGGGTAGTTGATATATAAATGGGACATGAAGCATTAAAGACTATCGGTGAAAGGTACTGTGTTACTATTATCTGAAGAGCTGACTGTTAGAGGGGGGACACAGGGCAGCAGAAGTTTGTTGTTCTTAATTTAGAAGAGTCTTCAAAGTGTTTACATATTGGTGAAAAAGGCCCAGAAGGGAGAGAGAGAGGTTGATGATATAGGAGAGAAAGCAAGTTAAAATGGTTAAATTTGGATCTATGTAGATGAAAAGGTGGAAAAGATTTGGCCTTGCTAGTGGAGGGATTAGTGTGGACTTGATATGACAGTTCAGGTCTTCCAGGAGGCAGATGCCAAGATAGAATTAGAAGCTTGGGAGAGTGCTTGGGGGGAGATCTTAGGAAGATAAGAGAGAGGGAGCAGGATTAAGCAGGGAAAGTCTTCCGACTCATGTAGGTTCAACACCTGTGTTAAGAGAGGAGTAAGGAAGACAGATTGGAGAGGAGGAACCTCAGATTGCAATGTAGTTTCCAAAAAGTCCCAGCTGAGACAATGGTGAGGGGATGGTGCTGTAGACAGAGCAAATTTTACCTATTAGAGATGCCTTGTGTTGGCAGGATTGGTTTTCCTGCAGCCATCCCTGTCATTGCCTGGGAGCTGTATGGCCTTGTGTGAGTGTAGGGAGAGTATGGCCTTGGCAGAGAATCCTGAAAGTATGAAAACTGGGTATTGTCAGCTGACTGTAACTTCTCACAGCATTTTGTCTCTGAGTAGTATACCTCCTTGGCTACCACAGTGGATGTCGGTGTTTTAGTTGGGTAAAAGGGTCAAAGATGGAATGAATTTCTGTTGGTGCATTATTTCCTCTCCTTTCAGGAAATTAGGTATAGAGTAAGAGAAGGTGTGTGAGATTGTGAGTGTTGGGAGGTTTTCAGGACCTGATTAACACAGGCAAAAGAGAGATCAATGGACTGGTGAGACATTAGTTGAAATAGTAGCTCATAGAGTCGAAGATTGATAAGAAAGGAAACTAGAAGGAGAATAAGAGATTTAAATTAAATGAAGTCAAATAACTAGATTTTTCAATAAGTTTGAAAGTATTTGTACCAAGAGTTCAGGAATAAGAGAACTTAAGGTTAGAGAGAATTGTGATGATAAAGTGATATATTAGTTTAAGATTAATAGCTGAGCTACAGGAAATAGTGATATTTTGACATCCCATCATGTGAATCGAGAATAAAATGTTATAAGCACAAAGTGACAATTATATGTATGCATCACAGAATCATAGCCATAAATACCATGAAAAAGTATAAAGGTATTTTAGTTGCTTAGTTTTCACAGTGTGAGTTTCCTGTCAAGTTAAGTTTCAGAGTCACTTGTAATAATCAAGTTTCTTAATTGACTAAATCTATTCATTGTCAGGGAATGCAGTTTTTTTTTCTAGGATTTTGTTTTTTTATGTGTTATTTTTCTCCATTTCTCTTACAGCCTAAGAAAAATTTTAGTGCTTTTGTATTTCTCAAAAGAGAGTCAAGCATGTTGCCCTCTTCTAAAGGATCTGTTTGTGTCTCTAAAGGTCACCTCATAGAAACGTTAGAGAAGTGAAAAACCTCAAAAACCTGTACATCCAAACATGACTTTAACTGATTAAGGGACTATAGCAGTATTAAATGCATGTACACAACTTTTCTGTAGCTCTCTCTTTGTAGAGGGGACTTAGAGGTTGCAACAAATAACTTTAGTAATTAAAATAATACAATAAGATGGAATGATGGAAGGGTGAACAAATGGATTGACATGATACTGCAGTACAATAAAATGTAATGGAAGATTTTAGATGATAGACAAATGAGTGTGCAATTTTATTTTTTTTCTCCTTTTCTGTATATTTGAAAATATAATAAAATACTGAAAAAGTAGAATATCTACAACTTTAAATGCATCAAATGTAGGATGACCTAGTAGATATAGACAGGTAAGTGATAAAATATATATAGCAAAATGTCATTTGTAGAATCTAGGTAATGGGTATGTGAATATTCACTGTAACATTCTTGTAACTTTTCTGAAAGTTTGAAAATTTTCAGAATAAAATATGGAAAATAGTGTTATAAACAGGTTTTCTAGTTAGAGATCTGAGTTATAGTTGTGTGACGTTAGGCAAGTTACTTAATCTGTGAGCCATGGCTTCCTCATCTGTGAAGTGGGCTTGATGCCTAGTTTGTAAATTGTTTTGAGTGTTAGAGAAAAAAAAATCTGTCAACCTGCTGGCAAATGATAGGCATTTGATAATGCTTCTGATAATACTGAAACCATATACTTCAAATTTGTATATTGTATCTTGGTTCTTGCTTAATATTTTTAGAATTTCTGGATATATAGGCCAGTTAACTTACTGGGTAGAACTAGGGGATAAGGTAAGGTCAAGGCCTCCACTTTCAGAGTCTGTATGTTTCATAGCGGGTTAAGTCTCTGAGAGACAGTTTGAGCTCTACTCATGGAAAGTCAGGACCATTCTCATACCAATAACGGAAACTTTGACTTTCCAGTACCTGTAAAAAAACACTTTTGATGTACCTTTTAAAATATTTTTATTTTGTAAATTGCTCATAAGTTCTCCAAAGTGGAGGGACTGTATATATGTCTTAATTGATAATTTGATGTGAAAATATGTATACCACATGTCACTGCTAGCTTTTTTGTTGCATTGTTTTTTAGAATATATAGTAGATAAAAATTATAATTACTGCTAAGTATATATATTTATAAAGTGTATTTATATTTACAAATATGTAAATATTTATTGCTTAATAATCAGTAGTACTTTCTCCATCGATGACATGCTTTTTGTTTTTTCCTAAGAAAAGTCAGTTATCCTTTGGTTCCTTTTTAAGAAATAAAGTTGGATTTCTGATTTGAGCTTCAGCCTCAAGCGCATTTATAATATACAGTCCTCTTGTTTTTTTATTTGCTCTGTTTCATATGCAGGGTGGATAAAAATTACTGAACTTTTTATATTTATGTAAATTTATTTAAAATTAAATTCAAATTTACTACCATATGCCTCATGGGCTAAACATAATATAGACTATTATAATCATTTATATAAATTGGTTTTAAAAACCAGTTCAATATGTTGAATCAATATGTCATGAATTTCATATCTATATAATTGTCATCCTAGTAAATTCCATGACATGTACTTTTACAGCATACAGATTTTAAATAAAATTGAATAGACTTTTCTAGCCTGCATTATGGAGGAACTTCTGTTATCATCCAGTTGACTGATTTAATATTAGAAAAGAACCATGATGCTTAAATGTGAACCAGCCAGATTTTGTATATCTATCAAATCTTTTAGGATTGGGTTTTTACCTTTCAGTGATATTTGCTGATTATTCTCTGCACATTTTTAGATGATGTAGAATAACATGAAAATAAATACTTATTTCAAAGGGTTATTCAAAGAGTGCCCTTGTTCTCTTTCTGTGGGTATTTGCCAGCGTATGGCTACAAATATTTATGAAACATTAGGGTAGTTACAAGGCATATTTAAACCCATATATCTGTGTAATTTGTCAATTAATGAAGAGTACAAGCACATCTTATCTGTATGCAGGGCAGATCTGTGACTTTTTTTTTTTTTTGAAATTAAAATGCATCAACGTATTCAGATAGTTTGGGAGAGTTCTTTATTAGGAATACCAAATGCTATATAGCTACATGAATAAAAATTTAAGGATGAGTAAAACTTGGACAATTTTAAGAGAGAAAGAAGAGATAAAAGGAAATATTGGGAGGAAAAAAATCAGGCAATATATAATGTTATATGTTAATATTATATATAATGTTATCCTTGAGCAAAAACCTAGAGCAATAGTAATGAATTATAAAATATATATTTCCTGTTGCCGATACAGAACACAAAGTTCCTTTTTATTCTTAAAAGATCTTTTTATGATTTAAAATTTCAAACAAGGGAGATTTAGTATAATCAACTTACATATTTGTCATTGACCTTGAATCTTAAACAGTGCAATATCGTATTTTACTGTGAAAATATAAAAATTTTTTATTAGTAATACCTAATGGTTATACTACCGAATGCCTAACAAAATAATATTTAATATATAAACAAAGGCAGTTTCCACCAACTCTTTGACAGTGTTCTCTTTTGTAACCAAACTATGTTAATGTAGTTGACCTGCAGTTAGGCTTTATGGTTATAAAGAATTAGAATAATCTATTTTTAAACAGTAATAGAATAAGCTATTTTTAAGAGTAATATATACCTTTCTTTAGCAACCTCTCTGTCATTCATTTGCTAAATATAAATTAGTAATGAAAATATATGTATATTATATATTCTTAGAGAATTTTTCTTAAACAATTGCCTGTTAGGGTCATTTGTTCTGAAATACTATTCCTCCTACATTCAAAAATAAATGAAAAATGTAGAATGGTGTTCACCTTTACGTTGCCATTCTGAATGCTTTCTAGAACATTATATCAAAGCCTATGATGCTCCACGAAGAGAAGAGTTAGAATGGAAAGCAGAATTAGTATACTCTTAACTTGTTATTTTGATTCAGTAGGTCAGAGTTTTTAACTAGTTTTGTGTAACCTGAGAATTTTATACCTGGATGCTTATTCTTGAATATCTTTTGGTCTTTTATACTTGTATGGTTCTTACCTTGTCATATATAGATTTTGTTTATTTAGACCAATTTCTAATTGTCTTCAGAAAGCATCAAAGACTGAAGACCAGGTAATTTATTTTCAATGTGTAGTACTAACTGCCGTGCTGTATATACATTTTATATTTATGTCAGGAAAGGGTTGCAGAGGGGTGCTTTAGAACCACCTTTTCAGCTCTAAATAGCTATTGTGTACATATGGTAAGGTACTGCTGCTTAACAATTAGTAACTGCTTTGATGAAACTAAATTACATGTTTAAGTTCCCATCAGGAAGTCGCTTCACATATCTGTATTAATGTATTCAAGGCTCGAGAAGGAAAGTTAATTTTCCAGCTTAAATATTTAATTCAAGCTTAAAATTTAGTCTGTAATTAGAGCTCCCAAATGGCAGGAACATGGAGTATTTGTCCATTTTAATTAGATTGTTGTTTACCTATTAATTATATATCATATCTTGTCATATAGTTTTGATGGTAACAGATGGTGCTAGGAGTTAGTAAGGGTTTGAACAAAATAAGATTCCACATGATTTATTAAGTTGCACTTTATTAGCGAGTGGTCTGCTTTAGTCAGGTTATTTTCCCAAGTAAGGACTGTGAAACATTTCACTAATTTTGGTAATTATTCTTTTGTGGACTCTTAAGAAATATTGAGCATAAAAAGTCAGACGTGAGAGATGTCTATTTAGAAACAAAATGAATTACTTGAGGCATCTTTATATTTGAGGAATATATATTACCAAATCACTTAATTGGTATGAAGTGTAACGCATTTTGCTATGACAGTGTTAGGGAAGCAAAATTTCATTTATTGGTAAAAATGTAGACATAGGGAATGTTTTATATATGTATATACAATTATGATTTAGGTTAGGAAAATAATAGGATGATGATTTAGTTATGTATTTCAAAGACATTCCTAAGTTTTGAATTGAACAAAAAGACTAGGTTCTTTGTTTACCAAAATATTCTAAGAGTAGTCTCTAGTGTCTAGTGAAGTTGATCAACAGAATTTCCATATTCAAAAAGTAAATGTCAACTAAATAGAAAGGCCTTCTAAGTTTGTTTATTCAAGATTTTATTAATTTTTCTGATTACCTACTCAGCTTTCTGAAAGGAATAAATTTTATATATGTATATATGCATATATGTATGAAGGGAGATAGTAAAACAGAGGAGTGGAAAAGGGAGAAAGGAAGGAGGGATTAACATTTTAGGCTTTTAGTCTTAAGTAGTTTATTTAAAATTTACTGGAATTCTTAATGTCATTAGGTTAAAAGTAAGTTTGTGTTACTATTTCTTAACTCTTAAGATTCTTATTCTGAAATTGATGATCAGTCTTTTATAGCAAAAAGTAAACAGAAGGCCCTTCTTTTATTAATTTCAAGATTTGTTCCAGAAGGGGATCCCCTGATTCATATATATCGGATCTTCAAGACTGTGGCCTTTGTTAGCTGTTACCCTCAGTAAGCAGCTTTGTTCTTGTTAGTTGTTGTTATGTCTTGTCTTGTTTTTGTATTTTAGTTTGTCTCTACTTATCAGTTTTTAGAAATAGAATTTGCCTTTTGGTGTCATAACTATTAATAATTATTTGTAGTGGGGTAGTATTTTAATGTAAGTGCGTAATTACACATGTTCATAGCAGACTCTTAGGTGTGTAATCCACAAACTCTTAGCGTGTACAAAATGCTCACATAACTGAATATATTAAGCACTTAAGCTTATCTGTGTTACAGAATTGATATCTTTATCACTATATATTACGACGTCTTTAAAACTGTTTGATTTGTTCAGGAAAGAACTAAGTGATTTTTTTTCTCTACTGAATGAGGAAATTGTCATTTTAATGTGGCTTTAGTTTCATGTTTTTTCTCCATAGAATACTGACTGCTTAAAAAGCGATCTCAAAAATTGTGCTGTAATGTTATAATATAGGAAGGATACTGCAGTAGAGTTATGGTAATTAAAGAGAGTATTTGGAGAAAAAAATTGCATTTCACTTAGAATACCTCGTAGCCTTAGCTTGAAAGTTTGAATTTTAACATTTCCCTGTGTGAAATGTGGGACTCTATTTCCTTTGGCCAAGTTTTTCAAATGTAACATAAACTAATTTTCACAAAAAGAAATAAACTAAATTAAAGCATGTAAATTACTCTAATTTGAAAAGTTATCTTTTATAAAGGAATGAGAAGATTATTTCTTTTTGTTAAAGCATGCAAAATATTGTATACATTGGTTGTGTTGCTTTATATGAGGCAATAAATATATAAATAAAAGGTTATTTGGTGGTATTAACAGAAACAGCAGTTGAAAATAAAAGTGAGGTTTTCTTTGCAGTTGATTCTTTTTAACTCCTGGCCTGTCACTTTGCCCTTGGAAAGACTTTTATTTCAACAGCCAGCCATGTGTATGTTTAACTTTTTCAAAGAAAATTGTACTACTGATTACTTTTTCTGTAATTATTATGGTCTTTCTTTTCTTAAAATAGCAATAAATGAAAAATATTTAGGAAAATGTAATGATTGATGAGTTAGTCTTACTCTACTTAATGCTGGTTTCAACCAACATAATCAGTTAACTGATACTCCTTAAGAACTTTAAACATAGTACTCAAAAACTATTACTGAATGAACAGCTAATGTGATTTGGAGAAGTGTTGCTGAGGCAGTGACAATTTGGGAAAAGATGATTGTAGGACTGACCTCCTAGTGATCTGCAATCAATGCTTTTAGACAGTGTCTTAAAAAAATTAATAGCTTCCATTAAATCTAGTTCCTCAGACATGTAAGGCTTCCTGGAATAGGTCTTAGGAGTGATAAGTATTGGGACAATAACAACTAAATACTAATTATTTCAAACATTAAAGAACAGAGATTAAGAAAAAAAAACTAGTAAAACTAACTTTAGAGTTCTCAACTTTCACTTTTTTTCTACTATAGTCTAGCAAAAGCACAACAAAAATGAATATATGGTATGTTTGATTTAGGAGTCATTTAATTTTTTTCTTCTAATTTTTTTCCCACTCATGGAACTACTGTGTATTGTGACAGGTTCAGAATTAATCTGTAAGCACGATGTTCAGATCATCATGATTTGATGTCTGGATGCTGATTTGTTTTTAACATATAGGAAAATATGATAGCCATTTGTCTATACTGAGTACTTAAGAGAGGTGAGGATTTGATGAGATACTCAGCAGTAGTGGTGGGGCATACATAGGGTATCATCTAGCATGGTGGGTAGCATGGGTGAATGCAGATTCTAAATATATTAGAAGTACTTGTTCTTCTTAAACATACTGTGTATCTCGCTGCTTTGGCCTTTCTGTTCCTTTTGAATCATATGACCTTGCCTAGAACTCCTGCCTCCTCCTTTCTTCAGGAATCAGTTCAAATTTATTTCTCTTGTAAATTATTTTAGCTTGTACATTCATTGTCCCTTTTGTGTATACTAATTATGTTGAATTATAATTATTTGTTTACATGTTTGTTTTCTATTAAATTGTAGGCCCATGCAGCTTAAGAAAGGTAGTTACTTACATTTTTGACTCCAGTGCTTTCAGCACAGTGACTTGATTCATAATAGATGTGAAACAAATGCTTGTTAAAAATGAATAAAAATATTTCACTTTATAAGGTGTGGCTATCATGTAAGAGAGTACAGTAGGTCTGTGAGGACTTTTGTAAAGTTTTTCAACTTTTAAATAATGATAAAAATACTTTTATAAGGCAATGTCTGGGGAGGTTTTTTTTTCCTCTCCAATTTACTTTTCCAGATTAAACTATCTTTATTTTTTGCTAATGTACTAGTACTCCATGTTTTTGCTAAAATAGTCAAACAGTAACAGAAATGTATGAAGTTAAAAACCACCTGTAATTCTTTCCCGTGATAACCATTGTTTCTTATTTGAATATGTCCTTCCAGACTCCTTTTTAAAAATATCTTTGTCTTCTCTCATTTTTTTTTAAAATTTTTATGTATATAAGCCCTTTCTAAAGATACTGTTTTGAAATCTTAATTCTTTATTTGAATTCTTCACATCATGAATCTATAACCTCATATTACACAGAATATACTTTGATAATTCCAGGTACATTTTCAGACCTTAAGTTTAACTTTACTCCATTTTGAAATATATTTTTGCCTTTGCTTCTATGATATTATTACCTTCTTGATTTTCCTGATTCATTGTGTTTGTATTCCTCAAGATCTAGTGCTTTTCTCTTCTCACTATACCCTCCTCTTGGCAGTCTAGTCTGTGTCTGACTTCAATGAACCAATTCGTATACAAGACTCCCAAGTTAGCAGATCCAGCCTAGGCCATTGTTATGACCTCCTCCAGGCCCACGTATCTAACTACCTATTATGATGGTTCCTCAAATTTGATGAATCTAAAATTAAATTTATTATATTCTTCCTTTATTCAGTCCTTCTCTGTCTAGTTTTCCCAGTTTTAGTCAAGAATATCTTTCCAATTGTATAACCAGAGAACTCTCTCTTACTCATCATAACCAAACCATCAACAAATATCCCCTTAACATGTACGGACTTTGATATACTCATGGATTTGTTTAGGATTTAGTTTTAATCTGTTGATCTGTATGTCTCTCTTTACACAAACCTTACAGTTTTAAGTAACAGGATTTTGTTTTTCTACATAACAGGGCTATTTCCTTTATATAATTATTCTTTTAAAAATGTACATATTCTCAGAAAATTTAGTCTCAAAATCCCTTGGAATTTGTATTAGATTTGCATTAGATATACCGATTACTTGACAGAAAATTTATATCTCCCCCAGTAATGAGCATTCCTATCCAGGAATATGTTGTGCATCTTGATTTGCCATTTAGGTCCTTCAAACAAGACACACATGTTTTTTTATATCTAGGTTTTCACAATGCACCAAGTCTGTTGTTGCTCTTTTTTAGTTATGGTTGGTTTTGGTTTGTCTGGTGTTTAGCACAGTCCCTGGCATATCACAGAAAATATTAAATTTTGAGCAGTGTTGAGTATATAGGAAATCTTTTTTTTTTGAGTCATGCAGTCTTATTTTATGATTAAAAAAATTTTTAATTTGATTATCTTGAGTTTTTGTAGATATTATCAGGTGCAAATTATAATTTTTTCCTTTTAAAATTTATACTTCTAATTTCTTTTACTTGACCTATTGGGTTGGCTCAAATCTCTCTTAACAATGTTGAATTAATACGATTGGCATTAATAGCTAATACGTTTAGATGACTGTTTTTAAATGTCAGTCCATTTATATTTTGCCATTATAAATGCTGTTTGTGAGTTTTTTTTTCACCCTAATGCTGTATTGAGGAGTGGAAGTTTCATATTTTGCTTGCTTAGTTTCTTTTTATTTTAATTTAATTAATCAAAATTTTTTTAGAGATGGGATCTCAAGTCTGTCGTTCAGGCTGGCATGTAGTGGCGCAGTCATAGCCCATTGTGGCCTCTATCTCAAGGACTCAAGGAATCCTACCTCTTAGGCCTTCTCAGTAGCTGGGATTATAGGTATGTGCCACCATAGTCTGCTAACTGAAACAATATTTTTTTAATCAAAGGTTTGGCATATTCAGTGACACATTGTTACGATCTTTTCTCCTTTAGTTGACTTATATAATGAGTTAATAGACTTTTTAATCTTTTACTGCCCTTGCAGTTTTGTAAAGGTTACTTCTTGTTCATGATATGTTGTGAGCTCATTCCTCTTGTGCTCTCTCAGTCACGTTTTGATGTTAGGATCATGCCAACATAAAATGAGCTGGGAAAGTTTTGTTCTTTTTAGAAATTTGTCCTTTCTTAGAACAAATGTGTTCTTTCTTATTTTTTGTTTAATGTAGATCTTCAAATTTGTTGGCCTAAAGTTGTACATAATTCTCCTCACCCTCCCGCTCCAGTTTTTAAACAGTGTTACTGAAGCCTGGTATTAAATTATTTTTCTTGCTGTTACTAACAATACTTTATGTTTTTTCCCCTTCCAATTGGTCAACTTATCAAAAGTTAAGCTATTTTATAGAGCTTTCAAAGAAGGAAAGAAATAGCTTGTTTGCTTCTCTCTTTGCTAATTTATTTGGTTTATTTTGTTTTTCTGATCTTAAGATAAGTGCTGGCTCATTTATTTGTTATATTTTCTTTTGTTTTACATTTAACAGAGTGTTAATCTATGATTTTTTTCTCTTACTAGAGCTTTGATTGAACCCTGTAAGTTTTTATGTATATATGTAAAAAAAAGTGTGTGTATCGTATGTATGTGTATGAAATTAATTTGCTTTAATTAGCTTTTAACCTTTTCATTATAACATAGAATACAGATAGAGAAAATCATTCAAAAGAAATATATGTCTTGGTGAATTACTATAAGGTAAATGTGCTTGTAATTATTACTTAGGTCAAGAAATAGAACTTTACCAGCCATTGCAGTAGCTCTTTCATGTGTTCTATGCCAGTCACAGCCCTCTTCCCTCCAAAATTAACTTCTGACTTTCAGAATAATAATTTATTTCTGTTTCTTTATGATTTTATCACTTAAGTGTGCATCTCTAGACACTATAGTATTTTTCATTTCAGAAAACTGTATTTGCTGTTTTTTTCTTTTCTTTTCTTTGCTTTTAAGACAGGGTATTACCCTGTTGTTCAGGTTGGAGTACAGTGACACAGTCGTAGCTCACTACAGCTTTGAACTCCTGGGCTCAAGTGATTCTCCTGCCTAAGCCTCCCGACTAGTTGGGACTATAGATGCATACCACTATGACTGGCTAATTTTTTTTTTTTTTTTTTTTTTGAGAGAGTATCTCCCTCTGTCACCAGGCTGGAGTGCAGTGGTGCGATCTCGGCTCACTGCAACCTCCAACTCCCTGGTTCAAGTAATTCTCCTGCCTCAGCCTCCCGAGTAGCTGGAATTACAGGTGCCTGCCACCATGCCTGGCTAATTTTTGTATTTTCAGTAGAGATGGGGTTTCACCATGTTGGCCAGGATGGTCTCTATCTCCTGACCTTGTGATGCACCCACCTCAGCCTCCCAAAGTGCTGGGATTACAGGCATGAGCTGTCACGACCGGCCTAATTTTTAGATTTCTTTAGTCAGCTGTCTCACTTTGTTGCCCAGGATAGTCTTGAACTCCTGGCTTCAAGTGATCTTCCTGACTTGTCTTTCCTAAGTGATGGGATTACAGGGGTAAGCTACTGAGTCTGGTCCATATTTGCCTTTGAAGACTGTCTTAGTCGATAGGTTTTTTCTCTAGTCCTTTCTTTTCTTTATATGTTATTTACTGAAGAATTTGGTTTGTTTGACCTGCTGAGTTCCTTGCAGTCTGGATTTTTTTGATTCATGGTGAAGTTAAACATTTTGTTCTATATTTTTTCCAAGTTGGCGGGTAGAATCAGAGTTTGATTGGATTTAAACTTAGTCTCTTAGTTGAGACTATAGGTGCCATTGTATTCTCCGATCAAGAGGCACATAGTATCTTTTTAAAATTTTAAATGTTGGCACGTATTGATTCTCAAAGCCTACATCCATTAGCTCATCATGTCATATGTTATATAGTGTTTTTGTTATATAAACTAACTAGAAATGAAATCTGTTTCCATTTGATTATCTAACAAGGACTTTTTTGTCATTAACGATTTCTAGATTTGTATTGTGGTCAGTGAATGTGGATTTCACATTCTCACAACGTATAAACAGGATGTTTATCTCCTGTTACATATGAAAATTTCTAAATGTCCTATGGTGTTCATAAAGATTCTCTTATTTTGCTTGTCATTTAAATGTTTGAGGCCGAGGCGGGTGGATCACTTTAGGTCAGGAGTTGGAGACCAGCCTGGCCAACATGGTGAAACCCCATCTCTACCAAAAATACAAAAAATTAGCTGGGTGTGGTGGCGCATGCCTTCAATCCCAGCTGTTTGGGAGGCTGAGGCAGGAGTATCGCTGGAACCTGGGAGGCAGAGGTTGCAGTGAACCGAGATGGTGCCACTGTACTCCAGCCTGGGCAACAGAGCGAGATACCCTCTTTTTTTTTTTTTTTTAATGTTTTATATTTATATAGCTATTAAATGTGAAGTCAAATTTATTTGAGAGAAAGAGAGTGGGAAATAGATCATAAAATATTTAGGAAATTGATGTGATAAATATGGGAATGAAAAATCTAGTTTCTATTTTGTGATTAAAGGCTGAGAATGTGATTAAACATATAATTTAGAACAAGGGTTGATAAAATTTGGCCCATGAGCCAAATCTGGCCTGGCATTCATTTTGTACAACTTACAAACCAAGAATGATTTTAGGTTTTTAAACAGTTTAAAAAATTCAAAGGAGAAGTGCTATTTCTTGACATATGAACATTATATGAAATTCACATTTGTGTTTATAAATAAAGTTTTATTGTAACACAGCCATGCTTATTAGTTTACAGCAAAATTAAGAAGTTGCAACAGGTACCATATGGCCCACAGAGCCTAAAAGGAATATTTACTTTTACTATATCTAGTTCTTTTTCTGAATAATATTGCCAATAACTAGCTGAGAACAACCCCTTTTTCCTCATTTTTCTTAGTTATTTAATTTGGTATTCACAATAAATAATTTCTTTTGGGAGAGCCTTTTGAAAAAAATATTCCCATACATAACTGTATGAATTCAACTTGTTCATGACTATTAGTTTTTGATCACATTGAAATTCATTGTTTTTTGGCCTTTTTTATATGATGATTAGATAATTTTAAAATAGAAGTTCATTTTATATCGAGTATGTTATTAAATCAGTGGCTTTTCCTAAATGCTTTTCAGACGGTCTTGGCAATGACTACTATTAAATTGTAATTTAAGGTGATAATTTTATATTGTACAGTTGGTTACATTTGTGTTTTTCATAAAGATTTCCTTATTTCCATAAACTCACGTTGTACCTTAAGTAAATAAATTGTTAAGTCATTCAGAGAGCAAATCCTTTCAGATTTTGGGACAGGATTGTGATTTTATTAAGGTTTAAATTTTGGAGTTGACTTTCTTTTCTTATAATGTCATAGTTTGTTGTTTTTAGGAGCTATAAAATAGAATTATAGTAGAATAAGAGTTCTTGAAAATGTCTACTCTGGTAATATGTATATGAGTAGAGAGAGAACTTGGTTGTTGTAAACTATACAAGTGGGTTACTCTAATGTGCAAGAGATAGGTTTTGCATCATGAAAATTTCTAACGTTTTCCTAACATGGTTGTACTGGGTAATCAGAAAGCCTGGACTGACTCATTCTTAGAAATTAAAGATACCCCTGTTTTGTTTGGTGTGTTGCTGTGTCTTCTCTGTGTCTGTATCCTGATTGTTTTACTTAAATATCTGATATTCATGTCCTGATAAATTTTAAAATATTAATTTTTAACATTAAAATAATTCTTTCTATGGCTGTTGCTTGTGTTCAGATACAAAGAACAAAAATTAGCTAGGCATGGTTGCATGTGTCTGTAGTCCCAGCCTCTAGGGAAGGTGTGGTGGGAGGATCACTGGAGCCTGGGAGGTTGAGGTAGCAGTGAGCAGTGATTATGCCAGTGCACTCCAGCCTGGGCAACAGAGTGAGACCCTGTCTCAAAAATAACAACAGAAACAACAGCAACAAAAACAAACAAAGAATGGCAGAAGGTAGACCACAAATGGAAGTTGTAAGGAAAGCGAGCAAAATGTATTTCCATTTTAATGCTAGTTACCAGCAAAATTGCATTGTTAAACTTTACATATTTATTTGAAGGGTTGACGTATTGGCACACAGACTTCTTATCCTCAGCAACACACATCCAAATGGAATGTTAATTTATGTAAGCCATTGTGTGACAAACTACCTCTGAGTAAAGGGAGCCTATCACTCTGTATTTTGTTCTCACATACATAGGTTTCATAGCTATCTTGTTTCTAAAATTGTTCGTGGACAATTTTTAAATTTATGATGAGTTATTGATTTCTAAATTTCTTGTATATCTTGTTCTAATTTACCCAACAAATAGTTAAAATTTATACCTGTTCTTTGACTAATCAGTTAAACATTTATCAGCACTAACATGCTTTTCATTCATGTTAAGCAGTTGTTTTTATTTTTTATTTTGTGTTGAGAGAGGAAGGCACTTTAGGTTATGTGACATGAATTTTGTAGCAATATTAAATTGTACAGTTGCTTTGGCTTTTCCTGCTCTGACTTTTCCTGCATGTGTTTACCAGTGTCTTAAATGTTTCTTCTACTTGTTTATCCTTCCTTTTATTTCTATTTGTATTCGTCAAAACAAAAGAAAGTGATCAGTGAGTATAGTTCACTTCTGTATGTAAATTATTGTTCAAAGACAGTTAATGGTAACTTCATGCTCTTAAGGGCTCTGTGGTGTATGACAATCATCTGTGGAAAGTTTTCCTAAGTAAATTGTTAATAAAAATAATTAAATTATCAAAGTTTGAAAATGAGTTACCCTTTTGATAAATCAAAGTTAATTTAAGATTATCTTTTAAAAATGTCACTCATGATCAGTTGCATTCTATTAAGCTCTCAGGGATGGGACAGAAAGGTATGCAACAAGACATGTCACAATGAAACCTTATGTTCTTGGAGATTATTCTGATACTAGCTTGTAAGATGGCATCGTGAGGCGGAGAAACCAAAGGTATAGAGGCAGGCTCAGTAGTTATTGTAATGTCTGTGGTAAGCAATGAGGAGAGCCTAAATTGAGTAGTGAGTGGTTATGAAAAGGTGAAGATAACCATGAAAATACAGAAAATGGAAATGAATTTTAAACCAATAGAAATGTCTTCTTTTTTGTAGGTTAAAAAAAAAACAAAACAACTAGGCCAGGCACGGTGGCTCACGCCCGTAATCCCAGCATTTTGGGAGACTTAGGCGGGTGGATCAACTGCGGTCAAGAGTTTAAGACCAGCCTTGCCAACATGGTGAAACCCCGTCTCTACTAAAAACACACAAAAAATTAGCCAGGCGTGGTAGTGCATGCCTGTAGTCCCAGCTACTTGGGAGGCTGAGGCAGGAGAATCATTTAAACTGGGGAATCGGAGGTTGCAGGGAGCTCCAGCCTGGGTGACAGAGCTAGACTCTATCTCAAGGGAAAAGAAAAGAGACAATAAAACCATTAAATATCAGCAATTTCAATGGTTAGGCATGTAAACCAAAAATACAATTCTAAGGCCCCAACCAACTGAATGGGTCCTCTTATTGGCCAAGGGGATTCCAAAGAACTCCCAAAAACTCCCTCAGGCCATGACAGGAATGGAAAGATCCCTCATGGCTCATTTGTTACTTTTCTTGCTTTGGAGTTCAGGCACAAAACTGACCAACATTAACATTAAAATAGAGATTATAAGACTGACAAAATAAACTCTTTGTACAACTAGAATAACAGATTCCACCCAGACTGTGGTATAGCATCACATGACAGATAGCAGGCCCTGTAAGAAATCTAAGTATTTTACCCCATATTTGACATATTTTGAAATGGCCTTTCAGGGTTGTCTCTTGTAGGGGAAGTTTACATTCTGAATAGAATCCCATTCCTATTTCCTTCCCAGCTGTTTTTCTGATGCTGAAGAGATTAGCTGAGAGTTCAGTACCTTTTAAAGATTTGAATAGGAGGTTGGGCGAGGTGGCTCATGCCTGTAATCAGCACTTTGGGAGTCTAAGGTGGGTGGATCACAAGATCAAGCTCAGCCTGGCCAAGATGGTGAAACTCCATCTCTACTGAAAATGTAAAAATTAGCCTGGTGTGGTGGCGGGCACCTGTAATCCTAGCTACTTGGAAGGCTGAGGCAGAGAATCGCTTAAACCAGGGAGGCGGAGGTTGCAGTGAGCTGAGATCACGCCACTGCACGCCAGCTTGGGTGACAGAGCGAGACTCTGTCTCAAAAAAATAAATAAAAATAAAGATTTGTGCAGGAAACATTTGCCATCTATTGCCTCTATAGGTGGCCATTTAACGGTTTCAACTAATCGCCAACTAGAAAATCTTTGAATCCTTTTATGACCTGGAAGCCCTGTTGCTTTGAGATGCCCCACCTTTCTGGACCGAACCAGTGTATATCTCACATATATTGATTTATGTCTTATGTATCTCTAAAATGTATAAAATCAAGCTGTAACCTAACCACCTTGGGAACATGTTCTTAGGACCTCTTGAGGCTGTCATATTTCATGTTCTTAACTTTGGCAAAACAAACTTCTAAGTTGATTGAGACTTGTCTCAGATACATTTTGGTTTACAGAATTAATACATCGTCAACTTGCATTAGAAAAAAAGGACAAGGCCGGGCGTGGCGGCTCATGCCTGTATTGTCAACACTTTGAGAGGCTGAGGTGGGCAGATCACAAGGTCA